>JANAVB010040418.1:4079491-4446144 GCA_029216955.1 Iris pallida | reverse complement strand
GAAACCCCCCCCCCCCCCTTTGGTGTTTTAGCTTATTAACCCCCCCTTTTAGTATGTATATATGATGTATATATATAGATATTATATATATATATTATATATATTATGTATTATATATGGATAGATAGTAGAGAGAGTAGAAGAAGTTTAAGGAATTAGAAGTTAGAAAAGAATTAGAAGTTAGAAGGAAAGATTGGAAGAAGTTAGAAGAATAGGAAGGAAGGCGATAATAGAAATTAGAGGAAATCGAGTTAGAGGGCGAAACGGAGCTCGGAGTATCGGAATGAGTTGAAACTTGGCGTGGGGCAAGAATACGTGATTTAGATTTTGCGGGTAGGCTTCCGGGTGGAAATCGGGGTTGTAGGGCGACGGTATCGCCGTCCATTGCGTATCTTGAATATTTAAGATACCGGCAATAGGCCGTAACATGGATAGATGTCCATTTTACTTAGGTATCTTGGTAGATAATATATGTATAGGCTAGTACCTTACTACCTAGGGAGCTCGGGCCAAAATACCAAGCGTAAGTAGGCTAACTTGATAGTTGCCTAAGCTAGAATTTTACCCTTTTTAAGGGTAAAATAGGATATTGGCCTACGGCCAAGATATGAGTTTCGAAGTCCAAGATGGACTTGGATATGGGTTGTAGAGGTTGGTAATAGTTAGAAATAGTCGCCTAGACCTAGTCTTGGTCCCGGTTGACCACGGTTGACTTTTTGGACCGAAAGTCAACTATGGGTCAACGCTTTACCCAAATTAGTCCCAATTTCCATTAGACTTGTGTAGTTGACCAAAAGTCAACTATTAGTCACCATTGACCTAGGGTTGACCAGAGTTGACCTAGAGTTGACCAGAGTTGACCAGGGTTGACCAGTTGACCAAAAGTCAACTGTAGGCCAACTCTTGACCCCGTTTGACTTTCTTTGACTTGTTTTGACCTGTGATGACTGGTATGACCTAGGATTGACTTGGTTAGGCTTAGATTGACTTGATATAACTTGATTTGACCTAGATTGACTTGACAGGACTTAGTATGACTCAGTGAGACCTAGTTTGACCTAGATTGCATATCATTCATTGTAAATCATTCCTAAACTTGTTTAAACCTAAATTAACTTACAGTATCTCGTATTTAGGTTCCTGATTACCGCTCTGAGCATTGATATACCATATAGCTCAGGACAGCAGGCGAGTACATTCACTGATAGTTTTTATTGTCTTGATATCTGCTATATCCGATTCAGTCGTAGTGTCTTACTTGATTCTTAGTCACGATAGTTCACGGACTAGTACACATTGGATCATGACATGAGATGTTGTTCCTAGATTTCTGGGTATATGGGTACACTCCCTGTCTTGTTCTCTGTACTTGTATAGACACCGATTTCTAAGAGGATTTGCTATCCTCTTACGAAATCACGTGCCATGATGTGTCATGTCCAGATCCATTATACTATTCGGGGATGGGGAATTATTAGGAGCTATATGATCCAAGCCACCCTGTCACTATTCATGTGCTCGTGCCACTCTTCCCTCACGAAGGGTGTAGCGAGATCCTTTGCCTTGTGCTCGTTATCCAGGTTGGCCGGTATGACTTTCCGTTGAGGTCATCGCGGATTGCCGGGCCAAGTGGATAGCCTGTCCTGTCACTTATCCCAAGCCGATCACATATCGCTCTAATAATTCAAATCACATTTTATATTTACTTTATCTTATCGTATATCCTGCTCTGTTCTACATTCAGTATTTTCTCACCATGCCATGATATACAGTTACTCACATGCTCTACTTGCCTTTACATTGTACCTTGATTGGAGACTAAGTTCTGCTCGAGAGAAGAGTTACAATCTCGGTCCTTGTTTGGTTTAAGGGTTGTAACTCGGTTTCCGAACGGTTCTCAAGTCTTCATATATCTTTGTCTTGTAGTTCATTATACTGTCTCTTATAGAATTTATCAATTCACATGGAACTGCTGTTAGTGTTTGTACTTGCTCATTTTTCTGACAGGATACCGTTATGATATATTACAGATGATTCCGAGGCGGACTGCTCGACCTATTATGGGCTCGAGTTAGATGGAGTAGCCTTGGATCGTGGCCTTATAGTAGAGCCACTAGATTTTGTACTTCCAGAGTAGTGTAGGTTAGCTAGGTTTGACTGGACTGCGATCCAGCTAGCTTATCAGACTGTAGTTTCTATATTCTATTTTGATACCTTGTGATGTTGTATATATCTGGGCTTGTATTAGACTGTGGACTTATTACTCTTTCATCTATCATATGTCTTTTCTTCTGAGCTATCTACCTTAGTTTTATTCTGTGATTGAGACTGTATTATTATGTCACCTCTATTCGGAGAGTATATACTGTACAGGTACATTTAAACTGTTAGTCGTAGGTATTTACAGACGTTATATACAGCGTTCTACCGCCGATACTGCGGCGTAGGCTGGACGTACCCACGTGCTCGTGCCCCTCATAAGTGTACGGGTCGTGACAAATATATTATATAGGAATAAACTAAGCAACTATTAATGGTTGAAGCATTGGGAGAGAACATAATTTCGAGAGGATAATTTTACATAATCCTCTCATATGTGTCCATTTTCTTAACTTTTTAGGAGATTTTTTTTATGGGACCTACATAAATTATTCCTCCAAATTTCTCTCCACACTTTCTTTTCCTTTTTTCCAATCATCATAACTTTTCTTTTTCTTCCAATTTTCCTTAATTTTTTCCTTCTACCTATTTACCCTTCTTCCTAAACATAGTGTTAAGAATCTTCAGAAGTACTTTATTTACATATTTCTGATACAACAAAGAAAAAGCTTCATGATAAGGCAGAAAAGTACATATTTATTGAGTATATAGAAGAGGAGCAAAGCCTAAAAGTTGTACAATCCAGTAAAAAAGAAGATAGTGATCATTCATGATGTTCAATTTGATGAAACTTTAATCTCTAGCGGTGATACAAGTATAATTGTTTTTCTTTCATATTTGAGTAAAAAAGTTGGCTCTCAAATATAAAGTGCATATTAACTTAATTAGGTACCTGATGATATCTTTGAAAGTCCTCCAGAAAAAAAGAAGATTAATTATGATACGTATAAGCAAGTTATTCAAATAATGTTACTATGCTTTAATTGTAACACCCCTGAATTTTTGAATTATTTTTTTATTATTTATTTGATTTAAAATAGGATTTTATGGATTTTATGGATTTTATGAATATTTTTAATTATTTAGTTATTATACATGACCTTAGCCATGGTTAAGTTTTGGAGTACAAGATGACTACGAATTGTGGCACGAAAAGTATAGTCGAGTACTTTGACTAGTATTTTAGTCATGGTAGCGAAGGCCGAGCCATAAGTATGTTCTAACTAGGAAAATCAGACCAAGTTGTGACTTAACCTCCACCGATGATTTATTTATTTAATTATTAGATTATTGACTTTCTAGGAGACCCGGTTGTACCAATTTAACCTCGACTTGACCCGAACCAAATCCAAATCTAAATAGACATATAGTACTCTCAAATACCTTCATGTTGATATATATTTTGTATATATATTTTATTAATATTAATATGTTTCAATTTTGGAAAGTTTCTATTTATAGAAAGTGTCTACGTGTAATCCTAGTGTAATCCTAGTTGGCATTAGTTTATATTTGACCCAAAGTCCAACCCAAATCTATGTAGACATATTGGATATTAATATATATTAATAAATAAATATATATATTGTATATTTAATTCAAATTTAGATTGTATTTATATTTTGAAATCTAACTAGTTCCATATTAGGAAACCTTTTATTTAAATGCTCAATCAAATCAACTAGCCAACTCATTAAATAACCAAACCAATCCATGTGGACCCCACATATGACCAACCAAAGATTATTTTCATGTAATTTTCGTCCAAAAATAATTCCCTTATACATTGGCTGGCCATACCATGCATGGAAACTCTCCTACATATATAAACTCAACCCATAGGCCCATATATATATATATATATATATATATATATATATATATATATATATATATATATATATATATATATATATATATATCAACCCTTATCAAAACCCTAACCCTAACACCAAAAACTCTTATTTATCACCCAAGAGCAGCTCCTTTACCATTAATTTCGAAAATAGTATCCCCTCCTGTCACTCTTCGTTCCCATAATACGTATTTTTATACATGTACTGCTTGAATGTATTTATTTAATATTTATCATGCATTTGTTCTGTATTTAAATTCCTTTAATTTTACGCTAATTATTTTGTTGTATTTTATTTTCTGCTTTAGCTTTGCTTTGGGTTCGGTCTGGGTTGGTTTATTTCTGGATTTGGGTGGTTCATCATGAACCCAACCTACCACCATCTCCATTTAAAGCCCCAACCCTTTCTCTCTCTTCATTACTTCTCCTTCTCATTTACTCTTCTTCTTCCTCATAACTCTCTCCACCTACGAAGAGGTTTAGGCAAGTACATCTTGCTTCCACATGAGAATCCATTTTATGGTTCAATTATCTTTCTCTCGTGATTCTAAGAGAGTTTAGAACTTGACATTTTTGCATTTGAAAGTTTTATTTTTGTAGATCTAGAAATTTGCCATTTTCGGATTTTGGGAGTTTAGATCTATCAAACTTTCTTACTTTCAAGTTTCGATCGTTCTTGTCACGCCCCAGAACCAGAATACTGGAGAGCGGGGGCAGACATAGCCAGCTACGTATAACGGAATGGGATCCATCCCGCTATACGGTCACGGCTGTCTAGATATGTGAGGGTTTCACTACAATCCATCAGTCTCTTAAGGTCGTAAAATAGCCTATTGCCTCAATCTCAGCCAACTAATAATAATCACAAGATATCATATCTCCAAATATACAATTGTAAGGCGTCCCAAACATTACATATCCAGATGATCATGAAGCTAGTCGTTACAAAATGTGAGGACTAGCAAGAGTTCAGTCATACATGATCAACCCCCGGGGCTTGTCAATCATGTTACAGCCCGTAGGCAGACAGTAAGTAAGTACAATCGAGCTAACACTTGCTCGTCGGCTAAACGCATCAAAAGAATAATTTATAATATTACAGTGGGAGAACAAAAGAAACCCACTCGATGCCCTGGTTACGCCTGGTGACCACCATCGGGCTGGAAAGCAGGGAGATCCTTTGGTGCTGCTCCGGTATCTGGCCATACAAAACTAGCTGGGTCAGACCCCAGAAAGAGCAAGTGCCACAAAGGAGACTTCACTTAAGAACTAAAACCAATAAATCATTAGCATTCAACATGTAAGAAAACAATAATAAATAACACAGATTGAGGTTTGTGCACTACCAATACACTTATCCCAATCAGAGAACATAATTAAGCGAAGCATCATTGACATAAAAGAACTGGAGAATCATGCTAAATAAAACATAGCTGGACAATATATGAAGAGAAAACGAAGGTACTATTCCGGAAGCCAGGTTACAATCCTTAAACCAAACAAGGACCGAGATTGTAACCCTTCGCCTGAACAGAACTTAGTCTCTGATCATTTATTGCTAAAGGTGACAATCATTAAGGTAAAAAGGAGAGAGTACAATGATAAAAGTGATAATGAAGAGTACAATACGCTAGAGTGACAATAGAGTACAATTATTATAGTGACAATCTGGAGTGACAATCATTCAATCATTCTGGTACAATCTTGCAATCAATCACTTCTAGACAATACTATACTGGACTAGACTCCATCCAATCAATCACGGCCAATCATTGCCTACGGCTTTCTACATTAACTAACTAGGGTTATCACAATCCTAGTTACTAGCAAGATGCAATAAGATGCTCCAAGTAGTCACAGGCCCTGCAGCTATCCAGGTTATCCGGGCAATCATTATAGTGACAATTTAGAGAGTTCAATCATTTTAAGTGACAATCAAGAGTGCCCCACATGACAGTGGGCTGGAAATGTGCCCTACTCGTCGGCAGGCTACAAGTCCAAATATTTGCGGCCGGGATAACGGGATCGCCTGTAACTGGGGAACATCTCTTCATGTCTAATGAATTATACTAGTCATTAACCTTAGTCCATTTCAGTAGGTACTCCTGACCGTGGTACTCAGGAGTCCCCTCCTAGACATGATGCAAGACAGGACTGGATTATTTGTACAAGCACAATCGTCCACGGTGTCCAGGTTACTTATACAAGTCATGTCATGTCAGGTAGCCCTTGCAACAGCTATTCGAGATAATCGTGTCAGGTTATCATGTCAAGTGTACTAGTCAGGAGTGTGCCACGACGGGCCACTATCAGGTCATGTCAGGTTACTTGTCAGGAGTGCACCACTACGGGTCACTGTCGGGTCGTGCTCCATTATCAATTCCAAACATATCAAATGAATTCATGATTTTCAAGTTTAGGACAAAAGGCGTAAGGATATAAAATGGACGTAAAAATATACAATAAGGAGTTACAAAATATGGGCAATAATGATAAATAATAGTACACAGGGCTATTGGAAAGTCATACAGCTCAGGCATATGCGGCAGGAAAGGAGGGGGCACATGCGGCTCAAATAGGAGCCCATGCGGCACAGGAGAGAGGTGAGCATATGCGGCTAGGTTTAATCGGGGTCATGTGGCCCGGACTCAGAAGCCCATGTGGCCAGATCTGGGGGGGTTCTCATGCGGCTCGAGGATCAGGGCCTATGCAGCTCGGGGATCCAGACAGTCCTGCGGCTGAGAGGACTCGAGTCCTCATGCGGCAGCAAGTGACTAGGGTCTATGCGGCTAGAAGAGCAAGGCCTATGCGACACAACTGAGTTGAGTCCCATGCGGCCAGGGTAGTAGGACTCATACGGCTGGACGGACGGAGTCCCATACGGCTCGCGGAACTAGCGGGCCTTATGCGGCTCGAGAGAGTTCAGAACTTATGCGGCTGGGAATTGAGCGAGTTATACGGCTAAGTGAGTCCGACTCTCATACGGCTCAAGAACTTCCAGTCATGCGGCTGGATAGAACACTTGCCGCATGAATATTCATACGGTCAAGTCAAGCACTGTTTATCTTCTCCAAAATTTCAGAGAAGAAGAACACCATGAGAGCCAAGTCCTCAAGCTCCATAACTCCATCATCCGGAGCCTAAATCCGAACTTCCATAGGTCAAAATGGGGTAGAACGAAATTCTCTACAATATAGAACCATCAAAACTCAGAAATAATAAGATTAAGTAGATCAAAACCCAAGAAATTACGAAAATAAAATAAACTTAGATCTACAAGAATCTAGCCATGGAAAGTAAAAATGCCCAGTACTAAAGTGCTTTAGAATGTAGTAAGAAAGAGAATGAAGTAATAAAATTGGAGTTCCTTCATGAAGCAAGATGCACTTGCCTAGACCTCTCTCTCCTCTCTCTGGTAGGTAAGGAAGTAAATGAGGAAGAAGAAGATGAGTAATGAAGAGAGAGAAAGAAGAAATGGCAATAAATATCAAAGGTGGTGGTAGGTAGGGGGTTCATCCATGGTTCATGATGAACCAAAATAATCCCAACCGAACCAAGCCAACCCGGGCCAAGAATAAACCAAGCCAAGCCATGAAGAAAACTAAACAAGAAATCATGCAATACAGAATAAAATATGTACACGTATTCCAGAAATACGTAATACGAACCACAGGCATTACAGTTCTAGGTTGTTGAGATTTGTGTTATAACTCATTTCGATCCGTGGAAGTCCTATTTTGGCTTGGATTTAAGGTCCCATGAATTTAGAGTTCCGGAAGAGCTCTACGCCCACGATCATTCGTGCCAGCGTAATATCGAGCTCTACGTCCACGATCATTTGTGCCAGCATAATATCGAGCTCTACGCCCACGATCATTCGTGCCAGCGTAATATCGAGCTCTACGCCCACGACCATTCATGTCAGCGTGAATATGGTTTACACAAGTCTATTCTAGCTTGGCGCACTCCTTTATGCTTAATGAATTCCCTTTTTACGCGCACTCCTTTACGCGTAATGAATTCCCTTTTTTACGCGTACTCCTTTACGCGTAATGATATTGTTTTACGCGAACAATGTTTTTTGCATAACATTATTATTTACGCATACAAGATTCTTGCGTAAAGTTTGACTCTTTACGCGTACAATGTTTCACGCGTAACGTTACTTTTTACGCGTAACTCTATTTTTACGCGTACTATTTTGGCTTAGCGTAAGACGAGTTTTTATGCGCAACTTTATTCCTTTATTGAGCGTACTCCTTTACGCATAAGCTTTATTCCTTCACGCGTAAACTTCCCTCACGCGTAAATTTCCTTTACGCGTATTTCATTGGGCGTACTCTTCTGGCTTGGCGTAATTCATTGAACGTACTCCTTTGGCGTACATGGCACCCTTATTATATCCTTACGCCTTTTGCCATAAACTTGATATAATCATGATAGATTAATATTGTTAATATATTTAATCGTGCAGAATGTGTCATGTGTCTCGATTGGTTTGTGGATACCCAGAATGACTGGAACTTAACCATGTGAGTTATGGACTTGACCATACTAAATACTAGTTTGACTTTCATGCCTTGTCACGAATTGACATTGATTGTTACTTTGCTGAATGATTGATCATGCGTTCCTAGTTGGAACTAAAGAGAATGGCTAGTTGTCTTACTGAAATTGAATGAGACACGTTTATATTAACTATGAACTATTGCATTCGACTGGCCAATCCCGAACGTTGGCATATGGGCACGTGCAGACTTCAATTTATTTTCTACAAAAGCAGCATGTGTACCTTATGGTCAAGGCATGATTATTCCGTGGCTAGGTTTGATTGTTGCGTTACGCTATGTAAGACCTACAACCTAACCGCACGGGCATCGTTGTAGAGTTGTGCATATCATACTTTGTACGAAAGTACTCATTCTGAATAACCATGATCCACGACATGAGATTTCATTTAACATAGGGACTACTAAGTTAAATAAAATAACGATTGCATAGAGAGAATAGATTTCCGAGTTCTTATATGGCATCCATCCTTGGGATAATTAGTGTCCGACATGCCGGCTGGTTCCCACAGATACTGCAAATCTGCCACACGGGCAGGGAGCGGTATCTGCTTATATTATTTATTGTATATTGATGACGGACGTCCCGCTGGGACTCGTCTAAATTCCTGACTAGCGCAATTGATTGATTGGGTAGACTAGCCTTGCTTGTACATAGTAAGAACTGAGAAATCCTTATTGCATATTTTTAGGGTAACTTGGAACTTACAGCAGCAAGCCGTAGTAGTTGAATGACCGTTTAAATTGATTTGTTTGTGTACTGTACATACTCTATTAACTAACTGAGATGATCATAATGTCAGGACATGACGGGTCAACTTCTGTCCTTGTTTGGTTGAGAAGTTGGTTTGAAGTGTCGTGATATTGTATGAATCCCAGTAGCAAGCAGAGACCTATTATTATATTATTAACTCTGATCACTAGTTTTAGTTCTCGTGTCGTGCTTTCTTGTGGTACTTGCTATTAGAGGTTTAACCTCTCTGGTTTTGCATGACCAGATTTAGAGCCAGTTCCCGAGGACTCAGCTTACTTCTACCTCCAAGATGGTCAATACTAGAGGAATGATCGCAGGAGAACACGAGTGGGTTTCTTGCTTCCCTGTTCATTTTTGCTACTTACTTTACTTATTACCGTTTGGCACCGACATGTTGGTCGGGCTATCTTGTACTTACTTTTACATAATTGTAACTAAGTCAGACTGCAGCTGATAACAATTATGTATACTTGCTATATCATCTGGCTATGTTTTGTAAAGCCAGATCTCAAGAACATTTTGACTGGGCATTTGGGACGCCTTACTGCTTTATCTTACATGTTCTCTATTATTGCTTTTTGTTTGAATGATTGAGACAAGAGATGTTGTGTAACCCTAGTGAGACTTTCATGTAGTATGCACCCCCTCGTCTTTTAGACAACATTGATCGTATTATACGGTATTCATCTACCCATAATACGTAGCTGGCTGAGTCACTCCTCCGCTCTCTAGTATTCTGGTTCTGGGGCATGACAAGGTTTTAGTGGTGGCCCATGCAGGTCTGATTTCAGACTTGTAGGGTGTTTTAATTTATAGGATGTCTCAATCATACATGTTTTCCCTTGATCTCATGATTCGTTACTCTCGACCCTAGCTTGACATCCCAATATCCTTTGACTTCATTGATCTTTCATGTTCGGTCATTTGATTGTTCTCTTGTCCCTTCTTAGGGGCACTTCATCCGCATCTGCAAGAGCTGGACAGCAACAACAAGGACAACATGGACAGCGAGACCATGTTGATCAGCAACAAGGGCCAGTACTACCTCAAAAGACTATCCAAGAAGAGGTGATAGTGGAACTAGCGGCTGGACCGTAGTATCCGGAGGTTCCAACACCACCTACAGTTCCACTTACCCCCGTAGAAGTAGACACACCAGCTCTTCTGGAGATCATGAGAGGGATGATGGCTACTCAGCAACATCAGATGTTGGCACAGCAACGCATGCACACTCAGCTACAAGAGCAGAATGTATTACTCAACCAATGATTGCAGACGGCTTTGGAAAGAGGGGTGAGGACAGATTCAGGAGCATCGACCAGATTTTATAAGTACAACCCCCGTCGTTTTGAGGGCACGAAAGATGCCATTTCAGCAGATGCATGGCTTAAGGTGTAAGCCCCGTAAATTTTTCGAATTATTTTTCGAATTTTCTAATGAATTATTTTCAATAATTCATTTCTATATAATTAATTTTGATTTAATGCTCTTTACCGTGACTTGGATTTCTAGAGCATCAGGGATGCCAATCTCTGGAAACTTCCTTCTTGGAGTTTGTAGTAGACGAGATTATCTTCACAGTGATATTTCGTGTCCCACTCGAACTTGTTCTCTTGTACTCTTTTTGCTTCACGCAAGTTCGGGTCAATTTAGACCATTTAATTAATAATTGATTTCCCACACTTTTCCTTGATCATCGTTTGCACGTTACCGTGACTTTTAATTTAGGAGCACCAGACCATTCGTTTTCTCAGAACCAACTTATCATGTCTGATCTACTCGAGACGCTCTTCACCCATGACCTTCGTGTCCCACTCAGACACTCCATTTTATGCTCCATTTTCTTCGCACAACTTTCGGTTCAATTTAGGCCAATTAATTATCTACCGTGAAACCTGATTTAATTTCCCATTTAATTTCGGGACCCAACATCGACCCAACCTAGTCGACCCCAAATAGGAACATGGCCCACACGAAGCCTACTACCCGCATGACGCTTCTGTCCTACTTATTTGAGTCCCCACATGCTACTTATTTACCTATGATTATAAACACCCATTTTAATTCGAATATTTCCCCCTGTCCGATTTTGGCCCAACCCGGCTCCACTGAACGCAACCCCAGCTCCATGTTACCCTCTATCATGACTGTCCATATACTCCATTGATATTTTCCTCTACTCTAAATATCTCTTTACATGGAAATATCTATTTCTCTATCTATTATATATATATACATATATATAATATATATCTCTCTCTCTCTTCATTTAAATAATCCTCTCTCTATCCTCACATCACTCCCCTTCCCCCCTATTCCTGGCCGAACCCCCTCTCTCTATATTTTCTCTCTCCCTCTCTCTAAATATCTCTCTCATTCTTTCTCTCTCTTTCTCTCTCTCTCTCTCTCTCCTTCTATATACATATATATATATAATCATATCTCTCTTTCTCTCTCTTCTCTCCCCACACATCACACCTACACCCCCTCTCCCATCAGGAACACCCCCCCATGTGTGCCGACATCCCTCTCTCTCATCTCATACATCTCTCTCTCTCTTTTTAAAATATCAAACTCTCTCTCTCACTCTCTTTATACACACACACAAAATTTTCTCTCTCAATAAACACACACACACACTCCACAGCCGACCCCCTCTTCCACCCCTGGCCCGACCTTCCCCCTCCAGCGTGGCTTCGCCGCCGGCCACCTGGCCAACCAGGCCGAGCTCCTCCAGCTCCTCCTCCTTCTTTACCGATCTTCATCATCAATGTCACCACCATCACCATGGTCGTCACCACCAACCATTACAACACCACCACCGCCACCATCTCCTCCACCACTCCGTACCCCACCACGCCGAGGCCACCGCCGCAGCCGCGTGCTGCAAACAGCAGCCGCGGCAGTGGCAGCAGCAGCGGCGCCACGTGCGCGCGCGCGGGCCGCCATCGTGCGCCGCCGTGCCGCCGCACGGCCGCCGTGGCCGCCCCTGTCGTGCGTGAGAGCACTCCGGCGAACCCCTGGGGCAGCGCCTCCTTCTCCGGCGCGACGCACGGGCTATTCGTGCGTTTTGAACGGAATCCCGCTGTGACGCGCGAGTTTTGAACTTCAGTATTCGCGTCTCGGGACAGCGACTTCGTGCATGTTTTTTGGAAGATCCGACCGTTGGATCGGCGAACTTCTTGCTCCGTCGCAATCTCGGTATATCCACCTTCACTCCTCTCAAATTTCACCCGTTAATTTCGTCGTTTGATAGATCAAAACCGGCCACCAAGTTGACACTTTAAATTGTGTTATTTTTGGACAGTTTTGTGGAGCCGACTTCGTCGACTCATATCTTCTCCATTGCAGCTCCGATTGGCGCGCTACCAGTTCCTGTGCGAAGCTGGTATAACCCTCTTCCTGCCCCCTTTAGATTTCATTTCAGTTTGAGCTTGTTAGGTCGGTCGAATTCGACGCCAAAGTTAGCCGTTCGAATTCTTAGTGTTGCACTTGTAAAATTCCATTTTTGAACCCGGGACTCCGGATTCAATTTCTGACACCACCAGTAGACTCGTGGCGTCGTTCTGGCATGTTTTCATATAAAGTTTGCTTGATTTGGAGAACGTGGGCCCTGGCACGCATTTCGGTGCAAAGTGGGTCCCACTTTCTGAGTCAACGGGTCATTTTGAGTTCGGCTCATCGGAATTCAATTTCGAATATACCGTTGAGTTCGTATCGTCATTCTGGACTCGTTGATATATAATTTGCTAGGTTTTAGTGGACATTGGTTCCGGCACACATTTCGGTGCAAGTTGGATACCAATATCCGGGTCAGCGGGTCATTTTGAGTTCGGCTCATCGGAATCCAATTCCGGATATACCGTTGAGTTCGTATCGTCATTCTGGACTCGTTGACATATAATTTACTGAGTTTTGAGGACATTAGCTCTGACACGCTTTTCCGTGCAAATCGGTTTCCAATGTCCTGGTCAACGGACCAATTTGAGATTGGGTCAACGGAATCCAATTCTGGATATACCGTTGGGTTCGTATCGTCATTCTGAATTCGTAGACATATAATTTATTAGGTTTTGTGCACTTTTATTTTGGCACATTTTTTGGTGCAAAGTGTGTCCAACGGCGGACATCATTTTGGCCCAAAATTACCGTTTTGCCCCTGTGTCCAAATTGGACTTTTGGACAGGCTATCCTAGCTGATTTGACCATTCTGGACATGATGGTGATATTTATTTTATCATACGACAACATCTATAGGTTTTTACCCTATTATTATAATCCTTCTCCTTTTGTGGTATTTTGAGTTCCATCGATTCCGGTGATTTCACAATCGTTGAAATTGAATGTGTTGACCCTGTTTGATCAAGATATATGGTATCTTGGTTGATAATGTTTAGGAATAGTATGCTTAGGCTAGTTTTGACCTCAGTTGACCAAGTTTGACTGCTTTGACCAAAAGTTAACTATCAGTCAACACTTGGCCTAGAAATGTCTAGAACTTGACCAGAGTTGACTAGTTGACAAAAAGTCAACTGTTAGTCAATATTAGCCTAGTTTGACTAGGTTTGACTTCCTGTGACCTAGTGTGACTCAGTGTGACCTAGTTTGACTTAGTTGGACTGAGATTGACCTAGATTACATAGCTTATACTATAGAATCAAGCCTAACACTGTTGAACCCTAATTAGTTTATATATATCTTATCTTTAGGTCTGTGGCATCACTCTGAGCATCGACCCCATTTGACAGCTCAGGACTGCAGGCGAGTACATTCACTGATAGTTTTCATTGTCTTGATATCTGCTATATCCGATTCAGTCGTAGTGTCTTACTTGATTCTAAGTCACGATAGTTCACGGACTAGTATATACCGGATTCCTGTCATGAGATGTCATTCTTGGATTTTCTTGGGATACTGGTACTTGCTCGATCTTGTTCTTGTACTTGTATTGACACCGATTCCTGAGAAGGAGTAGCTGCCTTCTTAGGGAATCTCGTGCCATGACGTGTTATGTCCGGATCCGTATACTACTCGGGGATAGGGAATATTATAGATAGTGTGATCAATGCCCACCTTGAGTTACTACTTGTATCATAGCTATACCCTCACCTCACGATGGGTATAGCCTGACCTGTGCTACTACTTACTCCATAGCTTACCATCCCGGCCGGACCGAGTCTACGTACTTGTAGCCGGTCGGCTGGAAGCCTGATCTTGACCCATACCGATCATATTATGCTATAATATTCGAGGCACATTTTATATTTACTTTATCTTATCATATATCCTGTTCTGTTCTACATACAGTACTTCTCACCATGCTATGATTTCAGTTACTCACATGTTTTATATGCCTCTATGATGTACCTTGATTGGAGACTGAGTTCTGCTCGGAAGAAGGGTTACAACCCCGGTCCTTGTTTGGTTTAAGGGTTGTAACTCAGCTTTCGAACGGTTCCCAAGTCTTCATATATCTTTGTCTTGTAGTTCATTATACTGTCTCTTATAGAATTTGTCAATTCACATGGAACTGCTGTTAGTGTTTGTACTTGCTCATTTTCCTGACAGGATACCGTTGATAATATTTTAGGAGTAGTTGTGCCATTAGTGGACTTCATGATGTTGCTAGCTGAGGTGGATCTCACTATTCTTCTATGTGAGTTGCCTGTTAGTTATCCTTAGTTCGTCTTGTTTTTCCTTCTTTATTTTCCTGTCTTATGTTTCCTTCTAGTAGTTTCTAGTTGTTCTTGTGCTTTAGTTATCTTTCTTGTCTTATCATCCCTAGCTGTTGTGATGTGACTAGAGTATATTTGTAGTTATAGGCCTTCTAGACGTAGTGTATATTTATTGGGTACTAGACAACGTTCTACCGCCGATACTGCGGCATAGGCTGGGCGTCGTCTACGTATTTGTACCCGTATATCCGGGTGCGGGTCGTGACACGTTTTTAGTGGTAGCCCATGCAGGTCAGTCTTTACAATTAATGCGAAGTCGTGGTAGTACTTGAGCTTATATGTACTACTGCGAGCCTGCCCTAGGATTAAGGTTGAGTAATGGAATATTTTAGGAATTTGGTACTCAGTCACATATTAGAAACTCTTGGTAGATTCCAGAGATGACCCCTGGGAATCTTATTTCGAACTTTTCGAAACTTTTTCCATTTGTTATGTCCGTCCTGATTTCTGAAATATTTGTCCGTATCAAACTTTATTCTTTTTAGGAATGAGTTTGTGGACCCCAGAGGGAAGGTATAAGTTGAACTTATATATCTTCTAGGTTGAGACGGAAATATGATTTGTCAGTCTCATATCAGGTTGAGATTGTTTTAGATTATATTCCAATGATTTCCTTTATTTTGACCTAGATCGTACCTTTGGGACTTCTCCTGAAAACTTTTCCTAAATCCTGTCTCGAAATCTGTTCTGCTAGTTTTCATTTCTTATCCTTGATTCGTGGTTAAATTTTGAATCTTGATGTTCGTTCGTTGTTGACTTTGACTTTGTATCTAAGATAAGTTTTTAAGGATTGAGTTAAGATATCCTGATAAACATATTTGATGGAGACGATGGGAACGATAAATGTCTACTTTGCTTATGGAGTTGGAATTTATCGCAGTCATATTAGCTAGCCTGACAGGGACATGGAGCCTGATTTTGGATATACTATCCTAGTTATAGAATTTAGATTCTCTTACGGCCATACCGGTTAGCGTGGTAAGGAATCTAGATGACATGATTATAGGGTGTATACCTTAGTTATGGACTCTATCGTTTATTGCAGCTATGCTTACTGGCGTGGCGTAAATTCTGGCAGCATGGTTTTGGATAGACGTGTATGGTTATCAGATCGTATCTTAAATCGATTCACTTCTTTTTGACTAAATGATGAGGAAAATTCATACCCTTATTTCTTGACTTACCATTCATTCTTTTCGTATGATGATTTCCTCATCTTGCCATCATTTTCTCTGACTTGCTTAGCCATGTCTTGATTACACCAATTACCTATCTCGTATCTACTTCTGTCAGCCATACTTTGAAAACCTTGAAAATTTTAGAATTTTTATATCTTTTTATCTTGGGAGAAATCGAAGAAGTATCGTAATCATCCGTCTCGGAGTAGACATTGTTGGTAGTAGTCGAAGCAAAGCGAGATGATTACCCCGGCTTCCTCCTACGATCCCATAATTCTGGTTTCTATGATAACATGAGCAATTTAATTCTACATCCTTGATTTGTTTATTATATTTTGATATCGCGAGATTGATCCTCTCTGATTGACCAATCGATTCTGGTTGTCTAGTTTATCGTGCCAAAGAGTCTTGATTGTTGATTAAACTTAAATGGGTTCGAATTCCATTGTGATATGATTTTCTTCTTAGATACTCGTGTCCAACTTCGTTGATTTGTTCTCCATCTTGCCCAAATTCTGATTTACCCAAAACTTGATCAATTTAAATCGTGCTGAGACTAAATTATTTACTTTTATCGTGATTGGACAATGCTATCATCACTCGTACTTTAAACTTTCGATTCAATTCTGGCAAATGACTAAATTCTATTCCAATCACGATTTGGCTTTATACTATCCTTGATTATGCCGGAGTCTCATGTTGGTCATGCCTAAACCGTTATACTTTTGACCAAGGTTGAGCTGACCGTATCTATGATCGTATTGAGATTCAATTTTGAGCATGTTTGGATTTTGAAGCACTCGTGCCTATACTCTTTTCGACCTTGATTTGATTTTCTGATTGCATCTGAAATTTCCTTGTGCTTAATCACGCCTATCTCAAATCCTAAATCAAATTTCAGTAAGCTGAAATCCTATTTTCAATATTTTGTTGATTTTAACCGGATGAAGCTCAAGTTTTGATTTTGTTGTCATATCTCTATCGTGCCAAGTGATCTTTAGACTATTTCCAATTTTATTCACGCTCGAACTTGGAGCGTATTCCATGATTTTATTAATCATACTCTTCAATCTTGATCAGGTCTATAAGACCTTGACTTCGATTTTGTTGTGTCTGAAACTCCAGCTCAATCATGCCAAGCCTTGTTTTGGTCATGATTATTTCTCATCTTGATCAAGCCTGTGTGACTTTCAGGCTGATTATCTGTTAACCCGAGTGCTACACGTCACCTCGTATGTGGACTTCATCTATAACTTTCGTTCTCCTAAGTCATTTCTGAATCGTGTCCCAATGACTTAACTTATCTATAATCGTGCCTATATGATTCTGTTCGTATTTTGATTCTATCGTACGAAAATTTTTCATCGTGCCTGAATAATTGTGAATTGATTATCTTAATCGTGCAAACTTGTCATTCTATGATCGTGCCTAAGTTTTTTTTGCCTAAAAACTTTCTATCTTGTTTTAACCCCACTACCAACCTTTAATTTCGAGGACGAAATTTTTATAAGGTGGGTAGGATGTAAGCCCCCTGAATTTTTCGAATTATTTTCAATAATTCATTTCTATATAATTAATTTTGATTTGATTAATTTTGATTTAATGCTCTTTACCGTGACTTGGATTTCTAGAGCATCAGGGATGCCAGTCTCTGGAAACTTCCTTCTTGGAGTCTGTAGTAGACGAGATTATCTTCATAGTGATATTTCGTGTCCCACTCGAACTTGTTCTCTTGTACTCTTTTTGCTTCGCGCAAGTTCGGGTCAATTTAGACCATTTAATTAATAATTGATTTCCCACTCTTTTCCTTGATCATCGTTTGCACGTTACCGTGACTTTTAATTTAGGAGCACCAGACCAGTCGTTTTCTCAGAACCAACTTGTCATGTCTGATCTACTCGAGACGCTCTTCACCCATGACCTTCATGTCCCACTCAGACACTCCATTTTGTACTCCATTTTCTTCGCACAACTTTCGGTTCAATTTAGGCCAATTAATTATCTACCGTGAAACCTGATTTAATTTCCCATTTAATTTCGGGACCCGACATCGACCCAACCTAGTCGACCCCAAATAGGAACATGGCCCACACGAAGCCTACTACCCGCATGATGCTTCTGTCCCACTTATTTGAGTCCCCACATGCTACTTATTTACCCATGATTATAAACACCCATTTTAATTCGAATATTGCCCCCTGTCCGATTTTGGCCCAACCCGGCTCCACTGAACGCAACCCCAGCTCCATGTTACCCTCCATCATGACTGCCCATATACCCCATTGATATTTTTCCTCTACTCTAAATATCTCTTTACATGGAAATATCTATTTCTTTATCTATTATATATATATATATATATATATATATATATATATATATATATATATATATATATATATATATATATATATATATATATATATATATACATATATATAATATATATCTCTCTCTCTTCATTTAAATAATCCTCTCTCTATCCTCACATCACTCCCCTCCCCCCTATTCCTGGCCGAACCCCCTCTTTCTACATTTTCTCTCTTCCTCTCTCTAAATATCTCTCTCATTCTTTCTCTCTCTCTCTCTCTCCTTCTATATACATATATATATATATAATCATATCTCTCTTTCTCTCTCTTCTCTCCCCACACATCACACCTACACCCCCTCTCCCATCAGGAACACCCCCCCATGTGTGCCAACATCCCTCTCTCTCATCTCATACATCTCTCTCTCTCTTTTTAAAATATCAAACTCTCTCTCACTCTCTTTATACACACACACACACAAATTTTTCTCTTTCTCTCAACAAACACACACACACACACACTCCACAGCCGACCCCCTCTTCCTTCCCTGGCCCGACCTTCCTCCTCCGACGTGGCTTCGCCGCTGGCCACCTGGCCAACCAGGCCGAGCTCCTCCAGCTCCTCCTCCTTCTTTACCGATCTTCATCATCAATGTCACCACCATCACCATGGTCGTCACCACCAACCATTACAACACCACCACCGCCACCATCTCCTCCACCACTCTGTACCCCACCACGCCGAGGCCACCGCCGCGCCGCCGCAGCCGTGCGCGTGCGCTACAAACAGCAGCCGCGGCAGTGGCAGCATGCAGCAGCAGCGGCGCCACGTGCGCGCGCGCGGGCCACCATCGTGCACCGCCGTACCGCCGCACGACCGCCGTGGCCGCCCCTGTCGTGTGCGCGAGCACTCCGGCGAACCCCCGGGGCAGCGCCTCCTTCTCCGGCGCGACGCACGGGCTATTCGTGCGTTTTGAACGGAATCCCGCCGTGACGCGCGAGTTTTGAACTTCAGAATTCGCGTCTCGGGACAGCAACTTCGCGCGTATTTTCTGGGAGATCCGACCATTGGATCGATGAACTTCTTGCTTCGTCGCAATCTCGGTATATCCACCTTCACTCCTCTCAAATTTCACCCGTTAATTTCGTCGTTTGATAGATCAAAACCGGCCACCAAGTTGACACTTTAAATTGTGTTATTTTTGGACAGTTTTGTGGAGCCGACTTCGTCGACTCATATCTCCTCCGTCGCAGCTCCGGTTGGCGCGCTACCAGTTCCTGTGCGAAGCTGGTATAACCCTCTTCCTGCCCCCTTTAGATTTCATTTCAGTTTGAGCTTGTTAGGTCGGTCGAATTCGACGCCAAAGTTGGCCGTTCGAATTCTTAGTATTGTACTTGTAAAATTCCATTTTTGTACCCGGGACTCCGGATTCAATTTTTGACACCACCAGTAGACTCGTGGCGTCGTTCTGCCATGTTTTCATATAAAATTTGCTTGATTTGGAGAACGTGGGCCCTGGCACGCATTTCGGTGCAAAGCGGGTCCCACTTTCTGAGTCAACGGGTCATTTTGAGTTCGGCTCATCGGAATCCAATTCCAGATCTACCGTTGAGTTCGTATCGTCATTCTGGACTCGTTGACATATAATTTGCTAGGTTTTAGTGGACATTGGTTCCGGCACGCATTTCGGTGCAAGTTGGATACCAATATCCGGGTCAGCGGCTCATTTTGAGTTCGGCTCATCGGAATCCAATTTCGGATATACCGTTGAGTTCGTATCGTCATTCTGGACTCGTTGACATATAATTTGCTGAGTTTTGAGGACATTTGCTCTGACACACTTTTCCGTGCAAATCGGTTTCCAATGTCCTGGTCAACGGACCAATTTGAGATCGGGTCAACGGAATCCAATTCTGGATATACCGTTGGGTTCGTATCGTCATTGTGGATTCGTGGACATATAATTTGTTAGATTTTGTGCACTTTTATTTCGGCACATTTTTCGGTGCAAAGTGTGTCCAACGGCGGACATCATTTTGGCCCGAAATTACCGTTTTGCTCCTGTGTCCAAATTGGACTTTTGGACAGGCTATCCTAGCTGATTTGACCATTTTGGACACGTTGGTGATATTTATTTTATCATCCGACAACATCTATAGGTTTTCACCCTATTATTATAATCCTTCTCCTTTTGTGGTATTTTGAGTTCCATCGATTCCGGTGATTTCACAATCGCTGAAATTGAATGTGTTGACCCTGTTTGATCAAGATATATGGTATCTTGGTTGATAATGTTTAGGAATAGTATGCTTAGGCTAGTTTTGACCTCGGTTGACCAAGTTTGACTGCTTTGACCAAAAATCAACTATCAGTCAACACTTAGCCTAGAAATGTCTAGAACTTGACCAGAGTTGACCAGTTGACAAAAAGTCAACTATTAGTCAACATTAGCCTAGTTTGACTAGGTTTGACTTCCTGTGACCTAGTGTGACTCAGTGTGACCTAATTTGACTTAGTTGGACTGAGATTGACCTAGATTACATAGCTTATACTATAGAATCAAGCCTAACACTGTTGAACCCTAATTAGTTTATATATATCTTATCTTTAGGTCTGTGGCATCACTCTGAGCATCGACCCCATTTGACAGCTCAGGACCGCAGGCGAGTACATTCACTGATAGTTTTCATTGTCTTGATATCTGCTATATCCGATTCAGTCGTAGTGTCTTACTTGATTCTCAGTCACGATAGTTCACGGACTAGTATATACCGGATTCCTGTCATGAGATGTTATTCTTGGATTTTCTCGGGATGTTGGTACTTGCTCGATCTTGTTCTTGTACTTGTATTGACACCGATTCCTGAGAAGGAGTAGCTACCTTCTTAGGGAATCTCGTGCCATGACGTGTTATGTCCGGATCTGTATACTACTCGGGGATGGGGAATATTATAGATAGTGTGATCAATGCCCACCTTGAGTTACTACTTGTATCATAGCTATACCCTCACCTCACGATGGGTATAGCCTGACCTGTGCTACTACTTGCTCCATAGCTTACCATCCCGGCCGGGCCGAGTCCACGTACTTGTAGCCGGTCGGTTGGAAGCCTGATCTTGACCCATACCGATCACATTATGCTATAATATTCGAGGCACATTTTATATTTACTTTATCTTATCATATATCCTGTTCTGTTCTACATATAGTACTTCTCACCATGCTATGATTTCAGTTACTCATATGTTTTATATACCTCTATGATGTACCTTGATTGGAGACTGAGTTCTGCCCCGGAGAAGGGTTACAACCCCGGTCCTTGTTTGGTTTAAGGGTTGTAACTCAGCTTTCGAACGGTTCCCAAGTCTTCATATATCTTTGTCTTGTAGTTCATTATACTGTCTCTTATAGAATTTGTCAATTCACATGGAACTGCTGTTAGTGTTTGTACTTGCTTATTTTCCTGACAGGATACCGTTGATAATATTTTAGGAGTAGTTGTGCCATTAGTGGACTTCATGATGTTGCTAGCTGAGGTGGATCTCACTATTCTTCTATGTGAGTTGCCTGTTAGTTATCCTTAGTTCGTCTTGTTTTTCCTTCTTTATTTTCCTGTCTTATGTTTCCTTCTAGTAGTTTCTAGTTGTTCTTGTGCTTTAGTTATCTTTCTTGTCTTATCATCCCTAGCTGTTGTGATGTGACTAGAGTATATTTGTAGTTATAGGCCTTCTAGACGTAGTATATATTTATTGGGTACTAGACAGCGTTCTACCGCCGATACTGCGACGTAGGCTGGACGTCGTCTACGTATTCGTACCCGTATATCCGGGTGCGGGACATGACATAAGGACATCTAGGCTATTCTAACAGCAGCTAAGGTACCGACGGAAGAACGTGTGGATCAAGTGAAGTTGTTACTTCAGGACCTCGCACGTGATTGGTGGGAATCAGAAGAAGTGGGCATCAAACTTCCTACTGAGCAGTTAGCAGAAATGTACATGAAATGTACATGAAGCAGATAGTAAGGCAGCACGGTGAAGCAGATAGTAAGGCAGCACGGTATTCCAGTTAGTATAGTATCAGATCGGGATACGCGGTTTACTTCCCATTTTTGGCGGAGCTTACACCAAAGTTTGGGAACCAAGTTAAGATTCAGTACTGCTTATCATCCACAAACTGACGGGCAATCAGAAATAACCATTCAGACGTTAGAAGATATGCTACGGGCGTGTACCTTGGATTTTGGCGAATCTTGGGAGGATCACCTTCATCTAGTGGAGTTCTCCTATAACAACAGCTATCAGGCTAACATTCAGATGGCCCCGTTCGAAGCATTGTACGGAAGGAAGTGTAGGTCCCCTTTGGCATGGGACGACGTCGGAGAACGGAAGTTGTTGGGGCCAGAGATGATCACGCAGACTGTGGAGATAATTAAGTTGGTCAGAGAGCGCCTTCGAGTTGCACAGGACCGACATCGTCATTGGGCAGATCAGCACCGTAGGCCTCTAGAGTTTAGAGTTGGCGACCAAGTGTTTCTGCGGATTTCGCCTACTCGGGGTATCATCAGATTTGGAACCCGAGGAAAGCTTAGCCCAAGATACGTTGGTCCTTTTAAGATTCTCGCTCGGGTAGGCGATGTGGCTTATCGACTTGCCCTTCCGCCTTCGTTAACTGGCATACATGATGTGTTTCATGTGTCCCAATTACGTGGGTATGTCCCGGATCCGAGTCATGTCCTCGATCATTCTGAGTTAGTCGTTGGTGCCGACTTAACTTACGAGGAACAACCCGTGTCTATTTTGGACCGACGAGAAAAGGTACTCAAGAATCGGACGATAAGCCTTGTCCGTGTTTCTTGGAACCATCACTCTTCGAAAGAGTCAACTTGGGAGCGCGAGGACGAGATCAGATCTCGGTATCCGCATTTGTTTGACTAATGAGGTATATTTTTACGCCTTATTGACACGATTCCATGCTTATCTACACCTACTTGTTTTACACTTTGTGATGTATGATAATAACTGCTATGATAGTTAACTTGTATATGATTGTGCCTTGCTTGTCCTGATTTCACTATCCTGTCTTGGCTGGAATTCCGAGGACGGAATTTTTCTAAGAAGGGTAGAGATGTCACTCCCCGATCCTGGAATACGTATTTTAATACGTAAACCGATAAATTGTATTTATCTTGTATTTATAATATATTTATTATGCAGTATTTCTTCATGCATTTCCCAATATATTCGACAAAATATTATTTCGTAATTTATTTTCTGCATTTGGGCCTACAGTTTTGGCTCATTTAGGTAACCTATTTTGGTTCACCAATGGTTCATCATGAACCCTTTGGTTCATCATGAACCCTTTGGTTCAAGATCTTTATATATAACTCATCTCACTCTCTCTCCTCTCATTATTTCCTCTCATTTATTTCCTCCACCAACCAAGGCAAGTACCAACTTGCTCAAGAGATGGATCCATAAATTTTTGTCAATGTTTCTTACAAAATTACTTGTCAAAATATGTTCTTCTCCTCAACCTATACTAGTTTAGAACTTGGAAATTTTTATTTTGAAGCTTTGATTTTTGTAGATCTAAGTATTAATCATTTTCGGATTTCCTTGGTTTTGATCTATTTTCGTTGGGGTTTTGTGGGTTTTGATGCTTCCATGTGGAAGAGAATTCAATTTTACTCAAGTTAGAACTTTGAAAACCTAGATTTGGTTTTGATTTGGTCAAGTTATGAGAATTGGAAGTTTTTGGTGTTCATGAGGATGCTCTCGGCCTGGAGGAGAAGACCCTTCAGCCTGCGCTCTTTAGCGCAAGGTTGAACTGCGCAGCTCGTCTCTTGACGAATTGCGCAACCCCTCGGCCAGCGCATTGCGCTGAGCTGAACTGCGCTGGCGCTCCTTAGCTCTAGCGCCATCCGACCAAGCGCAAGTCAATCCGTGCGCGCTTGACATCAGCGCAATCCATTCCCTGCGCAACCTGACCCTGCGCGATCTGATGCTGTGCAGTCTAACCCTGCGCAGTCTGATCCATGCGCAACCCGACTCTGGCACAATCCATCCCCTGCGCCATTTAAACCGCTGTGCAGTCTAATCCCTGCGCAATCTAACCCAGCGCGCTTGGCTCCAGCGCACTCTAACCCTGCGCACTCTACCCCTGTGCGTTTTGACCCCTGCGTATCCTGACCATGCGCATTCTGACCTGGGCTCTCTTTATATTTTATATTTTCTTATAGTATAGTGCTTATATATATATATATATATATATATATATATATATATATATATATATAGGTGAATGTTTGTGTGTGCTATATATCCTTACGCCTTTTGTCCTGAGCATGATATGAGCACTAATGTGACCCCGGTGAACAAAGTGTTCCTACCTGATACATGTACCTGAATGTCCCAGTTCTTGTTCATGCTCGACAAATGACTCGTAACTCCACGTGGCGTATTTGCAATGATGCATTACACTAAGGAGGGTAGAACATGTTGACATACTGATTGACATGGATCCTCTTTGGGGGACTTGTACTTGAGTACGACTTTTAGGAGGATAATCATACAGTCCACAGCATGTGCGTCCAAGATTTCACCTAGGGTTAAATTAGGCAACTAAATATACTAGATGCATGGGGAGGGTAAAATCCCGAGATCGTGTTACACCAGCCGCCTTGAGATATTGTCTCGACGCGCCGGCTGGTCTCCACGGATACTGTGTCATCTGCAACGAGTGGATGACTGTATCCGATTAATTCCTGCTATATATTATATGTTTTGGCAAGGTGGCCTTACGAGGGACCTGTGCTCAATCATACCTGTCTACGCGAACCCCTGGGTTGGCTAGCCTTGCTGGAAGGATACGATCTGAGTATTTTTTAAATAACATGATACGAGGATAGCCTCGTCCCACTAGAAACTCGTAGACTTGATTGGCCGTGAAAACGACTTGCTTGTATCTTATTACCTCCCGTGAATAACTGAGGGAAGCGGACTGTCATGGTACGTGATCCAACCCATGTTCTTGTTTGATTGTTGGGTTGGTTATCGTACTATGACAGGCTGTGGACCGAAGTTATGAACGAAAGACTTATTCTGGTTGTGAAGTGCTACTTCTGTGAATGACTGAGGAACATGGTCTATCATGGTACATGATCCAACCCATGTTCTTGTTTGATTGTTGGGTTGGTTATTGTGCTGCGATAGGCTATCGACCGAAGTCACGATCAGGAGATTTTATTGTTTATACCTTTTTCTTATGTGAAAATTATAGAGTACGACACGTCCCAACTCCATGCGGTACCTTTTGTCCTTGTTTGGTTGTAAGGGTGCCATATGGGTTCGAGGAGGTTGCGCTACCCTATAATAGTAGCATAAGTATTACTATTAGCAATCATTCTATTAACTGGGTTTTAATCTTAACTCTTGTGCCCCTTTGGCGGTACTTGCTATTCGGGGCTGACCCCGCTGGTTTTGTTTGGCCAGATCTCGTAGCAGAGCCTGAGGACACGATCTTCCTCCCTGACATCCATGGTGCATACTAGGAGCATGGCGGTTCGGGGACTCGAGTGGGTTTCTTCTCCACCACTCCTGCTTATACTTTTTGCGGCATTTAGCCACCGGCACCTGTTAGCCGGATTACTTAATATTTTGTGTCAGTACATAATTGTAATTAAACAGACTGCAGCTGTGTATAATTTTGTACTCCTGATTCTCTGAGATAGCTAAATTATAAAGCTAGTCTCTCATGATCATTTTGATGAAGCGTCGGGGACGCCTTACTGCTTTATCTTTAATGTTCATTTAATTGCTGATGTGATTTGATTGATTGAGACATAGAACTCTGTGGGACCATAGGAGACTTGATTGTAGCATGTACCCCCTAGTCTCTCGACAGCCACGATCGCCGTATGACGTTACGTACCTCATATGGAGTAGCTGGCCTAGTCCGTCCCCGTATTTCGGTACTGGGGCGTGACAAGGTTTTAGTGGTAGCCCATGCAGGTCTGTTTTTCAGACTTGTGGGGTATTGCGAATTATTAGGAGTCTCAATCAAAACTTGTTCCCCTTGAAATTCTGTTTCGAATTCTCTGTCCTTGCCTTGATCTCCAACCTGACTTGCATCCTCGAAATCTTCCTCGTCCGGACTTGATAATCTTATATCTTTCTCTATAGGAGCGCTTCATTCTCAGTAGCGGGTGAGGCCCATGAGGAGGAGCAGCGAGAGCATGGCTCGACTGGGTACCAGCAGGGGAGAGAACCTTCCCCAGGGCAGACACGAGCAGAAATGGAACCAGAGGCAGTGCAGCCACAGGTTATCGAAACTCCTGCAGCACCAGCAGCGACGGCAGCACCAGATGCCGTAGCACTCCTGGAGATCATCCGGGGGATTCTTGTCACTCACCAACAGCAACAGACTCAGCAGCAGGAGCAGAACGTGTTGCTGAACCAAGGGATTCAGTTAGCTCTTGAAAGGAGTGCCGGGGTTGACTCGGGAGCATCAGGAAGGTTCCGTCGCTTGAACCCGAGGTATTTTGACGGCACGGAGGATGCCATCACTGCGGATGCATGGATTCAAGACATCGAAGCCATTCTTGTGGCAGCCAAGGTTCCAGATGATGAGAAGGTTGATCAGGTCAAATTGGTACTTCAGGATCTTGCCCGCGACTGGTGGGCATCAGAAGAAGTTGGTGTAAGACGTCCTGTTCGTTGGACCACCTTCAGTGAAAGATTCAAGGCCAAGTATTTTGGCGTAGTAGCTCGATATGAGCTCCAGCAGAAGTTTATTAGTCTCAAGCAAGCAGGCAAGACCGTAGATGGGTATGCAGCAGAGTTCTGCAGATTGTGCCGTTTTGCACCAGCAATGGTGGCAACGGAGCCAGAGAAGTCTATGAGGTTCCAGCAGGGACTTCACTTGGAACTACTGCAGCTTGTGGAGGGACACGACTACCAGACATTTGACGCTGTTTTGACGGCCGCTCGGAGGTACGAGCTTATCCAGCAGAGGTTGGCATCGAGGACAGGAGGTCAGAAGAGATCTCATTCCCAGGTTGGAGGAGGAGCAATGCAGCGAACTTCGGCACCAGCACCTGGTGTACGTATTCATGATACAGGAGCGTCGCGGAGGACGACCGTGTCAACTAATACAGCGCCAGTTCGGCATCAGCAGCCGAGGAACCAACAGCAGCGTCAGGGAGCACCCCAGGGCTGTACATTCTGTGGAAAGACAGGGCACACGAGGGAGGTGTGTCGGTCAGCGAATGGCTTATGCTTGAGGTGTGGTAGTTCAGACCACCGTATCTCCACTTGTCCTGTGATGCAGAGGCCAGGAGGGCCAGCTCAGCAGTTTCCAGCATTGCCAGCTCCGGTGGCAACCCCGAGTGGAGGGCCAATATTAGCAGTAAGGCCCCTAGCCCAGCGTCTACCAACGCAGGCTCAGATGTTCCGCCAAGCACAGGAAGCCGAAGGCCCTCAGAGGCAGCAACATCATAGTCGAGGAAGGCCGCAACAAGGGGCTCCGGGGGGCCAGGCTCTCACATTGTCCTTAGGAGAGGCTCTAGCATCTAGTGACGTGGTGGCAGGTAAAATTCTCGTCACTTCATTTCCCGCTGTAGCATTATTTGATTCAGGCGCTACATATTCATTCATCTCTGCACAATATGCTACACGGATTGGATTAGAGTTTGAGGCATTGTCGGAGAGGATGGATATACTCACCGGCAATGGGCTCGTAGAAGTTAGCAGAGTGCACTTTTCATGTCCGGTAGAGGTGTGTGGGCATTTACTGCCCGCATCATTGATTGAATTCCCTATGGGGAATTTTGATGTTGTTCTTGGCATGGACTGGTTGAGAGACAGTCATGCGACAATTGATTGTAGAGGAGGTAGGGTCATATCCAGTGTTCCTGGGATGGAACAGTTCATCTTTACTCGAACTTTGAAGAATCAGGTCGGAGGCGTCATCTCAGCAGCAGTGTCAGAGCCAGGACAGATTCCGAGAGTGGTCGAAGATTTTCTCGACGTCTTTCCTGATGAGCTCCCAGGGATACCCCCAGTCAGAGAGGTAGAATTTAGCATTGAGTTGAACCCTGGAACGAGGCCTATTGCAGACAGAGTTTACAGAATGTCGCCGTCAGAACAGGATAAGTTGTATCAGCATGAAGAAGAGTTGAAGTCTAAGGGATTCATCCGAGACAGTAAATCGCCCTAGGCCGCGCCAGTGATTCTAGTTCCCAAGAAGGATGGGTCGACGAGGATGTGCATCGACTACCGTAAGCTGAATGCAGTAACAGTAAAGAACAAGTACCCACTACCAAGGATTGATGACCTGTTTGACCAGTTAAGCAAGGCCAGCGTCTTTTCCAAGATCGATCTTCGGTCGGGATACTATCAAGTAAGAGTCCGGGAGCAAGACATACCGAAGACAGCATTCAGATCTAGATATGGGCATTATGAGTTTTTAGTAATGTCCTTTGGACTAACCAACGCCCCCGCAGTATTCATGGACTTAATGAACCGCATCTTTCTGCCGTATTTGGATAAATTTGTGGTGGTGTTCATAGATGACATTCTTGTCTATTCCAGCAGTGAAGAGGAGCATGAGAAACATCTTAGGACTGTCTTACAGACATTGAAGGAGCATCAACTTTATGCGAAGCTTGACAAGTGTGAATTCTGGTTAGACCATATTTCGTTCCTGGGACATGTAATTTCTGGAGCAGGAGTGTCAGTGGATTCGAAGAAGATTGAGGCCATAGAGCATTGGCCGGTCCCGAGAACGGTTGTAGAAGTGCAAAGTTTCTTAGGATTAGCTGGTTACTACAGAAGGTTCGTGGCGGACTTTGTCAGGATCTCTGCACCCTTAACGCGTTTGACGCACAAGGACGTAGAGTTTGTTTGGTCAGCTAGCTGTCAGGCATCATTTGAAGAATTGAAGAAGAGATTGATCTCAGCCCCGATCTTGACGCTTCCAGTAGGAGCGGGAGGCTTTACAGTATATTATGACGCATCAGGGAAGGGTCTTAGATGTGTATTGATGCAGCACGGAAATGTGATAGCATATGCGTCTCGGCAGCTTCGAGACCATGAGAAGAATTACCCGACTCACGATTTGGAGTTAGCAGCTGTGGTGTTTTCACTCAAGTTGTGGAGGCATTATTTATACGGAGATCGGGTAGAGATCTATACTGATCATAAGAGTTTGAAATACGTGTTCACGCAGCAAGATTTGAACATGAGGCAAAGAAGATGGTTAGAACTGCTGAAGGATTTTGATTTAGATCTTCAGTATCATCCAGACAAGGCGAATATAGTTGCAGATGCACTGAGTAGGAGAGGCAATGCCTTTATCTTGACCTCGCAGAAGCATATTTTAGAAGACCTTCAGAGTATGGGAATCGAAGTAGTTTTACCAAGGGATATAGGAAGAGTGACCAGTATGCAGATTCAGTCAACCTTAGTAGAGAGGATAAGGGCAGCACAAGCAGGAGATCCACAGATTCAGAAGTTGCGGTCGGAGTGTGAATCAGGCCGTAGGAAGGAGTTAGTGATTCATGAAGATGGTACGCTCAGGTTTGGAAACAGACTCTGTGTACCGAGTGGAGACCTTCGACAAGAAGTTATGTCCGAAGCTCATAGTTATATTTACTCCATTCATCCAGGAGGAACGAAGATGTATCGAGATATCAGGCAGTACTTTGGTGGAATGGCATAAAAAGAGAGATAGCGAGATTTGTATCCAAGTGTCTGGTATGTCAGCAGGTGAAAGCCGAGCAGCAGAGACCAGCAGGGTTGCTACAGCCGCTTCCTATCCCAGAATGGAAATGGGAGCACATCACGATAGATTTTGTGACCGGTTTACCTAGATCCCCGGCTGGCAAGAATGCAGTCTGGGTAATAGTAGATCGACTCACGAAGGTCGCTCATTTCCTTCCCTTCTGAGTTGGACAGACTACTGAGCAGTTAGCAGAAATGTACATGAAGCAGATAGTAAGGCAGCACGGTGTTCCAGTTAGTATAGTATCAGATCGGGATACGCGGTTTACTTCCCATTTTTGGTGGAGCTTACACCAAAGTTTGGGAACCAAGTTAAGATTCAGTACTGCTTATCATCCACAAACTGACGGACAATCAGAAAGAACCATTCAGATGTTAGAAGATATGCTACGGGCGTGTACCTTAGATTTTGGCAGATCTTGGAAGGATCACCTTTATCTAGTGGAGTTCTCCTATAACAACAGCTATCAGGCTAGCATTCAGATGGCCCCGTTCGAAGCATTGTACGGAAGGAAGTGTAGGTCCCCTTTGGCATGGGACGACGTCGGAGAACGGAAGTTGTTGGGGCCAGAGATGATCACGCAGACTGTGGAGATAGTTAAGTTGGTCAGAGAGCGCCTTCGAGTTGCACAGGACCGACATCGTCATTGGGCAGATCAGCACCGTAGGCCTCTAGAGTTTAGAGTTGGCGACCAAGTGTTTCTGCGGATTTCGCCTACTCGGGGTATCATCAGATTTGGAACCCGAGGAAAGCTTAGCCCAAGATACGTTGGTCCTTTTAAGATTCTCGCTCGGGTAGGCGATGTGGCTTATCGACTTGCCCTTCCGCCTTCGTTAACTGGCATACATGATGTGTTTCATGTATCCCAATTACGTGGGTATGTCCCGGATCCGAGTCATGTCCTCGATCATTCTGAGTTAGTCGTTGGTGCCGATTTAACTTACGAGGAACAACCCGTGTCTATTTTTGGACCGACGAGAAAAGGTACTCAAGAATCGGATGATAAGCCTTGTCCGTGTTTCTTGGAACCATCACTCTTCGGGAGAGTCAACTTGGGAGCGCGAGGACGAGATGAGATCTCGGTATCCGCATTTGTTTGACTAATGAGGTATATTTTTACGCCTTATTGACACGATTCCATGCTTATCTACACCTACTTGTTTTGCACTTTGTGATGTATGATAATAACTGCTATGATAGTTAACTTGTATATGATTGTGCCTTGTTTGTCCTGATTTCACTATCATGTCTTGGCTGGAATTCCAAGGACAGAATTTTTCTAAGAAGGGTAGAGATGTCACTCCCCAATCCTGGAATACGTATTTTAATACGTAAACCGATAAATTATATTTATCTTGTATTTATACTATATTTATTATGCAGTATTTCTTCATGCATTTCCCAATATATTCGACAAAATATTATTTTGTAATTTATTTTCTGCATTTGGGCCTACAGTTTTGGCTCATTTGGGTAACCTATTTTTGGTTCACCAATGGTTCATCATGAACCCTTTGGTTCATCATGAACCCTTGGGTTCAAGATCTTTATATATAACTCATCTCACTCTCTCTCCTCTCATTATTTCCACTCATTTATTTCCTCCACCAACCAAGGCAAGTACCAACTTGCTCAAGAGATGGATCCATAAATTTTTGTCAATGTTTCTTACAAAATTACTTGTCAAAATATGTTCTTCTCCTCAACCTATACTAGTTTAGAACTTGGAAATTTTTATTTTGAAGCTTTGATTTTTGTAGATCTAAGTATTAATCATTTTCGGATTTCCTTGGTTTTGATCTATTTTTGTTGGGGTTTTGTGGGTTTTGATGCTTCCATGTGGAAGAGAATTCAATTTTACTCAAGTTAGAACTTTGAAAACCTAGATTTGGTTTTGATTTGGTCAAGTTATGAGAATTGGAAGTTTTTGGTGTTCTTGAGGATGCTCTCGGCCTGAAGGAGAAGACCCTTCAGCCTGCGCTCTTTAGCGCAAGGTTGAACTGCGCAGCTCGTCTCTTGACGAATTGCGTAACCCCTCGGCCAGCGCATTGCGCTGAGCTGAACTGCGCTGGCGCTCCTTAGCTCCAGCGCCATCCGACCCAGCGCAAGTCAATCCGTGCGCGCTTGACTTCAGCGCAATCCATTCCCTGCGCAACCTGACCCTGCGCGATCTGATGCTGCGCAGTCTGATCCATGCGCAACCCGACTCTGGCACTATCCATCCCCTGTGCCATTTAACCGCTGCGCAGTCTAATCCCTGCGCAATCTAACCCAGCGCGCTTGGCTCCAGCGCACTCTAACCCTGCGCACTCTACCCCTGCGCGTTTTGACCCCTGCGTATCCTGACCATGCGCATTCTGACCTGGGCTCTTTTTATATTTTATATTTTCTTATAGTATAGTGCTTATATATATATAGGTGAATGTTTGCGTGTGCTATATATCCTTACGCCTTTTGTCCTGAGCATGATATGAGCACTAATGTGACCCCGGTGAACAAAGTGTTCCTACCTGATACATGTACCTGAATGTCCCAGTTCTTGTTCATGCTCGACAAATGACTCGTAACTCCACGTGGCGTATTTGCAATGATGCATTACACTAAGGAGGGTAGAACATGTTGACATACTGATTCATGGATCCTCTTTGGGGTGCTCGTACTTGAGTACGACTTTTAGGAGGATAATCATGCAGGCCACAGCATGTGCGTCCAAGATTTCACCTAGGGTTAAATTAGGCAACTAAATATACTAGATGCATGGGGAGGGTAAAATTCCGAGATCGTGTTACACCAGCCGCCTTGAGATATTGTCTCGACGCGCCGGCTGGTCTCCACGGATACTGTGTCATCTGCAACGAGTGGATGACTGTATCCGATTAATTCCTGCTATATATTATATGTTTTAACAAGGTGGCCTTACGAGGGACCTGTGCTCAATCATACCTGTCTACGCGAATCCCTGGGTTGGCTAGCCTTGCTGGAAGGATACGATCTGAGGATTTTCTAAATAACATGATACGAGGATAACCTCGTCCCACTAGAAACTCGTAGACTTGATTGGCCGTGAAAACGACTTGCTTGTATCTTATTACCTCCCGTGAATAACTGAGGGAAGCGGACTGTCATGGTACGTGATCCAACCCATGTTCTTGTTTGATTGTTGGGTTGGTTATCGTACTATGACAGGCTGTGGACCGAAGTTATGAACGGAAGACTTATTCTGGTTGTGAAGTGCTACTTCTGTGAATGACTGAGGAGCATGGTCTATCATGGTACATGATCCAACCCATGTTCTTGTTTGATTGTTGGGTTGGTTATTGTGCTGCGATAGGCTATCGACCGAAGTCACGATCAGGAGATTTTATTGTTTATACCTTTTTCTTATGTGAAAATTATAGAGTACGACACGTCCCGACTCCATGCGGCACCTTTTGTCCTTATTTGGTTGTAAGGGTGCCATATGGGTTCGAGGAGGTTGCACTACCCTATAATAGTAGCATAAGTATTACTATTAGCAATCATTCTATTAACTGGGTTTTAATCTTAACTCTTGTGCCCCTTTGGCGGTACTTGCTATTCGGGGCTGACCCCGCTGGTTTTGTTTGGCCAGATCTCGTAGCAGAGCCTGAGGACACGATCTTCCTCCCTGACATCCATGGTGCATACTAGGAGCATGGCGGTTCGGGGACTCGAGTGGGTTTCTTCTCCACCACTCCTGTTTATACTTTTTGCGGTGTTTAGCCACCGGCACCTGTTAGCCGGATTACTTAATATTTTGTGTCAGTACATAATTGTAATTAAACAGACTGCAGCTGTGTATAATTTTGTACTTCTGACTCTCTGAGATAGCTAAATTATAAAGCTAGTCTCTCATGATCATTTTGATGAAGCGTCGGGGACGCCTTACTGCTTTATCTTTAATGTTCATTTAATTGCTGATGTGATTTGATTGATTGAGACATAGAACTCTGTGGGACCATAGGAGACTTGATTGTAGCATGTACCCCCTAGTCTCTCGACAGCCACGATCGCCGTATGACGTTAAGTACCTCATATGGAGTAGCTGGCCTAGTCCGTCCCCGTATTTTGGTACTGGGGCGTGACACTAGCTCCCGGAGCAGTTATGTGTCATCTCTTCATTTATTGTCTTATTACACCCTATGCCATGTTCGTCATGTTTTGCCTTACCTTAATACCATTATGATTCATACTGGCCTTAACAATAAAGATCAGGGGTCTAGTTCTGTTCAAGCGAAGGATTACAATTCCGGTCCTTGTTTGATTTAAGGGTTGTAACCTGGCTCCCGGAGCAGTTCTGTGTCCTCTTTTCGTTTATTGTCTTTACTGTACCAATAGTATTTGAGACGGGTTTCTATTCAGGTGAAGGACTGCAATCCCGGTCCTTGTTTGGTTTAAGGGTTATGGCCTGGCTACTTGAATGGTTTCCTCGTACTCAGTTTACTGTTGTTGTCTCTATTATTATCAGATCTTTATTTATTATCTTAATATTCAATTGTGATATGCTGGTTTTAGTTCCTAAGTGAAGCCTCCTTTGTGGCACTTGCTCTTTCTGGGGACTGACCCAGCTGGTTTTGTATGGCCATATATCGGAGCAGCACCAGAGGATCTACCGGTCTTCCAGCCAGATGGTGACCACCAGGCGTAACCCTAGCAACGAGTGGGTTTCTTTTTGTCCTCCCACTTTATTGTAAAATTATTCTTTTGAGGCGTTTAGCCGGCGAGCACGTGTTAGCTCGTATTGCACCTTTGTTTACTGTCTGCCTATGGGCTGTAACATGATTGACAGATCCTAGGGTTGATCATATATGACTAAAACTCTTGCTAGTCCTGACATTTTGTACGACTAGCTTCATGATCATCCGAATATGTAATGTATGGGACGCCTTACTATTGTATACTTAGTGTTCTGATATCTTGTTACTATTATTGCTTGCTTGAGATTGAGACATTAGGCTTGTTCATGATCATAGGTGACTGATAGATTGTAGTTGAACCCTCATGTATCTAGACAGCCGTGACCGTATAGCGAGGTGGGTTGCACTTCAATATACGTAGCTGGCTATGTCTGTCCCCGCTCTCCAGTATTCTGGTTCTGGGGCGTGACAATGTGAACATTCAAAAGAAAGTAGACAAATAATACGTTTTTGCAACATCCACTTTGGATCTATATAATGTGCCATGATACAAATAAAAATATAGTTTTGTTTTGTAGTCCATATATCAGAAGTTATAGCCAACTTACTAACATTTACGAAGCTTTGCTTCAAAACTGTTCTTTCCTTTTGAAATATTTTGATAGCCTCCGATCTAGTCGTCGATCTAGAAACTTTAGTAAAATATGGGTTAAGAGTAGTACTTGCATACTTATAATACAGACCACTCTCACCAAATGTGAAATGTTGTTAATCACAAATAAGAAATTTGGTTAGCTCATTTATTTTACAAGTATCATAAGTGAAATTACCTACGAAAGATCCTTGATGATCGATGCTTATCTGTGATGAGGTGTGTCCTTACCATAACAAGTGTCTTTTTAGTGTGTCCGTGCCCTCCTTAAATTTTTTTTTTACATTTTTTACACTGTGCACCTTTAGAAATTGGTTTTTAATTTTTGGAATCTAAAATCGGTGCGCCCTCACTATCAGTGATATATATATTTTAAAAATATTGTCGTACAACTGATTTATCCCTAAAGGTGACATTTGTGTTTGTGACACATAATCTGGATATGATTATTTTCAAATAAATCAGCATAGTAAATAAAATTTTGTTCTGAATCACCTCCATAAGGGTGGTTAGAACTAGTAGCATCCATATTTTTTAAATTAACTTTTTCAGAAAAAGAAGAAAGAAGAGAAAAAAAATATTATCTACCAAAGAGAGAGAAAGAGAGAAAGAAAAATAAAAAATCCAAAAAAAATCTCTTAAATTAAAATTACTTAGAAGGTCAACTTCAGGGAAGAGATGTTCAACTCCAAGAATTTTCGCAGAATTTGAAACCTCAAAAAAATTGCACTTCGACCTCCAGAAAGTTGTACTTCAAAGCCCATAAACTTGTTGTTCAATCTTCAGATAATTGCTTAGCTTGAATATTTTGTAAGAGAAGAAATGGTTGTGTATAATTTTCATGTATTTTGGTCTATTTATAGTTTATTTGGGTGTAAAATGACCTATTTTACCTCAAAGAAAAGAGTTGTTATAAGGATATTTTTGGTCATTTTCAACAAAATGACCAAAATATCCTTCAAACGGTCTAAAAACAACCACTAAAATTGGGGTAAAATGGTCTTTTTGACCTCCCAATGGTCCCCCAGAAAAAACAGCCAAATCGGACCTGGATCGGGCCGGTCCGGTCCGGTCGGACTTTACGGGTTTGACCAGCCCGAACCCGCTGTCAAACCGGGTCAGGCCGATTCGGGCTCCCGGGTCCGGATCTGGAACCCAGCCCGGACCCACTAGTTTAGGGGTCGGACGGGTCCGGGTCGTTGACCGGGCTCGGGCCAGTCCATACCGGTTTTGACCGGGCCGGGCCCGAACCGGGGATCCAGCCGCCCGGTCCAACTTACACCTTGAGCGCCGGGGCTATATACTGTGTTGGACAATTTCCGTGTATCCAATGCTGCTTCCAACCTCTAACCTGGCTTAGTGCGACGGCCGAGGTGGTTGACAACCCACTCTTTGTCGGGTATCATGTTGTGCACAATGCTTGCCACGTCAGACTCTGCAATACAACTGGTAGCGTATTAAAAAAGAGTAATGCTTTATGTACGTACCTTTATATTGTCCCTCCAAACAATTCTTTCTTATGTGGCAGCTGACGTGGCACGTTAAATAATATTATGTGCCACCTGACATGACATATGACATAGCAAATTTTAACCCAAAAAATTAATTATCCAATTTTTTGCATGTTAATGTTAGTATTAATATGGGTAAAGTGCATTTAAACCCTCCTTAGATGCACGAAAATGCAAATAAAGACTCGCTGATCCGAAAAACCCAACTAGATACGAAAATGCTCAAATCACCCCCTCCGCTAACTTTTCCGTTTACGGGTGTTAAAATGGGGTTGTTTTGACCATTTTACCCCTGGGCTATCTAATATTAACTTGTTAAAAACGGTTAGTTCTAAAATTATTTTGTTAAAAACGGTTACGCAAAAATACTTGTTAAAAAGTGGATAAATATTAACAAAGGGAAAATGGTCTTTGCTAGTAAAATTATTTATTAAAATTATTTTAATTAGTATTAACTTGTTAAAAACGGTTAGTTTCGTCAAAAAAAGGGATAAATATTATTTAAAATTATTTTGTCATAAATTATTTTTTATTTAACAAATATATAAATATTTTTGGGAAAAATAAAACTGATAAATAAAAAAAAATCAATTCTTAAAAAATAGAAATGATGAAAAACTGGAAAAAAAAACCAAATAAAAAACAAAAAATAATATTAAAATATGGAATAAATAAAAAATAGACAAAATATTCCAAAAAACCAAAAAATGAGGATAAATCTTAAACAATGAAAAAAGACAAAAACAAAAACTATACAAATTTGAAAATAAAAGTCACTCTTAAAAAACTAGAAAAGATTATTAAAAAGATGAAAAAAAAAAAATGAAATAAGAACTAAAAAAATGGAAACAAAAAACAAAATATTAAAAAGATTATTAAACAAAAATCAATTCTCATGCTTGACGTCATTTTCGAAAATAAATGTTTATAATCTAAATAGTAGGTTTTCATCTTAAATTTTTTCTGGAAAAAAAATCTTTTAACAAATGTCCGGTTAGTCCTGAACTTGTATCGTAATTATTTATTAGTCATGACTATTATCGTAATTATTTATTTATTAATTCTAGAAAAGATTATTAAAAAGATGAAAAAAAAATATGAAATAAGAAATAAAAAAATGGAAACAAAAAACAAAATATTAAAAAGATTATTAAACAAAAATCAATTCTCATGCTTGACGTCATTTTCGAAAATAAATGTTTATAATCTAAATAGTAGGTTTTCATCTTAAATTTTTTCTGGAAAAAAAAATCTTTTAACAAATGTCCGGTTAGTCCTGAACTTGTATCGTAATTATTTATTAGTCATGATTATTATCGTAATTATTTATTTATTAATTCTAGAAAAGATTATTAAAAAGATGAAAAAAAATGAAATAAGAAATAAAAAAATGGAAACAAAAAACAAAATATTAAAAAGATTATTAAACAAAAATCAATTCTCATGTTTGACGTCATTTTCGAAAATAAATGTTTATAATCTAAATAGTAGGTTTTCATCTTAAATTTTTTCTGGAAAAAAAAATCTTTTAACAAATGTCCGATTAGTCCTGAACTTGTATCGTAATTATTTATTAGTCATGACTATTATCGTAATTATTTATTTATTAATTCTAACTGGAATTGTAAATCTTGGTACAAATTTATTTTCATCACATGTATTACTTAAACAAATAACTTAAATATTACTAAACGTGTCAAAAATCCAAAAATAAATTGCAAAACATGTATGTCGAAGCATGGTCCGGGTTCAGTGGCTGCCACCGCCTTTGTCGATTATCTACGAATAGGCTTCCATAATTTCTATTTGGACGTCTTGAAAAAAAAAGGAATAAGTAAAAAAAGCTTCAAACATTAAATGAGAGCAAATAAGTAAAAAAAAAAAGAGAATATAAAAAAAATTGCAGTTGGATTTGAGATCTGTAGGTAAGAAAAAGTTTCAAGAGCAAATAAGTAAAAAAAAAAAGAAATATAAAAAAATATATTTTTTTTCCTTCCAACCAACCGGTCAAAAAATAGAAAATATAAAGTTTAGGTTTTATGTTTCAAACAAACATTGTCATATACATAGAGAATGAAAGAGAGCCAACAGCCAAATGTAAGCATTAGGGGTATTTTGGGAAGTGCACTTTTTTTTTTAATCCAAAAAATGGCCTCTAACGGCTGTTCTAACGTCAATTTGACGGAAAGGGGTATTCTGCGCAAAACAGGTTTGCGGGAGGTGCAAACTGCTTTAAGTTTTCTAAAAGGTCTTATTTTGCGAACGAGGCAACTCTAAGGAGGGTTTAAATGCACTTTACCCGTATTAATATTAATGTTATTTAGTGTTAATATTAATATTAATGTTAACATTAATTTTAATGTTAATGTTAATTTTAATTTTAATTTTAAAATTTATCATGTCAGATGCCACATCAACATGTCACGTTAGCTGTCACGTAAGGAGAAATGGTTCGAAGAAACAATTTGGAGGAACAAATAACATTATATATTCATTAGAAAATAATATAAAAATTTCTTCTATTTGATAACTTCGGGATATACTTGTTATTTGTTGGAGTCGGCAAATCAGTTCAGTATGAAGGGAAGGTTTGGAGGAACAATATGAAGTGTCAGTGACTGAAATCAACAATCTGATTGTGTGATCGATAGGACTCACAAGCGTAAAGTCATCTACTACTTGTTATCCACAGTTCATTGTCCATACTAAAATTCTGATTTTCAAAGACATGATGTTATATTTGATTTTCAAAGACATGATTCTTTATTAGCTGTGTTTGATTGGGCTTTTTTTTTCATGGAAAATATTTCCACCACAAAATTTCTACCATTTATAGTGTTTGATAGCTTATATTTTCCATGAAATTATTTTTCAAAAAACTATAATTTTTCATATTTTCTTCTAAAATGGTGGAAAATAAAACTTGTCTAACCCATAGGAAAATATTATTTTCCATGAAAAATAACTATTTTTCGTGAAAAATAATGACAATCAAATAACCAGATTAAGTTTTCCATGAATTTTTTTAAAATTCCATAGAATTTTTTTCCTAGGAAAATAATTCCATGTAATTAATTTCTTTTCTACTTATTTTCCACCTTGCAATCAAACACATCCTTATGTAAAAAAATTAAAAACAAAGGGGATAGAAAAATTCAAACTCACTGACAGGTGGCCCAAATAACAACAGGCCCAACTGTTTCCATAGGCCCATCTCCCTCAACTTCCGGAATGTTCCATTCGGTTGTAGCTCCCTCGATAAAAAAACCCTAGAAATCTCTCGACAGTCGACACAGGAGGAAGAGGAGGAGGAGAAGAAAAGAGCAAGGAAGAAAATGGGAGAAGAATTGAGACTGGACCTTGAAGAACTGAAGCAACTGGAGAGCATCGCCAAGAGGCCGCGAGTCCTCTCCCTTCTCTCTTCCGAAATCCGCAGTCTTGACTCCAAGGTCCCACTCCCCCCTTCATTTTTTTTTCTTTTTGTTTTTTTAAGTGTTGTTCATTTGTTGTTGTTGGTGATATCGACAGCTGTCGAAGCCGGCGCCTGCGGCTCCGTCACCGCCCTCCGCCGCGAAGGCGCCCGCGGCCTCCGGCGCGACGAGCTACGTCACGCTCGACAAGTTCAGCTGGGACCAGGACAGCGACAAGATCAAGGTGCCCCCCACTATATTCCTTCTTCTTGAATGTTTATTAGGGATCATATGATCATTTCTTGATGTTGGTCAACGAAAACAGTCATAGAAGTAATTGGATTTTTGCTGATCATCTCTCAAATTGATCACCAAAAGCATTTTTTTTTTTTATAGGGGGTTCCTTTTTTTTTTTCCCCTGGGAATAATCATATATGACGTGTTTATTTAAGTGCACAAAGTAGGGTAGGGGGAGGGGTAAATTTTACTTAAAATCTTTTCATGTCTACAATCATGGACACTCCAAAGTTGGTGTCGTGTCCGGGTCGGAGACATTAAATTAAGGCTAGAACTAATACAAATTTAAGGTCCCCTTGGTTTGAGGGGGAAAATAAGCAGAGTTAAGTGGGGTTAAGTGAGGGGGAGTAGAGTCAATACATATAACCTTGCTTGGATTGGAGGGAGAGTTAAGTGAGGTGTGTTTAATAACTCTTGCTTGGATTGGAAGTTTTGAGTGAGAGGATGATCAATAGAAATATAATAGTTACCAAAATATCCTTATCACATGTCATCAAATTAAATTTGATTGTAATTGTAATTAGAACTTGTCAAAATATATTCACAAATGAGGAAGTTACGGAGCAACATGTTGAAAGCAAGAAAAAAAAAATGATATTTTATAGGACAAACAAGGGGCTATTACGACTTTCTAAACAAAACCTCTCAACCCCCCTCATTAACCCTTCGATTTGGGTGTTAAAAAAAGTAAATAAAAGAGGGTTAAACAAACCCTCACTTAACCCTCTATAACCATTCCTCCTAAACCACCACCCTCAAACCAAGCATGGTTTTATTTTCCCTCACTTAACTTTCCCTCGCTTAACTTTCTTAACCCTCAATCCTTGTAAGAATAAATTTATTGAGTAAATTGAGGTTCCAAACTTTTGGTGTTTAAAATTAAATATATTGTGTGGATACTGGATAGTTTTGTTCCTATGCATCCCTAGTCCAGTAGGAATAAGCATACCTGATCCAATAGGAAGGCTACAACAGCATCAAACATGCCTTCAATTATGGAGCACAAATAAAAGATAAAAACGGGAAACCAACTAAAGTATCTTGTTTACTGACATTTCAATGATTCCGGGTGTGTCAAGTCGTAGTTTCCTTCTGTGAGGAGGAGCACGAGTAAAATTTATGCCAATGCTCTTACAGACTATAATGGTGACAGCTTGTGCATAAACTTCTAGAAAAAGACAAATCACACTTCAATGAGCTGTTAATTGCTGAGCAGAACCGGAAAAGAGCACCAGGGGGCTTGTATGAGAACGTGCCTTTTGATATCCAATTGTACTTGAACTTTTTTATGTTATAGTATTGCGATTGTGGGCATTACGGAGTACGGGGGCACATTCTAGACCAATGTGATTCTAGCTGTCATGAACTGTTGAATGATATGCACCTTCTTGGTTCTTGCAGGAAAATATGTTTAGGCCATGTTTTTGAAAACTGGCTTGATCTGGTTAGCCCAATCATTTGGGCTATGAACTGCTACTATAAGCGGTTCGCTCTCACCAGTTGGACCTATTGAGCAGTTGAACTGCTATGAATCACTTTGGACTGTATGAGCCGTTGCATACCGTACAAACCTTCCACTGTTCGAGTGAATTTGGTTTACTTTTTTTTTTTAGAAACCTTATTTTGTTATTTCCTACATTAGTTCTTCCAAGGATAAACAACACTATAGATAAAGTACATATTAGTGTAATAGGAATGGCCTAATAAAAAACTTTCCACTCAGGGATGGTCTTTCGGCTCTAATAATATTCTTTTCATCTTCTAACCAAATATAGCATATACGTTCCAAAGCATAAATTTTAATTTCTTTCTTAACCAAAGCATACATTCCAAATATGAAATCCCAAAATACTCATTTAATATGAGAGGAAACTACTTAGGATATTGAGATCTCCACATCTGGGAGCCGACCACTTGTTTCTCGGACTTCCGCTCTCTCTCTTTTGATGGGAATCTCTGTTTCAATGGGTTAGACGAGCTCCATCTTCACCATAGACCTTGTAAACCTAGAGCTCGGGTTTTCATTTATTCCTCTTAATTTCTTTTTTGGTCATGGAAGTACAACTATAAAGAAAATAAGACGACCCCTGGACTCCTAGTAGGCGTAGAAAATGTGTCATGGAAGTACAAATATTGTGTTTGTTCTTTTTTCCAAAATTGTTTTGCAGAGGAAACAAAATAACAGAATATACAAGGCTATGTTGCATGAACATGGGAAAATGGTGCCCATGTCTATACTCGTGTCCGTATTCGTGCAATATAGATTATTAGTTATTACATTATAGATTATTAGTTATTACATTGTACCTATTTGAAAATGTTTGTATCTCGTACCCTAATCCCGTTCTTATTCGTATCTGGGTCCGTATTCATGCAACATAGCACAAGGGTCATCTCAATTCACGTCCCAAATCCTACTATCTGTCTCTTAATATTTTGATCAACTTAGAAGTAACTGAGAATGATTGTCCAGGTCCAAATCAATGTTTGGGATTAGGAAAGTAATGTGTAAATCTGAAGAAGACTGAGGAAGCTGTCAAGAAGTACGAGGAGAGGTCTAGGTAGGATGATTCTGAAACCCAAAGGGGATGTACAAGAAGGTTGAAAGAGATTAAATACATGTTAGAATGTTCCATTTCTTGTTAATTGTGAGGGAGTTTATATGCAGTGCAGATCTACTGCCCCCATATCTCATGTTCTAACTATGTCCTCTCTCCTATAAAAATGTGGGTTCCACTGGGTTCCACCGATTTTATAAAAAAAATCCAAAATCGGTGGGAGCCACATTTTTATAGAAAATGGAACATGGTTGGAACACGGGATTTTGGGAATAGATCTGCTCTCGTTATGTGTGCATTCACACATGTGGTCACATAAGGCATACCCATTTAAGGTTTACTTTTCTGCAACTTCCTACTCTCCTGCAGTAGGCATGTAATTATTTTTGGTGTTGATGTTCATATTGTTTAGGGGTGGTTAGGCAGCATCTATTATAAAATCTAGTATGGATTTGTCTTTCAAATTATAAATGACAGCTTTTCTATGTAACCATGTAATTGTCACTTGTGGACGGTTGAATCCACACATGTTGGTATCCGAAATTGTTGTTGCTACTAGTCAACTAATATTTTAGACATTTGTGAGTTGACCATTGTAGAATGGAAAATGGATGATTATTATTGAGGGAGATATATATATATATATATATATATATATATATATATATATATATATATATATATATATAGGAGAGGCTAGCCTCCTCTACTATTATTCTAAGCAATGTGGGACTAAAGCCCAATAACTCTAATATAACACTTAACACCCTCCCTCCAGCTGGAGCATAGATGTCAATCATGTCCAGCTTGTTACATAAAAATTGAATCCGAGGACCCAGAAGAGGCTTTGTGAAGATATCAGCTATCTGGTCGCCGGTCCTCACATGTTGAAACTTTATCACTCCCTTTGTATATTCATCATGAACAAAATGAATGTCAATTTCAATATGCTTCGTCCGTTAATGAAATACTGGGTTGGTGGCAATGTGAATAACAGATTGGTTATCACACCATAGATCTGCCACTTGAGATCCTGCGTCTTTTTCCAGTTCTTGTAGGAGATGCTTCATATATAATATCTCTGACGTACCATGGGCAATAGCTCGATATTCTGCTTCTGAGCTTGAGCGTGCTATCACACTTTGTTTCTTGCTTTTCCATGATATTAGATTTTCGTCAATAAATACTGAGTAGTCAGATATAGATCGTCTATCTGTCAGGCTTGCTCCCCAGTCAGCATCAGTAAAACATTCAATGCGAGTGTGTCCATTATTTTCCATTCAAATTTATTTTTCTGGATTCTTTACTAGATAACACAGAATTTTGAGAACTGCCTGCCAGTGTGGAACTCTTGGAGAAGCCATAAATCTACTTGCAACGCTCATTGCAAAAGAAATGTCCGGACGCGTCATGACTGCTAAGTAGTTGAGTTTTTCGACTACTCGACGATACTGATCTGGATTGGTCACCAGGATCCCTTCGTCTGGAAGTAACTTCGCCCCTGGATCCATAGGTGAGGTTGCTTCCTTTGCTTGCATCATGTCTGCATCATTTAGTATGTCTAGTACATACTTTCTTTGAGACATTACAATGTCTTGCTTACCGCGTGTGACCTCAATGCCCAAGAAATAGTTCAAGGATTCCATATCCTTAGTTTGAAATTGTTCTCCAAGAAACTTCTTGAGACTTACAATACCCTGACTGTCATCTCCCGTGATTACAATATCATTAACGTAGACACCAAGAAGTATTCTTCCAGCAGATGTGTGTCGATAGAAGATTGAATGGTCCTTCTTCGATTGACACATTCCAAATTGAGTAACAACCTGTGTAAATCTACCAAACCATGCACGAGGTGATTGTTTCAGACCATAGAGGGCCTTTCTCAGATGACACACTTTACCCTCCCTTGCAACGAACCCGGGAGGTTACATCACATATACTTCTTCATCAAGATCCCCGTGGAGGAAAGCATTCTTTATATCTAGCTGGAGTAACGACCATTCATATCGGATGGCCAAGGTCATGAGGACACGAATGAATGTTATTTTGGCCACAAGAGAGAATGTTTCGAAGTAATCCTCACCATAGGTTTGAGAGTATCCTTTGGCCACCAGTCGAGCCTTCAGTCGATCAAGAGTGCCATCCGGTTTTACCTTAATCGTGAACACCCATTTGCAGCCGACTGCCTGTTTACCAGTAGGTAAGTCGACTAAGTTCCAGGTATGATTCTCCTGGAGAGCTTTCATCTCTTCGTTCATAGCAGCACGCCAACAAGGATGTCGGAGACCCTCCTTAGTGGTCTTGGGGATTTGAATCCCATCAATAATAGCCACCAGAGATTGAGTGTGACTGGTAAGACCTTTGTAGCTGTTAACATACAAGGGATGATCATGACATGCACGACGATGACGTTCTGGAGGCAGGACCACCGGAGCTGTTGGCGGAACTGGTGGAGCTGCTGGTGGAACAGAAGGAGGCAACTCATTTGAGCCGGAAATGCTGGTGGAACCAGAGGAGGATGAATCTGTGGGCGATGTTGGCAATGGCTGAATCGGTGTATGTAGACCATCTGGCTGGGAGACTGGCTCGGTAAGGGAGGGCACCCGTACGGGAGGCTGTTGTGTTTGAGGAGGAAATAACAAAAAATTCTCTTCTGGATAGACCAGAGGAGCCGGACCCTTTGATTGTGGGAGTGGTGAAAATTCGGTTTCTACGAAGGTAACATCCCGAGTGAAAAAATATCGCTTTAAGACGGGGGAGAAACACTGATACCCTTTCTGATCTTTAGGATACCCAAGAGAAATACATTGAGGGAGAATGGAAAATGGATGATTATTATTGAGGGAGAGATTACATATATATAGGAGAGGCTAGCCTCCTCTCCTATTATTCTAAGCAATGTGGGACTAAAGTCCAATAACTCTAATATAACACTTAACAACCATTTTAATACACTTTATTTTATATTAATTAAATATTTAGAAAATATTAATTGTTAATAATAATGTTTATTATTTGTTAATGTTTTAATTTTAATCGTTCATATAGATAATGTTTAAAGTGGGTGTCGACTGGTGCGACAATAAGACTTGCTATTTACATCATGAAGGATGCAAGTTCAAGTCACCAAAGTACTCTCCATATATGGGGTTAAGACCGCCTATATCTTGATCTTTCCTAGAACCTGCATAAGCGGGAGCCTTGAGGCTTGGGAACGCCCTTATTTATGTAGATAATATAGAGAGATGAAACAAAAGTTATGGATATGTTTGATGATGCTAGAGGTGTAAACGGACCGGACGGACACGGACAGTCCACTGTCCGTGTTCGGTCCGTTAATAAAAATGAGTTTGTACGGACGGACACGGACAGTTCATTGTTCAAGTTCGGGCCGGACGAACACGGACAACCACTGTTTGTTAATTCAATCGGACGGTCCGCAGACAAATTAAATATATTACCAAAAGTTATTATTTTATCAAGATACCTTAATAGTTGGTTCAAAAAATTTAGTTGAAAGAAAATACAATTGAAGGTTATAGAATACAACAAACAATAGTAAAATGATAACAAAAATCGAGACGGGACAACAAAAACTTGATGCAAAACCAAAATATTTTGACATAATTGATACAAAACCAAAAGGAGTCTCCACTATCGGACTGTTCACGGACGAATTCGGACCGGACATGGATATGACCGTGTCCGGGTTCGATTTTTAATCGGACAAAAAAAAATGTCCAAGTTTTGTTCGTTAATGAATCGGACGTTCCGCGGTCGAACCATTTATCGAGCCGGACACGTACGGACAACGGACTACTTTGTTCATTTTACACCCCTAGATGATGCTAAAGAGAATACACATACAAAATATGCATATAAAAAATGCATATTCGGTACGAGTATTGGGCACATTGATTAGACTATTTCAAAAAATCCACGACAAGGATACGGTTGCGGTGTACATATAATAATAATAATAATAATAATAATAATAATAATAATAATAATAATAATAATAATAATTCTTGGGCATCTTATAAATACAATAGAAAAAGAAGGATGTAAAATGAGATCTTACACTAAAGCAATAGAGAAGTACGTCTAACTAAAAGAAACCTACCTTGATCAATCGTTGTTCTTCGATCGCCACTGTCACAGAGGCCCTAGAGGGGAGCACAGTTGGAATGGGGTTCAACGGCTATAGATATCTTGATAGAGAGAAGGGAGCACTAATTGGTTACTGGGTCAAGCTGTGAAACTACCTGGTAGGCACGACAGGAGTAGCCACAACATACCCGTACAGGGTACGACTACTGCATCGGTTAGTTGGTACTGAGCTTGATCTAGTCGCTTAGTAAGGCTGGCGGTGTTAATCCCTGCAGAAGCATCTCAATTCGGGAAAAAGTATTCTTGACGAGTGATTTGGCAAGCAAGCTATCTTTGGTTTGAGAGAGGAGTTGGCTAGTTAACTGCAACCTTTAGTTCTTGGCTAGTTAACTGCAATCATTAGTTCCATCTCAGGTAGTTTGGCAAGTTGAGGTGCCAAAAGACACATTTACTTGTCACTGTGCTTGTGTAGTTGCTCTTCCGCTTTCATCCATTCCTTTCTCCCCAGTTTGGGATGGTACCCAATATGTTCACTAGAAACTAAGTAGTTTCTTGTAAGTCTTATATGCGCTAGAATTCTATCTCCCTATTTTTGTTTTAAAATTTTGCATCAGAAGTGGTCCGGGGTTGAGTCGGACATGAATGGACCCAAACCCTACCCATTTTGAGAACGGACTCTACTTTTGAGACATAGATCCTACCTGTCTATAGTCTGTTCTGAATAAAATCAGGGTAAGACCCAGATTTTGGGTCCAAATAATAACCCTACATATCACATTATGTCATTTATGGTTATAGTCACTATCTTGCAAGGATATTTCATAATAAAGTTAGGTGTCAAAGTAATTTGAGAATCTTCCTTTATCTCATTTATCCTAATAATCAAAAGTCGTGACACTCTTCAAGGTTTTCCAAATCTGAATCCTTAATTGGCTGCTAATGCACAACATTCAAATCCTCTCCACAATTACTAATTCGGTAACACCATTAAATCCAATATTTTTGATTATGAAATGCATCCCCTAGTCTTGAATAGCATTTGGGTGATTTTGGTAATTGTTATGTTATGCAGTGTTCTAAAAATCGCCCAACTCGGGCGCCTAGGCGCTAGGCGGAGCCCCACCGAACCGATTATGCTAAAATCGGCCAGAAAAATCGGTGGCGGTCAAAATCGGGTCTAGGCGGTCAAAATCAGGCCTAGGCGGTCCCTAGGCGGCCCTTAGGCGGCCAATTTTTTTTTAAAAATTCAAAAAAAAAAAAATTGAAACAAAATTATAAACTTACCCCCCGCCGCCGTCGCCGCCGTCGTCGCCGCCGCCGCCGCCGCCGCCGCCGCCGCCGCCGCCGCCGCCGCCGCCGCCGCCGCCGCCGCCGTCGTCGTCGCCGTCGTCGTAGTCGCCGGTGGTGGCGGCGGCGGCGGCGGCGGCTGCTTCTGCTGCTGGTGGTGGTGGTGGTGGTGGCTGCTGCCGCTTCTGTTGGTGGTGGTGGTGGTGGTGGTGGTGGTGGTGGTGGGAGGGGAGGAGGAGAGGGGAGCGGAGGAGGAGAGGAGGAGGAGGAAAGGAGAGGGGAGGTGGTGGGAGGAGAGGGGAGGAGGAGGAGGAGGAGAGGAGAGGGGAGGAGGAGGAGAGGTCCGCTTCTGTTGTCTCTCTCCTCTCCTCCCCCAATTTTGTTATTTATATACACGAAAAAAAAAAAATCGGCGATTAGTCGGCATCTAGGCGCCGCCTAGGCGCCCTAGGCGCTAGTCGGCCCTCCGACGCACCGACTCCGCCTAGCGCTTTTTACAATATTGATGTTATGTTCTATGCTAGTCTAGACTTTCATGCTTTATACAAAGTACTGGCTGACATATTGTTCATACAGAACATTTGATGTGGGAATATTATATTTGAAAATATTAGCACAAACGAAAACTTTTAAATTTTTTTTACGGAGGAGAAAGAACTCGCCAATGGCACTGGCGGGAAATCAGCATACACGATATCCGCACTGGCGGAAATAAGATTTTGGAGTCATTTTTTTTTTGTTTGTTTGTTTGTTTTCATTTGGTTTGGTTTAATTTTTTAGTTTAATTTGTTTCTTTAGTTTGGTTCAATCTATTAGTTAATTTATTATTATCTATACTAATATATAATAACAAAAATCTATTAGCTAATATATTTATTTGTATATATTAATTTGTAAATTTATGAATAGATTTTATTATGTCCATATTAGTTAATATACAAAGTAATATATACATAAATATATACAAAATCTATTAGTTAATATACAAATTATTTGTGTATATTTATTTGTATATATTTGTTATTATCTATACTAATATATTTATTTGTATATATTAATGTGTTTATTTACAAATAAGTATATTAATATATACAAATAAATATATTAGTATAGATAAAAACAAATTAATATATACAAATAAATATACACCAATAATTTATATATACACTATTCACATTCATATACTATCAAAAAAATAATCTATCATATTATTAAAAAATTTAGATAAAATTTAAATTATATTAGAATATTTTTAATATAATTTAATTATGATTTGTTGTAAATATGCTTTTTGAGAATTGGACATTTATTTAATTAGATAATACCATGTAGTTAGTTCAAATATAATTTAAAATTTGAATACATTTTAGAACTTGTTATACGTTTAGGTGGTTTAAATTAATTTGTATCCTATTTCCAAATGAAAACAAACAAACTAAATGAAAACAAACAAAAAAAACTCCAGAATCCTATTTACGCCATTGTCACGGGCGGAAATCGTGTATGCTCATTTTCCGCCAGTACTGCTGGCATGTTCTTTCTCCCCCATATAATTTTGTAAAAGTTTTTCGTTTGTGCTAATATTTTCAAATATAATATTCCCATAGCAAAATTTCTGTTGTTCATATTATGTGGTATGTCTAGTTATTCCCCTGATGATTAAATGCAATATGCTTGGTATGATTTCTGAAATTTGCTGGATTGCGACGTTCCATGTCATTTGCATGCAGCGGTTCATTCTGTAGAGAAGTCGTGTTCCATGCCCTATCAAGTAAATGGAAATTTACACATGGATCTGAATCTTTACCTCGATGCTTCTCTACTATGTTGTATGTTTATAGTAAATTATGGGCTAATTTGCACTTAAATACCATAAACTTTCATTGTTTTTGCAGGTTGCTACCATAAACTATTCTTTTAAGCAACTTGCTACTGTGAACTTTGTAACTAGTTGCAAGTTTTCTCACCCGTTAATTTGCAGTTAAATTTAACTGAAATTATGACTTATTTGCCTCTATAGAAATGAAAAATTACTTATAATCACTAAAATTCAGTAAATAAAAAATAAAAAAGGAAAGAGAATAAAAGAAAAGAAAAGAAAATGTACTCCTAATAGCCAATCCTCCTCCTCGCTGGCTACCACTCTGTCTTGTACCCATCTTAAATTCCAGATTTGGATCCTTTCTATTAGGAATTGGTACACATCTGTCATTGTTGCTGCTGCGCACAGGTGAACGGGAGGAGTGGTGATGGAGGTGGGATGACGACTACGAAGAGGTGGTGGGAGGGATGGTGGTGAGGACCACGGTGGCCGATGACTGGGAAGGGGAGGATAGGTTTGGGGTTCAGGGCTAGTTTTTTTACTTAATCTTTTTCCTTTTTTTTGCTTTCTTTCTTTCTTTTTACTAAAATATGGGGATTATGAGTAAATTGAGGGTTTGACTTTGAATTCAGATATTTTGGTTAGAACTATTTTTTCAAGTGAAATTTTAGAGGTCACAAGTTTTTGTTAAGGTTGGAGGATTTTTTGAGAATTAAGTTTAGATTAGGGTTGGAATTAGTATAATCAAATTATTATTATTTAATTAATTAAATTATGAAATGAATAATCAATTTTGTTATTATTAAAATTACAAGGGACGATATAGTCTTTTGTACTCATCGTTAACCTGATTTTGCAAAAATGTCACAGTTCATGGTATTTAAGTAAGAAAGATAAAGTTTGTGGTAGCAAGTTGCTATTTAAAATGGTTTATGTTGGTAACTTACAAAACCGTTAAAGTTCATGGTATTTAAAGTGCAAACTACCCTAAATTATGGTGTAAGTTGATCTCTTTTTTCAGATATCTAAGGTCTAACCCTGTTTGTGATTTCTTGTCAACCAGATTTATGTGTTCCTTGAAGGTGTAGAACAAGAGAAGGTGGAAACCGTATTTAACCCAATGTCCGTAGACATAAAGTTTCATGATGTCCAAGGGAAGAACTACAGATGTGCAATACCAAAATTAAACAAAGAAATTTTGCCTGATAAATGTAAGGTGCTGGTTAAGCCTACAAAAGTCATTATCACAATGTGCAAGGCTGCAAAAGGAAACTGGTTGGACTTGCACTTCAAAGAAGACAAGGTATGAATTTTAATGGTTTTGTATGTGATAAATTCCAGCTATCACAATCTTTCGCATCATTTTGTTTTTTGTTTTATCTTTATGATCTACTTGTTGGAAAAGGAATATCTGTTCCATGAACTGACAGTATAGGAATTAATGAAAATTCTCTAGACCTTGTTTTCATTTTCAGTAGTAGAAACCGTCTTTTTTTATGTCCTCTTACCAGTTTAGACTCATAAATCATGTGTTCTATAATTGAACTTGTTGCCGAGAAGATTCTTTTCATCTTTAAACATTCATAATGAATCAGAATGTTTTTGGTTGATGAATATCAATTGGTCCATATATATTTCGTATACAAGCATTATTCTATTATTGAGTTCAAGTTGTATCAATAACTTTCTTCCAATGATGGTTGGCCATACAAACACCCCTTTCCCTTTCTCTCTTTTTCCAAAATCCATTTTTCGATCCACCGGCTCTCTCTCTCTCTCTTGGTTACTGTTTTCCGTAATGTAGAGAGAAAAACAGGGAAAACAAATAGTGCAAATAGGTTGACATCTAGCTTGTAAAGAAATTTTGTTTCGTGTTTCTGCTTCCTTCTAGATAGAGAACCTGACAGCAACTCCAAGAGTAGCATTAAGCTTACGTCATGTTCTATCTGATGTTTTCTGAAATCCCTTTGCTTAATAGCATTTGGCCCTATACTTTAAATAGATAAAACTATTAATAAAAATTCACACGCATAACAAAAACAAGAAATAGCACTGCTGTTGGATTTATTATATCTGCAGCTTCGATACTGCTGCTAGTATATATGTTCTCTTTTTCTGCCGTTTGAGCCCAATATTCAAGTGTATCATGCTCTTCTTGTTGATCAAGTGTGCATCTCATAAAACACCCTGCACAGTTGCAGAAATCTGAATCTTGTTGGATGTTTTCCTTTATTCATGTACTTTCATTTAAATGGACCTCATCAGCTTAGTCAACTTCTCTTCCAAACCATATCATCACATGCTACCGAATTTGTGTTGTGTAAAAATTTTGCCCTCTATATTCTGTTGTTTTCATCATTGCCCTTTCAAGTAAGGGCATCCCTTGTGTATATTAGATCACATCAGAAGTACAATGCAGCGCTGAGAAAACCTTTTTGGTCTACCATTTTTTCCTGAAAGATAGTAAACAGTCTTCAAATTAATTCATTGAGGTCTATTTGTGGCTTTTCCACCTTACATATTTGAGCAGCTGTTGTAGAATCTATTATTTATTGCTTGTTTGTATCTGCCGTTGTTTATTACTGTATGTTGTTTATTGCTCGTATGATGTTTTACTCATGTTTATTTCTTTATATGGCATTAACATCTGCAACATCCTAACCAGTTATATAAAATCATCTTTTTCTTGTAAACCTTCTACTGCATTTTTTGTTTGCTAGGTGCTTCAGAGAAATATTGATTATGCCTTGTATCCTCTAGGAATATTATTATTTATTATTGTGCTAACCCAGAGCATGTCTCAAGTGTTGGCTTGGTTTTAGTGGTTGTGTAGACTAATGATACATGCTTCATGCATATCAAGACCTAATATTTACTTGGTGTGATAGAAAAACACCGATTTAGCAAAATCAGTAGCAAGCATTTTTTTTACCACCGCAAGATCCTAAGTTTTAGGTCTATCCGAGTCATTTCAGGTGTGTTTTTAGCAGAGGTGGATGCAGAGTGATATCGTGCAGATGTTCTATGTTACTTCATCTGGCTGTTGTAAACAATGTATTTAGAGTGTCGTGAGTTTATGAATTTTTGTTTTTGGCTTGTTACAAGTTTTTGTTTCAATTTGCAGCTCAAACCAAGCATAGATAAAGATAAAGATAAAGATCCTATGGCGGGGATCATGGATTTGATGAAGGTGAGTGACTCTGTTAATAGAAAGTACAAATTATGGTGTCAATCAATCCTTGTGGCTAATAAAAAATGTGGATATGTTTCTCAGAATATGTATGAAGATGGTGATGAAGAAATGAAGCGGACGATCGCTAAAGCTTGGAGTGATGCAAGGACTGGGAAGACCACTGATTCACTCAGGGGTTTCGGTCCCTGATTATGCTCTGACGCAATCGTCTATTGTGGTTGCTTGGTTCATTTCTTATATCTAGATCTTGGGTCAAGTATGTTTTGTATTTTGAAGTAAGCTTGCAAACTAGTTTCAGGAAGTTTTGAACTATTATCACAGTCAGGAGGAAAATTATAATCTTATGTCATTGGGTGGCGCTATATTGATGTGTTAGATGCCCATCTTTCATCAGTCATCGTTTGGTTCACGGAAAGGAAATCAATTCTCATGTATTTTCCATTGAGATGGAAAAGTAGAATTCCTATCGAATTTTCTTTTCTATGTTTGGTTGGTGTAGGAAAGGAAAGAAAAATATATTATTGTTCCAACAATATCCAATGTCAACATAATTGTAATGAAGAGTTAATTGATAAAATAGGTAATAAATCAAGGCTACTTTTGTCATAATGTTTGGTAATTAATGTTGGAAAAGGAGGAAAAATGAATTCCATGGGTCATGAGAGGAACAATTTTTCTTCATATTTTTTTCATGTCAGGAAAGTGTTTCCCAAATTTGTGGCTACCAAACAAGGGAAAGGAACAAGTTTCCTTTCCGGATTCCTTGAATCCGTGAACCAAACGAGGCCTTAGACCTTGTTTGGTTCATGGAAAGGTAATGAATTCCCTTGTATTTCTATGGGAATGGGAAAATAGGATTCTTTGTCACATTTTCTTTTCTTTCTTTGGTAAAACAAAAAAACTACCTAGGAAAGGAAAGCAAAATATAACAATGTTACAATAATATCCAACCTTTTAAAATAAAAATAATATTATAAAAAATAATATTAATGGTAAAATAAGCAATGACACGTGGTTACTTTTGTCATAACTTTTGTAATAAATGTTGGGCAAGGAGGAGGAAAAAAATCTCTTGGGTCTTGAGTGGAACCATATTTCCATCAATTTTTTCTCTTTGATTCTCAAGTTTGTGGCTACCAAACAAACAAAGGAAAGGAAGGTGTCTTAAATCCGTGAATCAAACGAGGCCTTAAAGTGTGCATATTTAGTATAAATGTAAATCCCTAACCCTAGTTCTCTAGGAGATGGAACGTTCGTTGTATGGACATATTGGCCTTTTGGGTCCCAAATAAGCACAGGCATTGTTAAAAGTGGTTTGTTTGCTATTTACAAGTGCAGGGCCCGTAAATACTAATTTGGTACATTTACAAGATTTGCCTAACACGTTCAGAATTTTTTGTGCACAATGCGTTATATATCTTTTGAGTCCATTGTCTTCCAATTTTTACCATAAATGGAAGTATGCCTTTCGGGTCTACTGTCTTCCAATTTTTACGGAAGTAATAATACGTTTTTGTGTTTTGATTCACTGATGTTCTGTCATCTGTTTAGAACTTTTATGTCTCTTTTCACAGAGTTCAGAGTCTTCTGATGCAGTGACATCAATTTATAAGGCCATGCTCTACGATAACAACGATACTGAAATAAGACCCAGACATAGCCAAAAGAACAAAAGGAAGATGAACAAGATCCAGAAATAAGAACAGCCAAAAGAACAAAAGGAACATGAACAAGATCCAGAAATAAGAATAGAAAGAACTATAGCCAAAAGAAGAAAGGCACAGTTATGTAACAAACAAAATACATAAATAGAATCCTATCCGAGTTTGTGAGGATCAAAGATGTCAATAGCAGGACGTCCTCTTACGACTAGTAGGGATATATCTTGGCATGAAAAGACTTGGGCTTCGTTTGGTACACTATAATGTAATCGTAATCGTAATGTAATCAAATAATTTTTTTAAATCTTTTTTCAATTAATTATATTGTGATTAAGATTACGTTACATGAACCAAACAGATCCTTAACCTCAGCATCTATCACATTAATTGGATTGACGTCTACCAAGAGTGCTTACCTAAGTTTATATTCATTAACTGCCAACCTTTTTTTGCTTGGCTTTGAATATGTGAGGAAAGCCACCCAAATTCATAGTTTGTCTTTTGATTATTTTTAGTCGGAGTCATATAAGCAAACCGATAATAATATATATAGACGGGTAAAGTGCAAAAATCCCTCGTTAAATATGTTCTTTTTGTACTAAAAGACCCCATGCTATTAAAATTCCCAAAAGTTTGAAATATGCTCATTTTGCCCCCAAGTGACGATTTTACCCCTCCCTCCCCCCTTCCTTCTTCGGCTGTGTTCGCCGGCGACGGAGGCGGAGGGGGGGGGGGGGGGGAGGGGGGGTGGGGGGTGGGCGGGGGAGGGGAGGGGGCGGGGTCGGGGGGTCGCTCGCCGGCGAGGAGGAGCAGGGGGGTCGGGGCCGGCGAGGGAGCCGGGGGTCGGGGCCGACGAGGGAGCGGGGGGGTCGGAGCCGGTGAAGGAGGAGGAGGGGGGGGGGGGGGGTCGAGGCCGGCGAAGGAGGAGGAGGGGGGGTCGGGGCCGGCGAAGGAGGAGGAGGGGGGGGGGGGGGTCGAGGCCGGCGAGGGAGGAGGGGGGGGGAGGTTGGGTCGGGGGAGCGCTCGCCGTCGAGGAGGGTGGGGCTGGGGGCTCGCCGGTGAGGGGGGGAGGATCGGGGGGGTCGGGGGGGCTGGGGGATCGCCGGCGGGGGGGGGGGGGGGGGGGGGGGGCTGGGTGATCGCCGGCGATGGAGGGGGGGTTGGGGGCTCGCCGGCGCCGGCGCCGACGGAGGGGGTGAGGGGTATTTTTGGTATAAAATTTTTTAAATTTGGGTGGAGGGGCCTAATCGAGCGGATATATAATCTAAGGAGAGGTAAACTGACAAAAAATTCTAAAAAATCTTTTAGTGCAAAAAGTACATATTTAACGAGGAATTTTTTGCACTTTACCCATATATAGACATTCACTGCAGACGTATGGAGTACAATTGGAGTTTAATATAAATTTCTTGTTTTATATCAATCTTTTCTGAAATGCTGTCGAGGATGCCAACTTTCCGAAGTTTATATGGTCCAACTCTTACTCACCAGACGGTATGTTATTTCTACTATCTTTCTCTATACTAAAAAAAATGCCATAATGAGCGGCATTTCAGCAATGGAAATGCTGGACCGACACAAAAAGTTTTTCTTTTCGTTCACAATTTCTATTTGACTTTAGTTTTTGCAGCAAAAATGAACTTGTTAAAAGGAAAAAAATAAATAAATAAAACCCTTCAACTCTAGACCCTAGTTGCCTACCTCTCCCCCATCCATTTTTTACTTTTTTTTAATTTAATTTTGTATTTTATCCTTGTATATACAAAAGATAAATCATTTGTCAGGGATAACATTGAGATATATCTTGAATCCTAACGCATATTTATGTCTATAGTCATATCGAAATCTAATTAGCCAACAATTTGGGAGTGTTGGCATCATTGTCCTTTCACGAAACAATATCTCCGATTTGTTAACGAGAGCCTAGAGGGCGACGCCCCCTTCTATAGGGTTGGGGTCCGATATAACTGAATTTTTCATTTCTTTTGTAACTGGGTATTATGTGCCCGTATTTTGTTCAAAAATATTTTAGGAATATTGTCTGTAAATGAGTACACATGTGAGTTCCATCAGTTCTAAGATTATTTCTTAGTCAATTTCTAAAGCCTAATTAGTTTCTTGGGATAATGTAAGTTTTATGTGCATGAAACCTAATCTGTTTAATTTACCATAGGGACACATTAATTTTTTTAATGCAAAAATAAATTTAGGCTTAATTGCAACTTGATACCCTCAACTATGTCGATTTTTCAACTTGACACCCCAAATATTTTTTGAGACAACTTGATACCCTGATAAAAAAAGACAAAAATGTCCCTTGTCCTCCCATGCCCTCCTCCCTCCGGCCACTCTTGCTCTCCCCTGCTGCTGCCCCCTCCCTGCCGTGTGCCTTCGCTCCCCCCATACTGCCGTGGGCAACCGGAGCCCCACCCCCTTGGTTACCCCCTCCCCGCAGTCGCTGTAGCAGTGGTGGTAGCAGCAGCGACAGCTGCAGCACGTGAGAGAACGCACGCAGGAGCGGGCAGGGGGGACCAGGGTGACCGGTAGGAGGAGGGGCAGGGGGGCAGCCGAGGGGGTGGCCGGAGGGGGGTGGTGGTTGGGAGAGGGGTACAGCCGTGGGGGTGGGCAGATTGGTCAAGGGTATTTTATTTGATTTTTTTTTTTTTAAATTTTAGGGTATGAAGTTGAAAATATTTAATAGTTGATGGTATTAAGTTGTTGAGTAAAAAAAAATTTAGAATATCAAGTTAAAACACTATACGATAACTTTGAGAGTATCAAATTACAATTAAGCCATAAATGTTTATCATAAAAGTTGTGAAAACGCTATACGATAACAATGATACTGAAATAAGACCCAGACATAGCCCAAAGAACAAAGGCCTCGTTTGGTTCGCGGAATGGAAGGGAAAGGAAATCAATTCCTTGTCATTTCCTTTCCTTTGGGAAACTTTAATTCCTATTGATTTTCCTTTCCGATGTTTGGCAATGCCAAGGAATTTGGAAAGGAAAGTGAATACTTCAATGTGGGAAAGTGATTCCTTCCTTGGATGGATGGAATCACTTTTCCCCCTAATTTCCCTTCCATTGGGAATCACTTTCCTTTCCTCCTCAATTCCTTGGGCACCCAAACATAGGAAAGTAATCACTTTCCTTTCCCAACCGGAAGATTTCGCGAACCAAACGAGGCCAAAAGGAACACGAACAAGATCCAGAAAATAAGAATAGAAAGAACTATAGCCAAAAGAAGAAGACATTGTACATTCACTGTTATGTAACAAACAAAATACATAAATAGAATCCTATCCGAAGTTTGTTAGGATCAAAGATGTCCATAGCAGCGTTTTTCGGACGTCATACTGACTTGCTAATAAATCATGGAAAAGCCATTTATCGTGGCTTACCTCTTATGACTAGTAGGGATATATCTTGTCAGGAAAATACTTAGGTCTGGTTTGGTACACTATAATGCAATCGTAATCACAATATAATTAAATAATTTTTTTATATTTAATTATATTGTGATTGCGATTACATTACAGTGCATATATCGCATTAGTTGGATTGACGTCTAACAAGAGTCCAGGGGGCAACACCCCCTTCTCGGGTTGGGATTCGTTATAACTGAAATTTTCATTTCTGTTGTACTTGGGTTTATGTGCCCGTATTTGTTCAAGAATATTTTAGGGATATCCTCTGTAAATGAGTATACATGTGAGTTCCATCTGTTCTAAGATTATTTCTTAGTCAATGTCCAAAACCTAATTAGTTTCTTGGAATAACGTAATCAGTTTTATGTGCCTATAACCTAATATGTTTAATTTATCATTGGGACAAGTTTTTTTTTTTTACTGCAAAAATAAATTTAGGATTAATTGCTAATCAGTTTTATGTGCCTGAAACCTAATATGTTTAATTTGTCATAGGGACAAGTTTATTTTTTTTACTACAAAAATAAATTTAGAATTAATTGTAACTTGATACTTTTAACTATGTCCGTTTTTCAACTGGATACCCTAAATTTTTTTTTTTGAGACAACTTGATATCCTGATAAAAAAATGGACAAAAATGTCCCTTGTCCTCCCATGCCCTCCCCCCCCCCCCCCCCCCCCCCCCCCCCCTCCGGCCATTTCTGCCCTCCCCTGCTGCTGCCCCCCTCCTCGTTGCGTGCCTTCGCTCCTCCTGTACCGTCGCGGGCATCCGGAGCCCCACCCCCTTGGTTACCCCTCACCGCCACCGCAGCAGCGGGTGGCGACGGCTGCGGCAGAAGCCACGCGGGGAAGGACGGGGGGACGGGGGGTGGCTGGAGGGGCAGGGGGGAGGGGCAGCCGAGGGGCTATCCTGGGGTTGCCGAAGGGGTGGTGGGGTTGGGGGGGGGGGGGGGGGGGGGGGCGCGGTGGGGGAGGAGTGTAGCTGTGGGAGTGGGCAGGTTAGGCAAGGTTTTGTTTTTGTTTTTGTTTTTTAATTTTAGGGTATGAAGTTGAAATTATTTAATATTTGATGGTATTAAGTTGAGTAAAAAGTTAAGTGTATCAAGTTGAAAAATCGACATAGATGAGCATATTAAATTAATATTAAGCCATAAATGTTTATCGTAAAAGTTGCCTAATGACATTTTTGTTTAAAAATGTCAAACTGACATTTTCATTAAAAAAAGAAGAAGATGATAGGGTCTGCTGTTTTCGTGACAAGAGTTTAAAAAAAAAAAAAAAAAAAAAAAAAAGAAAAAAAAAAAGAGGGAGAGCGAGTCTTTCTTCTTTCTTTTTTTTCTTCAAAAAATTGATATCCTGAATTTTTTTTACAGATAAATTCATTTTTCTGCAGAAAGAAAATTCTGTTCCAAATATTTATTCTTGGTACACACGGTACACACAATAGAGACCGGAGCAGTGTGCATTGTGAAATTCCCCAACATTCTAACTTTCCTTTTTCTTTTCTTTATTGACTTGCAAGCATACATGGGGCCATGGGCCACACAATAACTGGAGGACTCTATTCTTGAATTCTTCCAACCGTTGGTTACTGTTGACAAGAACATAGCTAGCAATTTCTTTCAGTCATCTCATGTGGATATCTCATGAATCCACATGGTACAACAAATTTTAACATATATATATATATATATATATATATATATATATATATATATATATATATATATAATATTCTAGCACCTTGCAATGGTGCTAGAATGGTATATATTCTAGCACCTTGCAATGGCTAGTTTTGTTGGTTATTTTTTTTAAACGTAATTGTATAACATCCTACAATATACTTCAAAGAACATATAAATTAGTATAAATTAGTCTATGCATATTAGTTCTCGATTTTTTTTTTTTTTTTACATATTTCATATTCTTCGCGTACCACATGTTCCATAATAACATCCATTTGATCTTGTTTAAGTCGTCTAATTTTAACCGTTGATTTTTTCATGTTTTAACCTAGCTAACTATATTCTTTGACAAGTGATTTTCCCTTGGATGAATGACAACTATATATCATTGTCTCTTGACTACACATTTTATTGATATGGAGAATATTTAAGGACTAAACCAGGTTAATTAATACATCAAGGGAAGAAGCTAGGAATTAAAGGACCAGGCCATGAGTTAGTTGTCCAATGTCCTTTGATACATGCACGTATGAACAAGGTCTTGGTACCGATTGATACATGCATGCATCAATGCATGTAGAAAGGACTAGGCCATGAGGCATGAGTTGAATCTGCCTTCGCCGATGTCGTGCCATATAAAGCTAGGAAAGAAGCTTGGATGGTTGGGATCCTAGCTATGAAGTGGGTCGAGTGCAGTAGTACCGATCTCTCAAATGATTAGCACAACATATCCAGCAGCAACGCAGACCGATCGCACGTCGCCATGTCTGCTTGGACTGACTGTTCTTGCGGCGGACTCCCCCAAGTTTAGAACTTGTCCGGCACTATGATCGTCCTCACATTTTAATATTAATAATAATATTTATGTTAATTTTAAAGTTAATGTTAATATTAAAAAATAATCTACCTTTTAAAAGTAATCTATCTTAATAATTTATCTTTTAAAAATAATATATCTTAAAAAATAATCTATCAATTAAAAAATTAACATAAACATTAATATTACTATTAAAATTAACATTAAAACAAACATTAAAAAATTAATAATAACATTAATGTTAATATTTGTATAATGATTAACTTTAAAATTAATATTTTAAAATATAAATTTATTTGTGAAGGAAGATTTATTTTTAATGATATATTGTTTTCTAAATTTGTTTTGAAAGACAGATTATTTGTTAGATTTGCTTTTATCTAAAGATTTAGATTTTTTTTTGAGAGAGAGGGATGTATATATTTTGGAAGTCCTATAATCATTCCGTAATCATGTGTGTGTGTGTGTGGCAGATCAAAGGATTCGTCTGCGGAGCCCCAACCCTCCTGCACTGTTGGATCAAGCGGGCTACGTGAGGCCTGTGCGCGCGCCCATTCGATCCAATGGTCGAGTACGAACGGAGCTCCCGATCTCCTCTCTCTCTCTCTCTCTCTCTCTATATATATATATATATATATATATATATATGTGTGTGTGTGTGTGTGTGTGTGTGTGTGTGTTACCTCACGGTGAGGTGGCTATATGTCACCCCCCATGCTATCATCATGCACTTGCGCACTTTTTGGTACATGATGATAGCATGGGGGTGACACATAGCCACCATCTATAAGGTGGCACCTTACCTCCCTTATTCTCTTTCTCTCTCTCTCTCTCTCTCTCTCTATATATATATATATATATATATATATATATATATATATATATATATATATATATATATATATATATGATGAGGGAGGTGAGGTGCCACCCTATGGAGGGTGGCTACATGTCACCTCCCAATTCTATCATCATGCACCCATAGCATTGGGGGGGGGGGGGGGGGGGGGGGTGACATGGTGCCACCCTACGGTAGGGTGGCACCTCACCTCCCTTATTATATATATATATATATATATATATATATATATATATATATATATATATATATATATATTATATATTTTTTTTCCTCTCTCTATATATATATATATATATATATATATATATAGAGAGAGAGAGAGAGAGAGAGGAGAGAGAGAGAGAGAGAGAGGAAAATATATATATATATATATATATATGTATATATATATATATATATATATATATATAGAGGAGAATAATTCATCTGAATGATTCAAAACGTATATTGACTAAAGTGGTGTGGCTGGAGATAGTTGCTAATGTATAGGTCACTATGACCGGGTTTTTGATGTGAGCAGTAAGCTCCTCATTTTTTGGTTTCTCTGTTGATTCCTTTTTCCTATTTAAAGCTTACAACTCACTATGAATAAATCACACAGAAGTGTTAGCATCTTTGAAGTATTAAAAAAACTCTCTCTTGTATTTCCTTTGGTTCTCTTGCTTTCTCAATTAACATTGTGGTATCAGAGCCTGGTTCATGTTGAAGCTGGGAGCAAATTTTTATCGTAGAAGATTGCTACCGTTGCATTTTGAATGTTTGAAGTAAGAGTACTAGTAAGTTATTTTTTAGTGGAGAAAATGTACATTTTTTTTTTGTTATTTCTGTTGTTGGTTTGATTTTTTTTTTTCGTAGAAAAAAATGATGAATATTGGAAATGGTCTCAATCTTTCACAATCTTTGATTCCTATGTTTAGTGGTAAAAATTATAGTTTTTGGAGTATCAAAATACGAACAATTTTCATTTCACAAGATCTTTGGGAGCTTGTTGAGAATGGCTATGCAGAGACGGATAAGACAGCAGAAATGAAGGAACTTCAAAAAAAAAAAGATACGAAGGCGCTACTCATATTGCAACAAGCGGTGAATGACTCCATCTTTCCAAGAATTGCGAATGCTGAGAAGTCAACCGATGCATGAAATTTTTTGGAGCAACAATATGAAGGTGATGGCAAGGTAAAATTCGTCAAATTACAAACTCTTAGAAGTGACTTTGAAAATATTTGTATGAAGGATGCTGACACAATTGATGACTATTCACTACCAAAATAAGTCATATCAGCGACGAAATTAGCGACGCAGACTTAAAACGTTGCTAATATTTTTGGATTTAGCGACTCCAAAAGTATGCGTCACAATACGTCGCTGATAGCGACAAACAGCGACATATTGCGACTACCTTTAGTGTAATAAAAACCAACGTCGTTGATTTGTCGGAAAACGTCGCTAGTTTTATTAGTTCAGCGACGTTTAGCGTCGCAAAGATTAAGACGTCGCCGAATATTAAAGGAAGGCCGACGCTTTGCGACGTATTTACGGACGTCGCTAACTTCCGCTAAATAGGGTTTCCTCGGTTCGACTTTTCATTTCTTCCTCTCCCCAAATTTTTTGTTCCCGCCCCTCTTCCCCGACCTCGACGACAACCCGACCCCCTTCTCTCCGGCGCCGCTCATCCTCCTCCTCCACCGCGAGCCCCTTCTCCTCCCTCCGGCGAGCCCCTTCTCCTCCTCCTCCTCCTCCACCGCGAGCCCCTTCTCCTCCTCCACCGCGAGATCCTCCTCCTCCTCCTCCTCCACCACCGCGAGGAGACTGAAGGTAAATCCTAACCCTAAATGAGGTATTTTTCGTGTCCAAAATGGACACGGAGACACATTACGACCATGTGTTCACTGATACAGTGTGTTCGTGAGGTTTTGGACACTTTGTGTCCATTTGTTGGACACGTGGACACCCCCAAGCTTGTATATATATGTATTTCACCTCTGTACACTTAATACCCTCCTCCTCCACCAACTTGTCCTCCTCCTCCTCCTCCACCACCGCGAGGAGACTGAAGGTAAACCCTAACCCTAATTGAGATATTTTTCGTGTCCAAAATGGACACGGAAATACATTACGACCATGTGTTCACTGATACAGTATGTTCGTGAGGTTTTGGGCACTTTGTGTCCATTTGTTGGACACGTGGATACCCTCAAGCATGCATATATATGTATTTCACCTCTGTACACTTAATCCCCTACATACACTTGTGTATTTTCGTATTAATTTGGATTTGCATATTGTGTTTGGGTTTCGATATAGTGTTTGATACACTGTTTCACCTTGCAACATTTCTACACTTATTTTAGACAACAAGTATATGAACAAATTAGTCAACATCTATTTGTTGAAGTATGGAACTCCATTCTTCGTAAGTTCTGGCTATATATGTCTCAAGATCCAATACTCGAAAATCCCAAGAAGAAGAAGAAGAAAAGAATAAAATGACATCGCTCAACACCCTATGACAACTCTTTGTAGAGTTGTGTTAAAGTGTGAGTTCTACAGTATGAGTTCTACAGTATGGTTCTCTTTGTAGAATAAAATGACATTGCTCAACCCTATCGATCCTCCATACAAGTCTTCCTTCATCTATTGTCTTAAAGTGTGAGTTCTACAGTATGGTTCTCTTTGCAGAATTGTGTCTTATTTTAGACAACAAGGATTTCCTATTTTTATAGGTAACATGGCAACATGTGTAAGGGAACATATAGGTGTGTGTTTGTGTTTGAAAGGGAGTGTCACAAGAGTAAGGCGTGAGCTTGTGTTAGTATTTTGAGCTGTGAGAGTGTTTGTTCTATTGAGGTTAGTACCAACTGGAAAGTTAGGTTAAAAGAACCTGGGAACTATGGTGTGGTTGTATACATCATGTATATGTATGTGTGTGTCTAGTGGAAGAAAGGGGGAGGGTTAACTAGTACCAGGTATTTGGGGAGGAGGGAGAGTTTATACTAGTATATATATACTAATATCCTAAAACTTGACTTATACAACTTAGAAATGGCTAGTTTGACCAAGTTGGACTAGTTTAGCTTAGAGTTGACTTGGTTGGACTATACATAATATATAGACTAATATTCTAAAACTTGACTTCTACAACTCAGCCTATATGAAATATTGTAGACACGGGTGATATACCGCCGCGATAATCTCTGACCACCGCACGCACAAACACGTAAAAGAAAAGTTAGCAATGCGAAAAGAAGATGACAGATAATCTCTGACCATTTAACGTAAAATGTCATGTGTACATATACCGCGAAAAGTGTAGACCGCATGAACTGACAATTGTATATCATTCACTACCTTGATGTATCTATCTTACAGAATTATGGAGCTGAATTACTATCCGCGGAATCGTACTTGGATGTACAACCGTCATCCTGATGACATGTGCGGTGTGCGGGATGAATTCATAGAGGGTGTACACCAGTTCCTGCAGTTTGCCAAGGCGTTCCCTCAGTATATGGACGGTACCAAAATTAAGTGTCCGTGTGTGAGATGTCGCAACTTGAAATATCATCCAGAAGTGGATGTCACGTATCATTTATACTCGAAGGGTTTCCCCGAATTACTATCAGTGGAGCGAGCACGGAGAACTTGTGTCTTTAGCATCAGAGTACGAGCCTTATGTGGATGTCCACAACAACGCTCCTTACGACGATGGGTTGGTGAACATGGTTTTCGACGCGGTCGGGCCTAGTTTCGATCCGGATGATCATGATGCACCTTAGGAGGCACCTAACCCCGATGCTGCATAGTTCATGGAGTTGCTGGAGAATGCAAGGACTCCATTATATCCTGGTTGTGAGGATCATTCAACGTTGGAGGTGGTTACAAGATTGTTGAGCATCAAGTCCGATTTTAACATGTCGCAAGATTGCTACAACCGTCTTATGGAGTTGCTTATAGAAATATTGCCTGAGGGTACGAAGTTGCCTAAAGACTTCTACAGGTCTAAGAGGATGGTTAGATCGCTCTGCATGGGATACAAAAAAATCGATGCCTGTCGCAACGGGTGCATGTTGTACTATAAAGACGACAAGGATGAAGACGCCTGCAGATTTTGTGGTGTCGAACGCTATAAGACATGTGGTAGAAGAAAGTCTGTCGGTGCCAGGAAGCCTACCTCTTCGATGCACTACTTGCCGTTGACGTCGCGGTTGCAGCGGTTGTTTATGGTGAAAGAAACTGCAGAAAACATGAGTTGGCATAAGTGGGAACATACCGAAGGAGTGTTGGATTACCCATCTGATGGAGAAGCATGGAAGTACTTTGATCGAGAGTATCCAGATTTTGCTTCTGATCCACGTAATGTCAGATTGGGTCTCTGCTCCGACGGTTTTACCCCATTTGGACTTTCGGAATCCCAGTATTCGTGTTGGCCTGTGATCGTCACCCCGTATAATCTACCGCCTTGGATGTGCATGAAGACTCCGTATATGTTTCTCACCGTTATTATCCCAGGTCCGAACAATCCGAAAAGGAACATCGATGTGTATTTACAGCCGTTGATTGATGAGTTAAATCAGCTGTGGGAAGTAGGTTCCAACACGTACGATGTATCTAGAAAACAAAATTTTCGGATGCGGGCAACACTTATGTGGACCATCAAAGACTTTCCGACCTATGAAATGTTATCTGGATGGAGCACGTATGGTTGTATTTCATGTCCGTATTGCATGGACAGCACTAAGGCTTTCCGTTTGAAACACGGAGGCAAACCGTGCTTCTTCAATTGTCATCGACAATTCCTGCCGAAGGATCATCCGTACCGGAGGAACAGGAATGCTTTTCGTGCTGGCGTTGTGGAGAAGGCTAATCCCCCGCCAAGGTGGACCGGATACACGATATGGAAAGAGGTAAAAGATTTACCAAGAGCTATTGAGCAGCCTGCTACGGGATACAAGTATGACGGATTTGGTCGCACTCATAACAGGACGAAGAGGAGTATATTCTGGGATCTTCTATATTGGAGCACCAATCTGATTAGACATAACCTTGATGTCATGCGTATCGAGAAGAATGTGTTTGACAACATAATTAATACTGTAATGGACATAAAGGGGAAGATGAAAGACAATCCAAAGGCTAGATTGGACTTGGAAGAAATATGTAGACGTCCTGTATTGCATTTGATAGAGGACGAAAATGGGAAGTTGAAGCAGCCTAAGGCAATTTTCTCACTGGAGAAGGAGGATAAAGTGAGGCTTTGTAGGTGGATTCAAGGTCTGAAATTTTCAGATGGGTATGTTTCGAACTTGAGAAGATGCGTCAACCTCAAGAAGAACAAACTGACAGGTATGAAGAGCCATGATTGTCACGTATTCATGGAGCGGTTAATTCCGATTGCATTTCGAGAATTCTTACCGCAGGCAGTTTGGGATCCATTGACGGAGCCTAGCATATTCTTCAGGGACCTTTCTTCTAAGAAATTGCTCGTTGATCATCTAGAAAAGCAAGAGAAGGAAATTGCGGTAACACTGTGCAAGCTAGAGAGGGTGTTCCCTCCTGGATTCTTCGACTCTATGGAGCATTTGTCGATTCATCTTTCCTACGAGACACGTGTTGGTGGACCCGTCGAATATCGATGGATGTACCCGTTCGAGCGACATTTGAATCACCTAAAAAGAAAGGTGAAAAATAAGGCTCGGGTCGAGGGTTCTATTTGTGAAGCCTATATTTCCGAGGAGGTTACAAATTTCTGCTCCTCCTATTTCAAACCTCATGTTGCTACGAATAGAACGAGGGCTCCGAGAAACGACGATGGATATGAAGAATTTAATGATGGAATACTGAAAGTATTCAATGCGTCCGGAAAGTCTTCGAAAAAAATGAAGAAGAGATATTTGAATGACGAAGAGCTAAGGGCTGCTCAGTTGTATGTATTACTCAATTGCCACGAGGATGAAGTGGAGAAGCTAGAGGGGTAAGTAACTCAGGATGATGAGTTTACGTCATCTCAATATAATAGTATAAGCTAATATTATTGTACTAATCGGCGGTTGCTTCGTTGTTTTCTAGTACATATAATGATGGGTTGAGGCTGGTTAGACCCTACCTAACAGACGGAGCATTAGAACAAGAAATGAGACGTCATTTTCCTTCTTGGTTGAGCCAATATGTAAGTAGCTCGATAATTACTGGCCTCTTCTAATGCAACTACGCAATAAATAACTTATTATCGCTTCTTTGATATTCAGGTCGATCGTCTAATTTCACTCGAGATTGAATTAATTAGAACTCTTGCCAAGGGACCAATTACTTTTGTTAAAATATGGCCAAGTTACTGTGTCAATGGCTTTCGGTTCAAGTCGACAAATGCTCCGATCAGAGATAGCTTCCTGGATCTTGATTCCACGAAAAATAGTTGTTTGTGTATTAAGTCTTCGAACTACAAAGACGTCGATCCAGGAAATGATTTCTTTGGCATCTTGCGAGAGATTGTGGAGTTGTCATATAATAATGGCAGAGAACCTGTAAAGATCGTGTTGTTCAAGTATGAATGGTTCGATCCGATTAAAAATCAAGGTTGGAAAATTGACAAGCATGGTCTTCTGGATATAAACTACAAGCGTAGATATCAAGGCTATGAACCGTTTGTCCTAGCAACTCAGGCTCAGCTCGTGTACTTCACAGCTTATCCGAGACGGGAGCAACGAAGTCTGACTGGTGGGCAGTATACAAGACTAAAGCCATTGATACTTTTGATGTTGACGAAAAAGCTTACCAGGAGGACGAGCTACCTCTTGTAACCAATATTGTCGATGTGGACTCCACGAAAGTTACGCATTACACGACACATAATGTAGAAGATGTAGAATTATTCAAAGAGGAAGACGAAGCCGACGAAGGCGAAGATGAAAGTGAAGATGAGGAGGAAGAGGAAGATGAGGTCGAGGAAGACGAATAAGATGATTATTCTGAAGATGATTGAGAGAGATATACTTATCTGAACTTAGATGTTTCTTCTAGAATATATTATCTGGACTTAGATGTTTATTGTAGAATGTATCATTATATGTTGTCTTGGTTATTATCTTGTCTTTGTTATACTTTTATATTTCTAGTCTCTATTATTTGTTGTACTTTCATGTTTCTAGTCTCTATTATTTGTTGTACTTTCATATTTCTAGTCTCTATTATTTGTTGTATTATCATATGCTGTTATCAGGTATGGCAGGTCATCGCAGAGCGTTCCGAGGGAGACAACGAGGTCACTCTCCTCCGGTACTTCCTACAGGTACCGCTAGAGGATGGAGTTTTCCTTCGATACCTCATTCTGGTACCGGCTCTGGATCCTCGTCGCCGATTACTCCTCCATATCAGACAGTAGGTGGGCCTGCTGGGACGACGTCACGTGGCATATCTCCTGGGACGAGTAGTTCCAGGCCTGTTGAGAGTGTCCGTCCGTCTAGCGTTCCTACTGCTAATACGACAATGGAGACGGATGAGCAGATGGCGGAGGCTGCGGCGACGGCCGAGGCGGCGGCGCCGACGACCGACCAGCATCATGCAGATGATGCATGCGCACCTTTGGAGGAGAGGAGGACGGATATCTGGGCCGACGGTACAAAGTAGGTGTTTTGGTTTATAATTTTTTTTTCTTTCTGTTTTTATCATAAATTAACTTTTTTCATGAATATAATATATTTGTATAGATATCGTCCCCCAGAGGTACAGAGGCGTCTAGGCCACATGCTGAGGCATAATTATGGTGGTGCTTGGATTAACTACTCTGATGCTCCGGACGAGAGGAAGGCCTTCTGGTTTGCGCGCTTCAAGGTTAAAATATATTTGCTTTTAACATGAATCATATAATTTTTGTATATTATATATAACTGATAAATATTTGGTTTGCGCTCTTCTAGGATATGTTTTTCTATCCACCGCACCGGGCCGAGCAGATCGAGGGGATGTTTCCTGCCGTCGCTGCCAAGCTGATCCGCGACTCTATCAATGATCAGAAGGATCATGATCGTGCCGAAAAGCCGATCCAAGGTTGGATCACCCCTGATCAGTGGAATGCGATGAAGGCTCGATTCGAGGAGCCAAGGTATAAGGAGAAGTCGGAGAAGGCCAAGGCGGCTAGGCAACATGCCTCGAAGTGGTGCGGTGGGTTGATTCCGATGACGGAACATTTTCGTCGTCTGGTATGTCTTCCTCTTTTATAAATATTATTTTAATGCAAAACCGATAAACTATTACTAAGATAATATATTTAATTATATGTAAGAAAGATCGGTAACGCCGACATGGTGACCGTCTTCCTGGCCACCCATCGTCGCGGCGGTGACCTTATTGACGAGAGGGCCGAGTAGACTTATGTAAGTAGTACAATACGTTATCTTAATTTAATACTTCGTGTCAATTTTAATATAACTTAGTAAATATGATGCAAATAAATATTCATGTAGTTAGTAATAATAAGTACATTAATTAGAAATTAGAAATAATAAGTACATTAATTAGAAATTAGTAATAATAAGTACATTAATTAGAAATTAGAAGTTAGTAATAATAAGTACTTTCTAGGCAGAGTATCAGAGGCTGCGGGAACGGGCGGCTGCTAGTGCACCTGATGCAGGAGAGGCCGGTACTTCCTCGCAGCCCACTCAAGCTCCGTCGACGGACGAGCTGTGGATAGCCGCCGCTGGTAGACTCCGTAGGGGTACGTACAACGGTACGGGATCCTATGGCGCCCTAGTTACGACCCAGTCCTCTAGAAAATCTCCTGCTAGTGTGCATGGTCCACAGCCGTCCCAGGAGTCTGTCCGAATCCACCAGATGATGGAGTCTCTTCGTGACGACCTGCTACGACGGATCGAGGAGCAGTCTCAGCACCCTACGGAGGATCCTGCGCTGCTAGCACGATTGGATGCACTCGACCGCGGCATTATGGATATCAGGAAGACGACTGAGAGGACAGAGCGCTCCGTTGGAGGGTTAGAGCGCACGGTGACGGGGTTGCAGATAGGACAGGTGACCATGGCCGAGAGGATGAGATTAGCGCAGGAGTCGATGGTCCAGAGTAGTGATAGAATGTTATCTATCATGGATTCATACCATCAGCGACTTACAGCGTTAGAGCATGCTGGTCCTTCGGGTGCGCCTTCATCGTCGTCGACTCCGTCGCCTCCACCGCATTCTTCTTCGACACCGACTCCACCGACGTCACTGCCTCCTCCATCGGTGTCGATTTCACTTGAGGAGTATGAGTTGTTCTTATCCCTTCGTCGCGACGGTGCCCCTCCTGTACCAGATTCCTAGTAGTCCTAGTTAGGACTGTTTCTTTGTGTTTGTTTCATTCTTTATTTGTGACTTGGATATTTGTTGGTTGTGTAGATTTGGATGTTTGGATCCTATTCTATTTGTTGGTTGTGTGTAGACTTTGGTTATTTGGTTGTAGACTTTGTTATTTGGTGTAGAATTGGTTATTTGGATACTTAGTTATTTGGATATTTGGTTATTTGGTTAGTTGTTGTGTGATTGTTGTAAACTTGCTTATAGGGACTGAAATCTGTGTACAGTAAGAAATGGACATTCTGAGAACTGGACATTGTGTGATTGTTGTAGACTTGGTTATAGGGACTGAAACCTGTGTACAGTGAGAAATGGACATTCTGTGATTGTTTGGATCCTATTCTACAGTGAGAAATGGTTAGCTTTTTAAACTGCAGGGAGAAATGGACATTCTGTATTTTATTTTTTATTTTTTTGCAGATTTAGCGACATTTACCGACGTCCTCCGACGTAATTTTGCGTCGGTAAATGTCGGTAGATAAGCGATATTATCCAGGTTACCGACGTTTAGCGACGTCAATATATGTCGGAGGACGTCGGTAAACGTCGCTAATCATCCCCAGGAAATTCCAGGATTTACCGACGGTTAGCGACTTTGATCATGTCACTAAACCACCGATGACTCGACGGTAATTCGTCGGTAAATTTACCGACTCGTAGCGACACTATATATTACGTCGCAAAGCCACCGACGACACGACGGTAGACGTCGGCATTATACTGACGTATAATTACGTCGGCAAACGTCGGTAATTGCGACGTTTGGCGATGTTTAGATGATCAGCGACTAACATTTCTGCGACCAGCCAGAAACGTCGGTAATTTCGTCGCTAAATATTGTTAGCGACGAATATTATCGTTTTAGCGACGTCTTTAGGCGTCGCTAAAACGACTTATTCTGGTAGTGATTGTACCAAAGCTGCAAATATTGTTAATCAATTAAGAACTCTTGGTGAAGAGTTTGACGATAAAAAGGTAGTAGAAAAAGTTTTAAGAACAATTGTTCCTAAATTTGACCATATAGTAGCTGCAATAGAGGAATCCAAAGATTTATCTACATATTCTTTTAGTACACTAACGAGTTCTCTTCTAGCTCATGAACAAAGACTAAATAGGACTGCAGAAAAGAACACTGAAAGTGCATTTGAGACAAGAGAAGAAAACACAAGAACACATTAAGGAATAGGATTTGGAAGAGGTGTCTATCATGGACATAGCAGAGGTGGAGGCAAAGGAAGATCTGACTGGAACAATCAAAGAGGAGGCACCAACGATAGAGGCAATTAAGGAAGGTCTGACTGGAACAATCAAAGAGGCGGCCACAATGATAGAGGTAATCAAGGCGACCACAATGATAGAGGTAATCAACACCAAAACTACAAAGGAAAACAATGTTAGTTTTGTAAAAGATTTGGGCACACTAAGGCATACTTCTTTGCCAAAGCTAAGCAACAAGTGAATTACGCAGAGAAGAGAGGTGACGAAGGTAAAAAAGATAGTAATCTTTTTATGACTTGTTCTGATTCTGGAAAAAGTTAGAAGTAATGTTTAGTTTTAGATAGTGGATGTAGTAACTATATGACAGGGGACAAAAAGATTTTTTGTGATTTAAATGAATCTATCAAGACACAAGTTAGGCTGAAAAATAATACAGTTATGCAGATTGAAAGAAAATGTACAATTGCAGTGAAAACAAAGTCATATATGGAAAAGATAATCCATGATATATTCTTTTATATTCCTAGTCTTGCCCATAATTTGATACGTGTTGGTCAATTGCTTGCAAAAGGTTTATTCAATTACTTTCAAAAATGATACATGCTTGATTGTGTCTAAAAATTCTGATAGGCCAACATTAAAGATTCATATGGTTGAAAACAAAATATTTTCTCTTGAAATTTTCTGTCTTGATAATTATGCTTTAGTTTCTAATGTGAAGAATGAATCTCAGTTATGGCATTTACGTTATGGACATTTACATTTTAATGGCTTAAAGTTGTTAAGTCAAAAACAAATGGTTCTAGGCTTACAAGGAATTGAGTGCGTTGATACTGTTTGTGAAGGTTGCGTTTATGGAAAACAACATCGTGCTTCTTTTCCTATTGTAAAGTCATGGAGATTTACAAAGCCTCTAGAACTTATTCATGCTGATATTTGTGGCCCAATATATAGAATTTATCACTGAATAAGAATAGATATTTTTTGCTCTTAACTGATGATTTTTTTCGAATGAGCTGGGTATATTTTTTTAACAAAAAAGTCTGAAGCATTTTCTAAGTTTCAAGAGTTAAAGACATTTGCTGAAAATCAAAGTGGAAATGCTATAAAAATCCTAAGAACTGATAGAGGGAGAGAATTTTTATCGACTGAGTTTAACATTTTTTATAAGAAAAATGGTATATGCAGGCAGCTTACAGTGAAGTACACGCCTGAACAAAATGGCGTAGCCGAGAGAAAGAACAGTACCATTGTGGAAATGGCTCGGAGCATGCTGAAAGAGAAAAATTTACCCAATGATTATTGGGCAGAAGTTGTGGCAACTTCAGTATATCTACTAAATCGCTCGCCAACAAAAGCTATACAAAAAATGACACTATATGAAGCTTGGTTTGGAAGAAAACCGGGAGTAAGTCATCTCAAGGTATTTGGTTGTATTGCTTATGCATTTGTTCATCCCCAAATTCGTAGAAAGTTAGATGATAAAAGTGAAAAATTCATTCTTCTTGGTTATAGTAGTGAATCAAAAGCTTATCGATTATATAATCTGATAACCAAGAAGTTGATTATTAGTAAGATGTAGTATTTGATAAAAATGCTAGTTGGATGTGGAACGATAGTCAACAGATTCAGAAGATTGCTGAAGGGCAAAACCCATCCATACCACATCCTTCAAACGAAGTAGTTGTGACTCAACCAACATCTTCAACATCGGTCGCATCTCCAACAAGTACTTCTCCTATAAGTAGAAGTCCTCCAATATCTTCGACATCGATCGCATCTAAATCAGTAACTCTTGTCTACTATAAATAGAAGTCCTCCAGCTTCCGATGAAGAAAGTCCTCCAAGAAAGGTAAAATCCTTATCAGAGATTTATGTTTCATGTCAGTTTGCTTTAATGATTGCAGAACCAATTTGCTATGAAGAAGCATATGGAAAAAAAGAATGAGAGAATTCCATGAAAGAAGAAATTGCTGCAATTGAAAATAATCAGACATAGGAACTGACAGATCTGCCTTATGAAAAAGATGCAATCGGAGTAAAATGGGTGTACAAGGTAAAATATGACGGTGAAGGTAATGTAAAAAGGTATAAAGCATGTTTAGTTGCCAAAGGGTATGCACAGGTATATGGTATAGATTTTTATGAAACTTTTTCACCTGTTGTTCGTTTAGAAACTATTAGACTAATTTTAGCTTTTGCAGCACAAAAAGATGGAATGTTTTCCAATTTGATGTTAAATCTGCATTTTTAAATAGATATTTAAATGATGATGCTATGTTGAGCAACCACAAGGATTTGTGGTTAAAGGAATGGAAAAGAAAGTCTATAAACTTAAGAAGGCGCTATACGGACTGAAACAAGCACCACAAGCATGGTATAGTCGTCTTGACTCTTATTTTCATAAACATGGATTTCATATAAGTGATAATGAACCTACACTATATGTGAAGACACAAGGTAATGATAAATTACTTATTGTAATTGTTTGCGTATATGTGGATGATATAATCTACACGGGTTCTTCTTCATCTCTTATTGAGAAATTTAGAAACATTATGATGAATGAATTTGAAATGTCGGACATTGGATTGTTGCAATATTTTCTAGGCCTTCAGGTCCAACAGACAACATATGGTATTTTTGTCTCTCAAGAGGTATGCATTTAATCTTCTCAATAAATTTGAGATGCAAAAATGTAAAGGGTGTTCAACTCCAATGAATTCAAATTAGAAGTTGGTTTTAGAAGATGACACAGAGAAAGCTGATAAAAAGTACTTTAGAGGACTTGTTGGTGGATTAATGTTCTTAACTCATTCTCGTCCTGATATTGTCTTTGCAGTAAGTTTGATATCAAGGTTCATGCACAATCCTTCTAAACATCATCTTGGAGCAACAAAACGCATTATCTGCTACATTCACGCAACCAAGAACTATGGGTTTTTGTATTATCCTTCCTCTAAATTTAATTTAATTGATTTTACTGACATTGATTGGACATATTCCCTAGAAGACATGAAGAGTACAAGTGGATTCATCTTCAACCTTGGTTCAGGTGCAGTTTCATGGATGTCAAAGAAGCAAGAAAGCGTCGCATTATCCTCTTCAAAAGTTGACTGCAACTTCAACCGTTTGTCAAGCTACGTGGATGAGAAGAATCCTGGAAGATTTGTTCGAGATTCAGACATCTCCAACTCTAGTCTATTGCGACAACAAGGCAACAATATGTATGGCAAAGAATCCGTCCTTCCATGGCAGGACAAAACATATTGAGCTTCGTCATCATTTCATACGTAAAGCTGTACAAAAGGAGTCGTAGAGCTGAAGTACTGTTTGACAAATGATCAAATCGCCGATGGCTTCACTAAGGCATTATCCTACGAGAAGTTCTTCAAATTCAGAAATCTTCTTGGTGTTGTAGATTTTGAATCAAGGGGGAGTGTTGGAGAATAATTCATTTGAATGATTCAAATCTAACGTATATATTGACTAAAGTTGTCTTGCTAAGAATAGTTGCTAATGTATAGGTCACTATGACCGGGTTTTTGAGTGAGCAGTAAGCTCCTCATTTTTTGTTGTTGATTCCTTTCCCTATTTAAAGCTTACAACTCACTATGAATAAATCACACATAAGTGTTAGCATCTTTGAAGTATTAAAAAAACTCTCTTGCATTTCCTTTGGTTCTCTTGCATTCTCAATTATATATATATATATATATATATATGTATATATATATATATATATATATATCACGTACATGTATCATGTCCGTTCCTTTATCAATTTCTGTACCGTACAAATATAGTTGACTACTTATAATACACTTATCTGAAAATGTGCATATCCAACATATATGTATTGTGTTATAACCTGTATCTATGTCCGTATTCATGCAACATAGTTGTACCCATTTTCAAGGGCGGCCCTGGTCCAGGACAGGCTAGACGACACCCAGGGCCTCAAAACTAAAAGGATACGAACATGATATATATAGAATAAATAAATAATGTACTATGAACAACTTTTAACTCAAAAGAGTTGTGGTGTATTGGTTATGATGTTAGACTTATACACTAGAGGTTCTTAGTTTAAATCTTGATGGCGACAATTCTTTTTGTTATATTTATATATTGCTTAAGTTTTTTCTTCACATTATGTATGGGGGTCCATTTTGGAGGTTCATATTATAGCCTCTCATGAACTCATGGCGGCCCTGTCCGTCCCCTTAATTTTTCTAAAATGCCATATTCGAATCTATATCATGTTCGTATCCAAATTGCTGCCCGCATTCGTTGCACCATAGCTTCTCCTAGCTAGCCGACCCATGTGCAAATTCCTCTCATGCATCATTCAATATCATAAATGCGTCAGATCCTTACAATTGAGGCCATAGCCAAGAATTGCAGACAAACATCACGATATCCTTCCCTTTGCACAATCAAAATGCCATTCAAATCCGGGATGCCTCTCCCTTTGATCAACATGTGTATCAATTGCATGCATTAATTGAAGAAGGATATAGCTAGCTTTTGGGGGGGGGGGGGGGGGGGGGGGGGGAGCCACCCTTTGGAAAGGGCATGCTTCTGTCGATCGGGTGTCGGCCTAGAGGGTCCACAGGACCTGTTGGCTCACAAGCCATCTATAGCCATGGACAAGTATGTGTACATTAAGCATATTCTGTGTGATCGATAAACTAACTACCCATGTGAACAGTAGACCTTCGCACCTAACATATTTATTAAGCCTTGCTTGACTAACTGAACCATTCTGTGACTGTGACTGTGACTGTGAGGAACTACTCTATCATGGTCATGATGATTTTGTTGGTTTTGCGTTGTTGCTATGCTACTAGCTAGCTCGCTAGCTAAGTATTCTCCTGTTCACACTTGGCAACGACTATCGACATGTATACTCGAGAGGTGGAAATATTGATATTGATATGCGTAGATTTGTGAATTTAATCGCTAATTGTTGACTGTGGACAAAGCGTTCAAGTAAGGCATTAGCCATAATTGCAGGTACGTACGTAGCATTGTATGGTGAATGTTATCTGTCATTGTTGGGATTGATATGTAACAGTAAGATGAACTGTGTCAACCCGTAAGCGTCGAATAAATATTCTACCGAACTGCAATGTGCAGTATGAAATGTGAAGTGCAATGTAGACCAGCTTTTATGGTATGAAGTGCAATGCAGTATATGCTATATAGGACGCTGCTATGTTGTCCGCAGCACTGGTCTGCAGTTTTGGTCCGTCCGTCACGTGTTGGCCGTCCGTTGGAGGAATTTCTGATGGCAGGTCCAAGCTAGCGCAGGGGTGCGGGCTGCTGCCATGTGGCAGGGTGACGGCTGGCAAAATATGATTTCTGCAGTATATATCATATATATAGTTAGGTGTTATGTACGTGTTTGTTAGTGCATGCACACACAATTATTCTAGCATGTAGCAACGTTTATGTCGTGCTTAGTGCATATATCTGGGGACTCTGCTATTTGGTCCGTCATTTTGGCATGATCGCCAATGATATAACCACGTCATGTGATGGCCATTCATTATCCTCTGGTCCGAATTTTAAGGAGGTGGACTCAGGACCTCCGGTGCTAGCAGAGGGGACCAATGGACTGCTGTCACGTAGACACCATCAAGTGACGGACACGTCAAACGGATGTCAAAATATCATTTTGGTATATTCTGGAATGCGTTAGATAGACCACAACCAACACTAGAACGTCATGAAATGACAGCCGACCCCGAAAATTCCTGTGTGGAGATTGTTTCTCTGTTTATCTACAGACGTAGCTAGGCCTAGCTAGCCGAGCTGAAGCAGCACATGCAGATTTTATGTTATTTTCTTCCTGTGCATTGTACATACGTTGCACATGCATGCCCCCGGTTCAGCAGTGCAGGCGTGGGACGTCGCCCTCTCAGCGACTAGGGCCTCACACTTGTCAAGGCCGTGCGCACAGAGTGGCGGTGGTGGTGGTGGTGGTGGTGGTGCCATTGCTGCTGTTGGTACCAAACAAAGTTATTGCTGGATAAGTGTAGGAGTGATAGAGAGGATGTCTGTGTGAGCGCATTGATTATTTTTTCTTTCTTCTCTGTACCTAGAAAAAGGTTCGGTTTTATTGTTGCCAACGGTCTTGATGTCCTTTATAACTACCACCTCTTGATTCTCCCTCTGCTTTGACCGTCCCTGGGGCCCAGTCTTTTTCTTCCTCTTCTGTTGTACGTGGGTCCCATGTAGGCCCAGAGCCAATAGATTCACCACCACATGGGATCTATGTAGCTAGCTGTAGCTTCTCCTGTCCTCCTGCACTGGCACACTACTGCATGCAACTCCCCAGCCAGTCAGCCAGCCAGGGGCCTATGGCCTTCACTTCCTCACTTACCAAAAGCATGCCATACCCCCTGTCATGCCATGTGTTGATGATCATAGTTTCTATGACCAAGAATAAGAGCATTAGTAGAAAAATGATAGGAAGCTTTTGTCCCAAAAAAATTATGTGATAAAAAAGAGCAAAAAAAGAAAGAATAGGGCTCCAATCTGAAATTTGTATTTTACAAGATGATTTTCTACCTTTTGAATCAAAAAATTTCAGGTCCAACTTATAAGTTCTTGTGGATGGATTATACCTGAAAATCAAAAAATTGAAACATAGGATGAGCCTTACTATTCTGTAAAATAAGCTCCTACATTCTAAATATAGAATCTAGGAATTAGAATGGGCCTTACAAACTGAGAGAGAGGCCCATGAAAAAAAAAAGAATAGAAGTCCACCATGTTATCATTGGCTTTTAAGCATTAACTAAATGAAATCAGGAATATTTAGTGGTGAAAAGCACCAATATTATAATCACGTATTCTCGTAGAAAAAAATGATGGTCACTGATGGTGGGGGGTTAATTTAAAAATTTATACTAAAATTTAAAAATAAAATAAAATAAAAGATATATGAGAGGATGGACATGCTATAATATACATTCCATCCATGTCTAGGTAAGACTCAAGGTGTGTATTGGATCGGACGGTCCGAAATTAGGTCCTGATCTGGCACAATCAAACTTGGGCTGAGCCTACCTGGACCCAGTCAATGTGCTGACTCGACATGACCCACATAGCATATGGACTCGAACTGGATTCTTAATCGCAGTCCATATAGGTCGAAACACACACACACACACAGTCGACCTGGGCCTAACCGGTATGTTCGACGACCTGGTCACAAGCCCGATCCAGGTCCAGCCAACCCAGTTATCCCCCGGATCCACCTCTATTAATATTTGAAAAATATTTTACCAAAATACCCTCCATTATATCTGTTAGAAAATAATGTTGGGAGGGGTATTTTAGTAAATCAATCCTCCCAAAAACCATATCAAAATACACCCAAATTCTAGCCATTTTTGAATGTTATTAAGAAATATTTTGGTCATTTTGCTAAAAAAAATGATCAAAATACTCTTATAACACCTATATTATAAGGGTATTGGTGGTAATTTAGCACCAAATTTTTTCTATAAATAGAATTTATTTCATCCTAATTTACCACAACAAAATTTCTTCACTCTCTTCTAATACTTACAAGCAATATAATGAAGTAGCAACTTTGTGGAGACTGAAGTACAAAAAACAATAGGAAGAGTTCGAAAAGTTTGGAGGCTTCAACTTGTCGACCACCACCAAACTGCAACAATTCTACACCCGACTTTGAAGAAAATCAAAATGAGGTTTAAATATTTATTATTATTATAAAATAAGTTAATTTTGATATTAAAATTTGATTAATTTTTTAAATTATAATTTATTTTAAAATTAGTATGTATGATAATTGATGCTACTAGTTCTAACCATCCATATCAAAGTATTCTAGAATAGTGTTACGATTATGTTAATAATTTTAGTGATAATTATTATGCTAATAACCCTCTAGAAAATGAAATGCCATCAACACAAATGTTACCTCTAGAAGTTAGAAGTATTAATACTAACATTTCAACTAGGAGAAGAAAATCGATGTTATGGAATTTTTTTACTAAAGTATTTGTCATCAATAATGAGAAAAAATAAGTATTAGATCCAAAAGACCAAGAACCAATGCCTAGAGATGCACAATGCAAGGAATGCAAAAAAAATCTTTTTAATAAAAAAATGATGTCACGAAAACTTTGAAGAGCCATTATGAAAGTTGTTATGGCAAGAACACGGTTAATGCTAAACAAACACAATTAAGCACTGGTCTTCAAAGATCTTCAATAGAAAAATATACTTATTCTGCTGCTCGTAAGAAAACTAATTTACGAAATATATTACTTATGATGAACAACCTTTTGTATTTGGAACAATCTTTTATATTTGGTGAGTGAATTATACTATGACTATGTAATTAGTATACTAGATTCTTGTTTTATTAAAGTATCTAAATCAACTAACTTCTGATATATGGACTAGTAAACAAAATTATCCTTTTGTTTGTATCAAGTCACATTATTTAGATGTGAAATAAAATTTACAAAAAATGAATTCTTTATCTAAGATCGTTGGAATTTTTGCATACTGGATATGCAATTGGAGCCATATTACAAGTTTTACGTGAATATGATATTCATAATAATTTTTCTTCTATTTATTTTGACAATGCTACAAATAATATTTCTTTACTCAACATTTTAAAATCTTAATTTTTGTCTATAATAAAAGAAATATTTTTTAATGTAAGATGTGCTTGTCATATTGTTAATTTAATTGTACAAGAATGCCTTCAATTTTTCGAGCAAATTTAAAAAATATTAGAACATGTATCTAATTAGTTTGAACACTTCTCCAATTAGACAAGAGTTTAATATGGTTTGACATTTAGGAGATTTAAGGATGCACCACATAGATAAATTTCTACTTATTTGATGTTAAAATTTTGTATTAAGTATATTATTACAGACTATATTAGTGTTATTCCAAGTGTTGATTACCAAATAACTGAGAATGATATTGATTAGTTGCTACTTTAATTTATGAAATTTTAGAATTGTTTTACAATGTTATATGTATTTTATCCTGAATTTATTATCCAACTTCTCATTTAATTTTAATAGAAAAATTAATATTTCTCATTTATTTTCAAAATATAAAATTGCTCTGGTTTTGATAATATCGTTTCTAAAATGGAAATAATTTTTTTAAAATATTTGCATGAAATACCTATTTTATATTATTTGATTGCGGTTTTAGATTGTAAAATCAAATTAGATGATGTATTTATATTGTTAGATAATTTTTATGACAATATAAACGTTGAGATAAAGTAGCTTAAAAATAGAAATAAAAGAATGTTTAGATACTCTAATTAGTTTATATAAAGAAAATGTTGTATCAAAGTGACCGAATACAATCGCTCATGGTATTAGCATATCTAGTTTAATTTCTAGGTTATCTCATGCTAAGAGTATACTATAAAGGGAGAAACAAAAACAATCTTTCCTTCCAACTTAAGAATTGTCCTTGTATTTTAACTCATATGATGAAGATGATGAGAATTCTTAATCACATATTTCAATTTTAAAATGGTAAAAAAGACAAAAAACTTATCCTATACTTTATTCTTTAGCACGTGATCTTATAATTGCCCCAGTGTCCACCGCAGCATCGTAATCTTGTTTTACTGTAGGTTATAAAATGCTAAGCAATTAAGAAGAGAAGCAACATGCTACCGGATATTTGAAGTTTGCATTTGCGTTCATGATAGATTCGTACGAAAAAATGGACTGAATACATAAGAGATAAAGGTGCAAATATTGATGAACTGAAATTTTAGTCTCTTACTATGGACGATCCTACTAGAGGAGGAGCTGAATAATGAACTGGCCAGAAGGCAGAAGACTTGAAGATCAAATTGTAAAAAAAATATGTAGTATTATTTTTCAGTTTACCAAAAAACAAAATATTATATTAAATTCTGAAATTAATAAATTTAATAAAGTCCCAAATTTATTTTTATAGCCCAATTTTTTTAAGGCCCAAAGGCCATTTTTATTTGCCCATTTCCTACAGGCCAACCCGCAACTGGCCTGGACCCGGTCCTGTAAAACTCAGCCTGCTCTTTCTTGGGTTTTGGGACGGACTGGATTTGAGTATTTGTTCCATTGGCCCGACCGGGCCCGACCCGCCTTCCTCTCTAGGCTGACCCAGCCTAGCCCAAACCGGGTCAACTTTGGGCCCAACCTGATAGACACCCTGAGGTAAGGCCTTAGGTGTAATGAACCTTTCAAAAGAGCAAGAATGATATATAATTTCTTAGCAAGGTGGGCTAATTACTTTAATGGACTTTAGCGCCATTCAGCTACAACAAGAGATGAACCAAATCTAGTTTTTGGACTAGGTTTACGTGTGTGTGTGTGTGTGTGTGTGTGTGAGTGTGTGTGTGTGTGTGTGTGTTAAACATGGTTATAACTAAGGTTCATGTAGGTACTAGTGTAGGGGCTAAAAACCAAGCTGTGCCATCCATTAAAGTATTCGATCATCAGATGATGCCAAATCATTATGTTGTGCCAAACTATCAAGTTGTGCAGCATCAGGTTGCGCCAACATCTGGTTGCGCAAGAAACAAGTTGTGCGAGCGCCACGTGGCATACTTCCTCGAGAAGTTGTAACGGCATCAACATTGCCTGACCACTGACAGCACAGAGATTAAGAAAAATCCATTCGAATCCCACGCAACGCGGCGCTCGAGAAGATTTTGTCAGCATGTAATTAATGCTGACAGCTGGTTCGCGCAAGTCATTGTGTGGCACGAGAATTAATCAGTACAGCACAGAAGACCTAGTCAAAGGTGCCAGTTGTTGAGTTGCGCCCATGCGCAACCTGTCTAGTTGGCGCCACTTGATCAACCTTTTTTTATTTTAAAATATGGTGACGTGGCGCACAAGCTGCCAATTTCGCAGAGCGTGTCCACTACACTGTCCACAACCACGCGCATCTCAATCAAACGATGCCACGTGTCTTCAATAGTTGGTGTAATCGCTCGCGTAAGTTGCTACATTGTGCCATGCGCAACCTGATGAAGCTCGCGTAAGGTGATCATACAATATTCATAACAGAGTGACGTGGCACGCAAGCCACTAACTTCGCAGAATGTGCCGACTGTACTGCCCACGACCATGCGCATCTCAATCAAACGATGCCACGCGTCTACAACAGTTAGTGCAACCTTTCGCGCAAGTGAACAAGAGGAGCGTAATCTGAAATACGCACAACCCAGAATAACTGCTAAACAGTTATTTCAAGAACTCTATAAATAGAGTTTCAAATCAATCACAAAGCATCAAGAATGATCATAATCTCCTGCTAAAGTGCTGTTGTATCCTCCAAAGGCTCGTGTCTTCGACATCATATCGTCCAAGGGATAAGGTGATCATCTTCTGATTAGATTCCTATATTTGTACTTTCCAAGAAATCAATTGTACTCTTGTACTCTTTTCTAATTTTTTAATAAGACTTTTATTTTTGCAAATAAAATGGCGACTCTGCTGGGGACGACTTTCTCCTCCGACGAGAAAGTGACAACTCAATGTGATACCGCGTCAATCGGCAAGACGCAGAAGACCCTGGTCATTCAAGTCGACCAGACAGCGTACGAGGCCATGATCAACGCTGGGGGTGCCAAGCGCACTACTGCCGCTGTTAAGAGCAAGACGCGCTCTGTCTGGACTCCTAAGTCCTCGATGGCACAACCTGCTGCCTCTGTGCAACTTGCGTCCGTCACTGCCTTGGCGTAATTTAAGGGAGACAGTCTTTTGGCTAATCCCTCCACTTCTCCGATTCAAAAATCGAAGGAGATTTTTGTCTCGACACACTGCTGTCCAAAACAAGGGAAAGTGCCCTTTGGCCTTTTCTTCCCTGGCGTAACCTGCACCTGTTCTTGCTTCTGTGCAACTTACGCCCGTCACTGCCTTGGCGCAACCTAAGGGAAATAGTCTTGTGGATAATTCCTCCACTTCTCCAATTCTGAAATCGAAGGAGACTTTGTTTCGACACACTGCTGTCCAAAACAAGGGAAAGCACCCTTTGACCTTTTCTTTCCTGGCGCAACCTGCACCTGTTCTTGCTTCTGCACAACTTGCACATGTTCATGCTCTGGCGCAACCTATGCCTATTCATGCTCTAGCGCAACCTGCACATATTTCTGCACTAGTGCAACGTAAAGAAAAATACTGTTTAGTGGCTCCCTCTTTGCCACCAAACCAGAAATTTAGTAAGAAATCACTAAATCAAGGAAAACGCTCTTTAGCCTTTCCTTATTCTGCTAGAGTCGTTGACTGGGTAGAAATTACTGCTAATTCAGATAGGAATTCTATTCTCCTTAACAGAGACAACCAAATCTCTGTCAGGAAGAGGTTCTATTCAAAATAAACTTTCCACGCAAAAGGGTATTATGCCTATTCCAAAGAGGTCAGGGCAGGATCTGCCAACCTTATGTATCTCAAGATCCGGTAAGACAAACTACTAGTATCTCAAGTAGATGCACAAGTAGCTCCCCTGTCAGACTTATGCACCTATATCAATAGGTGCCAATCAGGGTCAACTTCGGGAAAACACAAAATGTATCAAGGGCAACTTGCACCAGTTGCTAACTTGCACCAGAGGAAGAATGCTGAGGTGAAAGATCCTGTGACTTATGCTAACCAGCTTAGCACGTCCTTGTACACTCAAGGTACGAGACACCTCAAGAACATGAACCATGTCCCGAATATCATCAAGGACTACGTTCCTGCAACTTCTTCTCGTTCTGTTAGTGACCTCCGTTAACTTTTAATATAGAAGCAGAAAGTTGCAAATCCATCCCGTCCAGCAGTGGACCAACAGCATCATTGTAATCACCACCATGAAGTTGTCATCAAATGTTACTGTCAGTCAGCCAAGCGGTCTGTCTTTGACCGTTTGAACTATGTTCAGACTCCTGAACCTATCATAATGGACGAAGATGAACTACTCTATGCTTCTGTCAACATGGCATCTCGAAGCATTGGGGGTAGAAAACGTCCAAGACGTAATGCATCCCGCAATCCTAGCCAATAGTATTTAGATCGGATTTATGAATCCGATGAAGGAGTATACCAATATACTAGATCAAGAAGCCGAGAAATAATCGGTCAAAGGAGTCTTCTTGATTCTAACCAAGATTCCTTTAGTCAAAAAGATATCCCTATCACTTATTCTGGGGGTAGTTTTTTATGTGACTTTGATGCTGACAGTGAAAGTTCTGAAAGGACCATCCTTTCTACTAGCTCATCTTCGAGGGCTATAGAAGTGACTGCTTATGCCGTCACAGAAGATTAAGATACTTCCAGTTCTTCTAGTCAAGAGTAGAGAATTGCTACTTTGGAGCTAGTTTGAAGAACATGGCTGAGATAATGACAGGCGTGCATGCTGTGATTATGGCACAACATACAGTTCCACCGGTCGCGAATCTGATTCCTACTTAGGAACCTGTAACAACATTAGCTCCCATCAATGTTGATCTGGGTGTACAATCTCCTCACACCGCTTCCATTCCTGTGCAGGCTATTCCAAGTCAATCTGGTGTCGGGGGTGGTACTTATCATGCGGTATCCCCTCCTAACATATCAAATTAATCCACTAATCCACAATCAACGAGAGATACCAATGAGGCCGTAAAATTTTTATGTACTCAATTTGAAGCTTTCAAACAGAAGGATGGCCTACATAAGCTTGGGATCAAACAGCCCTATCCCATAGAATGAAAAGAGGTCCAATTTTCTCCTAAATAAAAACCCTCTACTATTATTCTGTTTGATGGCAGCACATCTCCAAGTCAATACCTCAACCACTTTAAAGTAATGACTGATCAACTTCAACCAAATGATGCTCTTCTTACTGGAGTATTTGTCGGCTGTTTAGCTGGTGCAGCATATGACTGGTACCGTAGTTTGCCAGATGGTTGTATAACCTCTTTCGCTGGCTTCAAACAAATGTTCTTGGAACGATTTTATGAGAAAACCAACGACATGACTATGTCTGCTCTCATCAAAATCAAACAACGACTTAATGAAACTACTGAACGTTTCATTGAACGGTTCTGCCGTAAAGCACTCAAAATGTCTCTCGGAACCCCAGACGCTTTGACTATAGAAACTTGTAAATCAAACATGTTGCCTATAATCAACATGTGGACGGGATCAACACAATTCCATGATTGGCCTTCCTTCATAATGAACACCAAAGCAGCAGAGGAGAGCGCTGACAAGTTCAAGCAATTAGGCATTCAAATGCCTAATCTTGACAAAAATAAATGCGCTACACCAAATAATAGTGGCCGTCAGAACAATCGCAAGAGCAAGGAGACTTTGGCCATTAACCTCAAAGGCAAAAAAGCCCTGGCCATCAATGTAAATCAGCCAATATCTACCTAACAACACCACCACAAGAGGCACCACACCTAAAAGAAGAATACTCTTTTGATGAAGATGATATCATGAGTATCTTTGATTGTCTCATCAAGAGCAATAAACTCCAACTTCCAGAAGCTAAACAGCCAGATGAAGTTGGTAAGATTGACCATCCTAAATATTGTGCTTACCACAGGTTTATTGGGCATCCAACTCGAGCATGCTATGTGCTCAAGGGTAAAATTCAGGAGATGGTCAATTTCGGCGCAATCACTCTCCAACAAGACGAGAAAACTGTAACGACTAATGTCGTCTCCTTACAGTTTGAAGATTATCTAGCTCAACTTGTGCAGGATGGTGTCATCCCCATCCCGAGAACCACTCTCAAGATTGTTAATCTTCCACCTGCACGAACTGATGGTCTTGTTCCTCTGTCTACTGATAAAGGGGAAATTATATGGATCCATCCTGATTTAGTGGCGGACTTTGAAACACCATCTTCTTCCACCAAGTCTAAGAAGGCCACTAAAAATAAATTATGTCACATGATTTCATTTGGTGAACATTGTCTTCCACCTCTAACTGCTACCTTCATCTCGGCAGCAGATAATCCTTCTTCTTCTTCTTCTCCTGCTGAGACAACATTGTCAAAATCAGAAGCCAAATACCAACCAGCTTTCCATCTGTATAGTCTACAGTCTCGTGAACTCATGACGAAAATAGGATATGATCTACAAAAGGCATCTAGTCTGAACCATGGAAAAGGATCTCCTGTACCTCTCTCCCTATATCTTTCTCACAACCGATCTCGGGTTGGTTTGGGTTATTGTACAAACTCTCCATCTTGCCAAAAGAAACCTTCTAGAAATAAGATCCAGGCAAAGAATTGTAATATGGTGTCCTTTGAGCCTGTATCCGAAGAAGAAGTCTTAACTGGTACCGAGTCTGGGAAACCTTACCTAAGAGACTATTCAGAAGGTCAAGAAAACCCTGCTCCAACTCTGGAGGCTCCTCAAACATCATCTTCTCCTGCTGTCAATGGTCCATCAGCTTTATCACCTCTAATAGAGCCAACTCTTCCCAAACTGACGACAGCCGACAAAGGAAAACAGCCTGTCCGTTTTGATAAAGTATTGAAGAGGACTTCAACTTTGGGACTTGAGAAACCGTATAACTTTGATATACTGGCTCAGCTGGCTAATACCCCAGCAAGATTGTCAATTTTTGAGCTACTCCGTCTTTCGAAGGAGACTAGAGAAACGTTGAGTGAAGCTTTGACGCAAGCTGATACTTGTCTAGCACTTCTCAAGAAGCCAGAGGATGAGCCTATAACATGCCTTCATTATCATAGTGTGATGGAACTGATGCCAAACATCACTTTTACACAAGATGATATGTTGTTGGAAGATAATCGTCATGATCGACCCCTCTACTTCATGGGATATATTGATTCCATGAAGGTTGATCGTATTTTGATCGATCCTGGGTCTGCACATAGCATTATGCCAAAGACTCTACTAGATGCATTAAAGATTTCTGTACACAATCTTTCAACAACCATCACGACAATCTTAGGATTCAATTCTGGAAGAAGTAAACCTTTAGGAAAGATTCACCTGAAAGTTCAAATAGGAAATCTTCGTACGAAGGTTACTTTCTAACTGTCACCCTGGGATTTTGTTATACGTATTTTGGTATGCGTGTACGTATCTCGAACCCGTATTTCAACTTGTCCTGACTGGCTAGTCTTGTGTTTCGCATTCGGCATGGGTTAGTTAGTATTTCATGGTTGTGTGGTTTATCTTGGCCTTGGCATGCATCGGGTTTGGTTGGGTCCGGCTTGGTTGGGCTCGGTTTGGATTAGTATGCAAACCCCTACCTACCACCATCCCTCCTTTATTAACCCACCAACCCTTCTCTCTCCTCTTTCCCTTCTTCATTTACACTTTGTAGCTTCCCTTCCCGGAAATTTTTGAATTATTTTTTTCTATTATTTATTTGATTTAAATGGGGATTTTTAAAATTTTATAAATGATTATTCAGTTAATTATTACGGTAGATAATTTTAGTCATGGTTAAGAATTAGAGTACAAGGTGATTAGAAATCGTGGCACGGATAGTGCAATGACGTGCTTTGACTAGTGTATTAGCCCTGGTAGGAAAGACCGAGCCATAAGTGTGTCCTAACTAGGAAAACCAGGCCAAGTTGTGACTTAACCCTTACCGAAGATTTTATTTATTATTAAATTATATTATTGAGTTTTAGGGAACCCGGTTGTACCGAACCTGTCCAAATTAGGCCCAAGTCAAATCCCAGTCCATGTAGGCGTGTAGTGGAACCAAATACGGCCTTGTAGACATGTTTGGTAATTGCAAATATTTCGTATATATTTTTAGGAATTGGCAATTAATTTTTAAATATTTGTTATGGGTAGAATATAGGTATTATTAATATTAAATAGCGTTTAGAATATTGTACGAATTTTTGGAGCCAAATAAATGGGGTGGTTGATGAGTTCACCGCGATATATTATTGGTTTAATTTTAGAGTTATTAGGATTATTATTATTATTATTAATATTTTTGATGTTATTATTAAACAATATTACTTTACTATTATTGGTTATGTTCATTTTATTGCCAAATATATATTATTGTATATGTGTTCATATCGATGTAGGTAGGCCCTACACTAGAAAATAAATAGTATTGAGGTTATTTGGATTTTAGGAGGATTGTCATATAAATATATATTATATATACAAAAATGTGTATGTATGTATGTATATATATATATATATATATATATATATATATATATATATATTATATATATGTGTTTATGTGTATTTATATATAAATATACATATGTATTTGTGTGTATATATAAATATATATGGTAATATGTGCGTATGTATATAAACGTATAAAGTAGTATGTACACACACACACACACACACACACACACACACACACACACACACACACACACATATATATATATATATATATATATAAAATACATGTGTAAAAAAAAAATATATATAAAATACATGTGTATATATATACACACATGTATTAATGGCTAATAGAAAAAGAAAAAAGAAAAGAAAAAGAAAATAAAAAGAAAACAAACCTAATAAAATAAACACCCACAGCCATTCGGGCCAGGCCCAGCCGAGCTCCCCACGAGCTCAGGCCCCGACCCCTGTGTAAACACAGCAGTAGATAACCGCATATATAGAGAGCAGAGAAGGAGAGATCGAGAAGAGTTTTCCCCAAAACCCTAACAAAAACTCGTTGCCACCCTTCCTCCCAACCCTGGCGACCCTGACATCACGCTCGCGCCGCCATGGGCAGCCATCGGCCAGCGACAGAGCCGCCACAGGCCGGCGAAGTCGAACCACAACACAGCAGCACCCCGACTCAGGTATGCCACTTTGCCGTCCATGTTCTTCTCGATTATTCAACCAATTTCGAAACCGTAAATTCCTATGTATAGACAACCTGACCGTCTTCCTATCCCTTTAAGAGGATTTATTTGTGGCCCATTGTTTCGATCAGGAACTCGACCCAAAATTGGGAAAATTCCTGTCCGAAACAGAACCAAAAACGACTCAGAACCCCTACTTTGGAAGACTAATTTCGAACCGAATACTTGAAATTTTTGAAACCCATTTGAAACAATGATAGGTAACACATACAAGATTAGAACGCTTCCTGTAGAAGTAATTATTATCATTAGTACAGAAAGTTATTCGTGCTTGAAAATCAGGAATAATTTGTTTTAAAAACTGTATAACTATTGAAAAACCCTTCGATACGATGTGCGTCCCGCCAATTCGGGTGACGTGGTTGCGTATCTTAAGCATCGAAAGGCGCGTACGGATATTGCGGACGTGTGGACTTTGCCAGAATTTAAATTGGTCGCGTGTGCGTGACGAATTTGATACGTATCCGTCAAAATTCACCGTATCGGCCTCCGTGCAAATTCCCCAATTACTTTGTGAACGTTCGTCAGATTGAGACGAAACTTACGCTAACAGGACCGTATCATTTTTCTGGTCCTGTATGCCAAGTTTGGTCCAATTCTGAGACAGTTGATCGGACCGCCGTTTTACGGGCCCCACGGTCCGATTCAACGGGCAATTTTGTGTACGACCCGCCGGAATCCAAATTTGGATATACTGTTGGATTCATATCAGAAAATCGACCCGTTGACATATAGTTTGACGACTTTAGAGACCATTGACTCTGGCACGCTTTTCGGTGTAAAGCGGATCCAACGACGGACATCATTTTGGCCCGAAATTATCGTTTTGCTCCTGTATCCAGAATTGGACTTAAGGACAGGCAATCCTAGATAATTTGACTATTTTGAGAATATTGGCAATATTTGTTTCAGCTTTCAGAGACAGTTGTGAGATTTGGACTTATCTGGCTTACCGGTTGACGGTTTATTATTGGCTCTTCGTGCTACCACCAGGCAAGTATACCTCGCCTCCCTCTACAGTTTATTTACATGCATATTTCTATTATTATATAGTTTTAATTGTTGGTTATTTACATGTGATTTGTATATCGTGCATGCTAGTATAGATATAGTCCTTGTTCATGATTAGCCTTGTAGTTCATATTGGATTGGTTTTCTCGTGTATCGTGATTGGGTCGTGTCATATCATCACCTGTATCTTGACTGAGTCGTGTCCACAAGTATGTGTAATTGAACTGATATTCCTGTATAGTTTCCATAACCTGCGAGTCCAAACATGGGGCGAGGGTTGTTCGTTTGCACCTGCGAGTCCACACACGGGACGATGGTGACTTGTCTTAAAACTGACCTACTAGTCCACGTCGGGGCAAGGGTTGGTATTCCATTGATCTCTTGTTCACTTGTTCTTCCAGCATTTCATTTATGCATAGTTGTTCTCGTATCCGTATTTATAGTTACCTGTCAGTAGCCACTTGTCAGTCTCATGTCTAGTTTCTATTTTTATATTAATGCATGATTAAACTGTTAGATAGGCATATTTTATGTATCTTGCTAGTCCTCTGAGGACCTGATGATCTCTTCAGGTTTAACGACTGCATAGAGTTTAGTTAACGGCTCATGATGGTAGTGATTACACCTGCAGGGACACATGTATTTGCTTGTGATATTTCTTTATTATCCTCTCGTGCTTTATATACTATACCATGGTATACTCTGCTTATTTATAGACTCATATCATTCTTGGAGTCTAATCGAACACTATGCTAATGGGCTGCAGACCATGACACATACTTGTTCATTCTTGTTTATATAATTCCTGTGGATTGAGATATAGTTTATGTAATGTCCTGCTCCGCACGAGGCATTTGGTTGGCTTGTTGGATGCTATCAGGATGTTGGACCACGACTAAAGTTGGGAATCAAGAGAGTTGAGACTGATGCAGTCTCTCTTAGCTGGCTAGACGGATTAAGTGTTGGAACGTGGCTCGCTGGTGGAGCTACGCTTAGGGGAAATGTGTGCAACCATAATAAGAAGACCCTTTTATGCAGGCAAGTGAAACTGTCCTCCTTCCTCCTTATTCCTGTATGCTTAATAAATGGAATAATGTGATGCTATGAATTGTCCCTAAATGTCCCATGTTTGAGTTGCTGAATAATTAAGATGCTTGCTGAGAATTATTGAAATGTACAACACATGAATATTGAACTGCTAATGTGACTTGATGTCTGAGAATGAATTGATAACGTCCCTTCGATTAATATTGCTTAAGAAATGAATACTTGAATAATGAGATGCCTTATGAATGACAGAATAAGAAACGAACTGGCTATGCTATCGACCCAATGAACTAAATGAAATACTAGAATCTTGTACCTGCTGCATAACTATTGTTGTTGCCTGTTTCCTTATAAGCAATGAAAGAAAGAATACTGTCCCAATGATATGAATGAAATATTGCAGGTCCTATCGAGATGAATGAAATATTATTTGTTCCTCTTAGAAAGGAATGATATGAAAAATGTTGCAATGATTGATGCAATGAGAATGATGAGGCTTAGGATCATTGAGATCACCAAGTGAACAGGTGGTAATATTGGAAAGATGAGATAACAAACTGTTGCCTTCACTTATCGTATTATTTTATCATGCGACTTCGAACACGATCGAGTCGGACACGCATTCGCATGACCATAGACGTACTTGTATACAAGGGTTTCCCTTGAACAGTACCTGCAGCGGTGGGATCGAGTCGGCCTAGTAGGGAATTGGTGCTTTGGTAGCATGGTATTGGGACCTTCATTCGGGCTCGCAACCTGGTGAAGGGCAATCCCATACCCTATGAAGTCCTATATGGCACGTCAATATGGTGCACAACCACCAGTGGTCATGTAGCCAGGATGCATGCTAATGAATATTTTGTGCAGATAGAGTAAGTATATCATATTATCCTGTATTCTTATGCAGGTATGCGGAATCGGATATCAGTAAGAAATTACTTAATGTGATAGATGTAATATATATTGGTTGAATGGTTTACTTAATCATGCTAAACAAGGAATTATTATGATGATGCCTTTAAAAGAGAACTCTATAACATGCTCAACATGTTAAATGCAATATGCTGGAATGTTGCCTGGCTAAAAGAATACCTATAACACGTTTGGCTCATGTTAACTCAATGATGCTTAATAGATGCCTCGAATGTACCCTGTCAGAACTTGATAACACCAAGTATGTTTCATTGTTGCCTTTACATAAGAAATGAGATAATAAGTTTACATGCTTCACTATGATTATTGTCCATGAACTGTAAACTGATGCTAGGCCCCAAGTAGAAAGATCATTCTATTATGCTTGCTAAAATTGACCAGTTAGTGTTGGTTTAGGCGAGTGGGTTGGATTCTGCTCGCCAGTACATAGATGATGTTCTGACCCACATTTTGTGGGTAGGTGCTCTTGCTTGGGATATTCTACACACGAAGATTGGCTTGACTGGTTTCGCGGCATCGAAGATTTGTTTGGCATACAGAAGCTCTCCTTGTACAAGATGATGTCTTCTGTTTATAAAGGGCATAATGTATGGAACATTGTAGTCAGTTGTACCAGTGAATTGTAAGCCAAGTCGGTATATTGAGTTGTAATCCAATGTATCCAAGTATCAAATGTAAGCTTTATAGCATTGTTCAGTCAGCTTCAATGTAAAGTGGGATTTGTTGCAAGCATTGTACTTTAATACAAGTCTTGTACTCTTCTTCAATTATCAATAAAGAGAATAAAGTTTTATATATCTTTGTGTGACTTCAAGTTATCCTTTTATCTCCGCTGCTATAAAGAAGTGATGTACTTCTATTCAATAAGAAAGATTGTCCTCATTAACTTCAATTTGTCTGCTTCTACCGCTGTGATGTGTTCCTATTTGAAGATTCCCAATTATGTACCATCTTTGCCTTGTACGAGTGCAATGCCAGACTTGTACGGTATCACGCCCAAGCGAGGACGATCGATTCCAAGAGATAAAATATGTGAATAAATGACTCTACGAATCGGGGCATGACAAATTGGTATCAGAGAACGACTTTACGTCCTTGGTCTCTTCTTTGATTCATTTCAAATCAAAGTTGCATCGATGATTAACCAAAATTGCTTCCGTGATCACTCAACCTTGTTTCCGAGATTAAATCAAAGATGGCTTCCGCGATTATGCTGTCGTTGTTCTACAATCATCCTATGTTATTTGTGTCTGAAAGTTCGTTGACCCTCTTGGCTGTTCACTGGATATTCCATACAATAAGTCTATATACATTATGATGCCCCTGAATGAATGATTGTTGTTGGTTTGGACACAAATAACCCAACACTGACTCGATGCCATAGTATGCTATGTTGTAAATGCTATTTGGAATGTGAGAAATAAAAAAAGTGGCTATGTATGCTGTAACAAGTTGAGATTGCATGTGATGTTGGAAATAAATTGGGAATGAAATAATTGATGGATGAGTTCGACATAACTGGTGAGTCGACTCAGGGGTGATGGCTAGTGCTTTTGAGACCCCGAGATGTTGGCTAAGCGTTATGATTATAGATCATGAAAGTCCAGAATAGAATTGAGTTGGTATTGTTTAAGGATGGCTTCGTCTCTCAGTGGTATATTGCCTCTACCACCAAAGAACGAGATGTATGTTGACCCTTTTCCATAGGATAGCAATGAGACTATCTACGGGTACTGGGTAGTGCTGAGACTTAGCTGGGAGTCATGTATTGTTACCTGAGGACCCGAGTGCCCTTGACGGTGATGTTATGCTGGGAAGCGAGATTTCTAGAAATTGTAACTGGTGGCTTGGTTAGAAATTGTTCGGTCGAGTGATGACTCAGATTAGTAAGATAGTTAGTATGCTATGGGTAAATGAATTTGGCTAAAGAATATTGTGGCTTAGAATAACTGAATGTTGATTTCGATTGGTTGGATGCAAATTAAATGTGGCTAATACAAAGTTGGTTGCGTAGCTGAAAGTTTTAGAAATATTATCGGTGAACCAAAGGAATATTAGAGATTTGTGCCTTAACCCTAATGTGTAATAGATGTTAACCCATCTAAATCACCAAAGGATAGCTTTGCCTATGTGCATGTATGCTGAGGAATTTAATGGGATTAGAAAAGTAACAAGTAGCAACCCTGAATATTTGTGTTGCATAGAGGATGGTTAATTGATACATAAATTTTCGGATTGAATGGAATGAACTACTCGACCCTTGAGGTAGGGAATTTTAAGAATGTCTGTATGAGATTTTGACGGCTGGGAAAAGAACTAGATTTAAGAATGCCCGTAAGATAGTTTGATAATTGAGAAACGAATGGAATTGAGGAATTGAAAACGTGTTGGATAATGTCGGTTGGGATATAGATTGTTGGCTTATGACTTGGTGGTATGACTCTGTCTTACAGATCGAATAGTATGATTCCATAGTTATGTTATGACTATCGGAATCGATGTCCCTTGAATAGTTAGCCTTGGCTTATGGGTTCGTATGGGTACAAAGGAATTAGAATAGAAATTGAATCATTGGGAATTTACTTGATAGATTATTAGAACGATGAGAATCGTATGTCGGTTTGGGATTGACCGTAATATTAATAGATCGATCTTAGTCGATCGTTGGGTAAGTCTAGAATGAGCCTCTGTGGAAATTATTTTCTTGAGGAAGACCCTGGATAAGATAGACTTGACCCTAGCGACCAGTTGATGACTGACCAGTTGATGGCATAGTCGACAATGACGATTAGTTATTCAGACTAAGTTGATGCCCATAGGTTTGGGTTGAGTTCTTGAGAACTGTCGGTTGCTTGTTGACCCTAAGAAAAAGAAACTAGTATAACCCTAGTAGCCGTCCACTCTAGGGGAGTCACCTGAATGATTAGGTTTAGCTGTTGGTATAGCTAACCATAGAGACTTGACCGAATAATAGGATGACCATTGGCGACCGTAGGATAACCTTTTTGGTATTGAACGAGAGATGGTGATGAGTACGACCTAAGAATGATATGTTGTATGTATATGCTTCAATATGAACCTTAGAGATGTTTGACCCTTAAGGATTATGTGTCGGCCAGAATTGTGGGATGAGACTTGAGTTGTATATATCGAGTAGTAAATTATTCCATGAGATGGAATTGACTGCTCATGACGGGAATGTTGGATCGGTATCTACAGTCGGGTAGCTGGGTTAACCTAGACTGTAGCATAGAATTTATACCCTGACTCGGGTAATCGATAGTTGGTAATGTCGGATTATATCTTTTAGAAAAGATAAATTACCTCGGTGAAAAATATTGTTGGATTTGGAAAGGAATATGATTGCATGTGGTGAACTCTTGATATGATTGTCTCTAAGTTGGACCCTTGACCGAATGTTAGAAATATTATGCTTGAATAGAGAGCTTACCTGAGTTATCCCTGATGTTAAGTGTTGTGACCTGGAAGATAGGGATTGTGGCAATGTGAATGAAGTAATAAGTCAAATGAAGGGATGCTAAGTCGGATTTGGAAAAGAGAGTTATATCGTGGCTGATCGAATCGCACTAACATGGAAGTTGGCTGAAGTACATATATTTTGGGGATGCCTAAAATATGTGTATGGATCCAGCCGAAGTGATAGGTTGCGACTGAGATAACATTATAGGAAGAATTTATTGCACTAGCACGGACTTTGGCTGAAATACATATATTTTGGGGACGCCTGAAATATGTGTATGGATCCAAACGAAGTGATGTGTTGCGACCAAGATAGAATGCAAGGAAAATGTTGGTGAATAAATGAGAAGTTGCAAGTATTTGGAAAAGATAAAGATGGATTGAATCGTTGGTGGATTTAAAATGATACAGTTGGATAGCTATTTTGAAATGACCGAATGGGCTGAAATGAATATTGAATTGAAGCTGAATGAGTAACTCATTGTGAAGTGAATTAGTAGATGAGTTGATTTCTTAAGTTTCGAGGATGAAACTTTTTCTTAGTGGTATATTATGTAATATCCCGTTTCGTACGAGGCATTTGGTTGGCTTGTTGGATGCTATCAGAATGTTGGACCGAGACTTAAGTTGGGAATCAAGAGAGTTGAGACTGATGCAGTCTCTCTTAGTTGGCTAGACGGATTAAGTGTTGGAACGTGGCTCGCTGGTGGAGCTACGCTTAGGAGGATTGTGTGCAACCAGAATAAGAAGACTCTTTTATGCAGGCAAGTGGAACTGTCCTCCTTCCTCCTTATTCCTGTATGCTTAATAAATGGAATAACGTGATGCTATGAATTGTCCCTAAATGTCCCATGTTTGAGTTGCTGAATAATTAAGATGCTTGCTGAGAATTATTAAAATGTACAACACATGAATATTTAACTGCTAATGTGACTTGATGCCTGAGAATGAATTGATAACGTCCTTTCGATTAATATTGCTTAAGAAATGAATACTTGAATAATGCGATGCCTTATGAATGACAGAATAAGAAACGAACTGGCTATGCTATCGACCCAATGAACTAAATGAAATACTAGAATCATGTACCTGCTGCATAACTGTTGCTGTTGCCTGTTTTCTTATAAGCAATGAAAGAAAGAATACTGTCCTTATGATATGAATGAAATATTGCAGGTCCTATCGAGATGAATAAAATATTATTTGTTCCTCTTAGAAAGGAATGATATGAGAAATGTTGCAATGATTGATGCAATGAGAATGATGAGGCTTGGGATTATTGAGATCACCAAGTGAACATGTGGTAATATTGGAAAGATGAGATAACAAACTGTTGCCTTTACTTATCTTATTATTTTATCATGCGACTTCGAACATGATCGAGTTGGACACGCATTCGCATGACCATAGACGTACTTGTATACAAGGGTTTCCCTCGAACGGTACCTGCGGCGGTGGGATCGAGTCGGCCTAGGAGGGAATTGGTGCTTTGGTAGCACGGTATTGGGACCTTCATTCGGGCTCGCAACCTGGTAAAGGACAATCCCATACCCTATGAAGTCCTATATGACACGTTAATATGGTGCACAACCACTAGTGATCATGTAGTCAGGATGCATGCTAATGAATGTTTTGTGCAGACAAAGTAAGTATATCATATTATCCTGTATTCTTATGCAGGTATGCGGAATCAGATATCGGTAAGAAATCACTTAATGTGATAGATGTAATATATGTTGGTTGAATGGTCTGCTTAATCATACTAAACAAGGAATTATTATGATGATGCCTTTAAAAGAGAACTCTATAACATGCTCAACATGTTAGATGCAATATGCTGGAATGTTGCCTTGCTAAAAGAATACCTATAACACGTTTGGCTCATGTTAACTCAATGATGCTTAATAGATGCCTCAAATGTACCCTGTCAGAACTTGATAACACCAAGTATGTTTCATTGTTGCCTTTACATAAAAAATGAGATAATAAGTTTACATGCTTCACTATAATTATTGCCCATGAACTGTAAACTGATGCTAGGCCCCAAGTAGAAAGATCATTCTATTATGCTTGCTAAAATTGACCAGTTAGTGTTGGTTTAGGCGAGTGGGTTGGATTCTGCTCGCCAGTACATAGATGATGTGCTGATCCACATTTTGTGGGCAGGTGCTCTTGCTTGGGATATTCTACATACGAAGATTGGCTTGACTGGTTCCGCGGCATCGAAGATTTGTTGGGCATACAGAAGCTCTCCTTGTACAAGATGATGTCTTCTGTTTATAAAGGGCATAATGTATGGAACATTGTAGTCAGTTGTACCAGTGAGTTGTAAGCCAAGTCGGTATATTGAGTTGTAATCCAATGTATCCAAGTATCAAATGTAAGCTTTAGAGCATTGTTCAGTCGGCTTCAATGTAAAGTGGGATTTGTTGTAAGCATTGTACTTTAATACAAGTCTTGTACTCTTCTTCAATTATCAATAAAGAGAATAAAGTTCTATATATCTTTGTGTGACTTCAAGTTATCCTTTTATCTCCGCTGCTATAAAAAAGTGATGTACTTCTATTCAATAAGAAAGATTGTCCTCATTAACTTCAATTTGTCTGCTTCTACCGCTGTGATGTGTTCCTATTTGAAGATTCCCCATTATGTACCATCTTTGCCTTGTACGAGTGCAATACCAGACTTGTACGACATCACGCCCAAGCGAGGACGATCGATTCCAAGAGATAAAATATGTGAATAAATGACTCTACGAATCGGGGCATGACAGTTTAGATTAGACATGATATCCTACTCTGGACAACTTATACGTACTCGAGTCGGGCTGGAGTCTGCTCGATACGTAGCTGGCTTGCTCACGAGCTCGCGCCCGAAAATCGGGTGCGGGTCGTGACAAGTTTTTGTGGTAGCCCATGCAGGTCAGAGCATATCGTATCGGTTACGTAACTGTACTGATACGAGCCTGCGAATTTGACTAAACCCTTAGAAATATCAATCCACTCTCCCTTGGAAATTCTTCTAGAAATTCTCTACATCCTTGAAAACTCCATAATTGCTCTCGATTATACTTCCTTGTTTTCCATACCCTTGACTCTCGTCCCTTCCTATTTCGGGGTGACGAATGATCGTGCTGTCTAGAATTCATCAGAAATTCTTAAATTATAGTACAATATTGCGTGATTATTGAGTTTTGGTTGTTTATAAATATGAAGGAATATAGTTATTATATGCCTAGATATCTGCCGGTAGAATTATTAGCTACTAGTGCGAAGGTTATAAGATTTTAGTGACCGAGTTTTGAGGAGTAGTGTAACCAAAGGTGGGTAGAAGTCCTCGAGGCTTCGTAGTTACAAAATGATTAGGAGGAGGATATAAACTATTTTTGAGGAATTAAAATTGAGGAGATTAAGGTAATAGTAGACTTTGAATTTTAAGGAATAGTCATGAATTGGAATTTCGAGGACGAAATTATTTTAAGGTGGATAGATTTGTTGCTTCCCTTCCCAAAAATTTTTGAATTATTTTTTTCTATTATTTACTTGATTTAAATGAGGATTTTTAGGATTTTATAAATAATTATTTAGTTTATTATTACGGTAGATGATTTTAGTCATGGTTAAGAATTAGAGTACAAGGTGATTAGAAATCGTGGCACGGATAGTGCAATGACGTACTTTGACTAGTGTATTAGCCCTGATAGGAAAGGTCGAGCCATAAGTGTGTCCTAACTAGGAAAACCAGGCCAAGTTGCGACTTAACCCCTACCGAAGATTTTATTTATTATTAAATTATATTATTGAGTTTTAGGGAACCCGGTTGTACCGAACCTGTCCAGATTGGGCCCAAGTTAAATCCCAGCCCATGTAGGCGTATAGTGGGACCAAATACGGCCTTGTAGACATGTTTGGTAAATGCAAATATTTCATATATATATTTTTAGGAATTGGCAATTAATTTCTAAATATTTGTTATGGGTAGAATATAGGTATTATTAATATTAAATAGCGTTTAGAATACTGTATGAATTTCTGGAGCCAAATAAATAGGGTGGTTGATGAGTTCACCGCGATATATTATTGGTTTAATTTCAGTGTTACTAGGATTATTATTATTATTAATATTGTTGATGTTATTATTAAACAATATTACTTTGCTATTATTGGTTATGTTTATTTTATTGCCAAATATATATTATTGTATATGTGTTCATATCTATGTAGGTAGGCCCTACACTAGGAAATAAATAGTATTGAGGTTATTTCGATTTTAGGAGGATTGTCATATAAATATATATTATATATGAAAAATTTGTATGTAATATATATATATATATATATATATATATATATATATATATATATATATATATATATATATATATATATATATATATATATATGAATGGCTAATAGAAAAAGAAAAAAGAAAAGAAAAAGGAAATAAAAAGAAAGCAAACCTAATAAAATAAACACCCACAGCCATTCGGGCCAGGCCCAGCCGAGCTCCCAACGAGCTCAGGCCCCGACCCCTGTGTAAACATAGCAGTAGATAACCGCATATATAGAGAGCAGAGAAAGAGAGATCGAGAAGAGTTTTCCCCAAAACCCTAACAAAAACTCGTCGCCGCCCTTCCTGCCAACCCTGGCGACCCTGACATCACGCTTGCGCCGTCGTGGGCAGCCGTCGGCCGGTGACAGAGCCGCCACAGCCGGCGAAGCCGAACCACAACACAGAAGCACCCCGACTCAGGTATGCCACTTCGCCGTCCATGTTCTTCTCGATTATTCAACCGATTACGAAATCGTAAATTCCTATGTATAGACAACCTGACCGTCTTCCTATGCCTTCAAGAGGATTTATTTGTGGACCATTGTTTCGATCAGGAACTCGACTCAAAGTTGGAAAAATTCCTGTCCGAAACAGAACAAACAACGACTCAGAACCCCTACTTTGGAAGACTAATTTCGAACCGAATACTTGGAATTTTCGAAACCCATTTGAAACAATGATAGGTAACACATACGAGATTAGGACACTTCCTGAAGAAGTAATTATTATAATTTGTACAGAAAGTTATTCGTGCTTAAAAATCAGGAATAATTTGTTTTAAAAACTGTATAACTATTGAAAAACCCTTCGATACGACGTGCGACCCGCCAATCCGGGCGACGTAGTCGTACACCGTAAGCATCGAAAGGCACGTACAGATTTTACGGACGTGTGGGCTTTGCCGGAATTTAAATTGGTCGCATGTGCGCGACGAATTTGATGCGTATCCGTCAAAATTTACCGTATCGGCCTTCGTACAAATTCCCTGATTACTTTGTGCAAGTTTGTCAGATCGAGACGAAACTTACGCCAATAGGGCCGTATCATTTTTCTGGTCCTGTATACCAAGTTTGGTCTAATTCTGAGACAGTTGATCGAACCGCTGTTTTGCGGGCCCCACGGTCTGATTCAACGGGCGATTTTGTGCACGGCCCGCCGGAATCTAACTTTGGACATACGGCTGGGTTCATATCGGAAAACCAGACCTATTGACATATAGTTTGATGACTATAGAGACCATTGACTCTGGCATGCTTTTCGGTGTAATGCGGATCCAACGGCGGATATCGTTTTGGCCTGAAATTACCGTTTTGCCTCCTGTATCTAGAATTGGACTTAAAGACAGGCAATCCTAACTAATTTGACTATTCTAAGAATATTGGTACTGTTTGTTTCAGCTTTCGGAGACAGTTGTGAGATTTGGACTTATCTAGCTTACCGGTTGACGGTTTATTATTGGCTCTTCGTGCTACCACCAGGCAAGTATACCTTGCCTCCCTCTACAGTTTATTTATATGCATATTTCTATTATTATATAGTTTTACTACTTGGTTATTTATATGTGATTTGCATATTGTGCATGCTAGTATAGATATAGTCCTTGTTCATGGTTAGCCTTGTAGTTCATATTGGATTGGTTCTCTTGTGTATCGTGATTGGATCGTGTCGTATCATCACCAGTATCTTGACTGAGTCGTGTCCAAAAGTATGTGTAATTGAACTACTATTCCTGTATAGTTCCCACAACCTGCGAGTCCACACACGGGACGAGGATTGTTCGTTTGCACCTGCGAGTCCACACATGGGGCGAGGGTGACTTGTCTTGAAACTGACCTGCGAGTCCACGTCGGGGCAAGGGTTGGTATTCCATTGATCTCTTGTTTACTTATTCTTCCAGCAGTTCATTTATGCATAGTTGTTCCCGTATCCGTGTTCATAGTTACCTGTCAGTAGCCAATTGTCAGTCTCATGTCTAGTTCCTATTTTTTATATTATTGCATGATTAAACTGTTAGATAGGCATGTTTTATGTATCTTGCTAGTCCTCTGAGGACCTGATGATCTCTTCAGGTTTAGCGACTGCATTGAGTTTAGTTAACGGCTCATGATGGTAGTGATTACACCTGCAGGGACACATGTATTTGCTTGTAATATTTCTTTATTATCCTCTCGTGCTTTATATACCATACCATGATATACTCTGCTTATTTATAGACTCATATCATTCTTGGAGTCTAATCGAACAATATGCTAATGGGCTGCAGACCATAACCCATACTTGTTCATTCTTGTTTATATGATTCCTGTGGATTGAGATATAGTTAAGATTAGACATGATACCCTACTCTGGACAGCTTATAAGTACTCGAGTCGGACTGGAGCCCGCTCGATACCACTACAAAAATTTGTCAGATTAGCGACGTTCCAAAACGTTGCTAAACTCGATGAAAACGTCGCTAAGTGAATTTAGCGACGTTTTGGAAACGATGAAAAAAAACGTGTGGCTAAACGAAAAAAACGTCGCAAAACGTCGCTAGGGCGACGTTATTCGGCGACGTTATTAACGTCGCTAACTAGCGATGTTATTTGCGACGTTTGATCATTGACGCTAATTAGCGACGTATAAGGCGATGTTATCGTGTGGTCGCCGTTTAGCGACACTGTTGCGACGTTTTGGCGACGACGAGCTGACATCAGATTATGGTGCCACGTATTGCCACGTCAGCATTTAGCGACGCTTTTAGCGACATTTATTAACGTCGCTAAAAATTAGCGACGAATAGTAACGTCGCTAAAAACGTCGCTAAGTTAAAAATATATAAAAAAAAGGTTCCAGAATGCAAATGGAGTTGGAGCCTGAGCCAAAATACAGAATACAAAATACAAAATACAGAATCCAATCCCTGGGTTCGCCGACCCCCTCGGTGGAACACTCAACACCGGCATGCACAATACATTCCAGAATATACAAAAAATATAAAGAAAAAAATACTATCCGCAATGAACAATGTCAATGTATAATATCTTGAACAAACCAAATCAATATCCGCAAATACGTACAAACTCAATATCCTCAACGAAAAAATTGAATATCCCCAAATACGTACAAAGTCAAAAATATAGTACAGTCCAAAAATGCAAAAACAAAACTACTGATCGCGTGGAGCTGGAGCTGGACCCGGTGCTGGAGGAAGAGCGCCACCAGATGACTGTCGTCGCAATGTCAGGATCGTCTGATACTCCTCCGGTGACAACAGGTGGACGAGCATGTCCTCCTGTGCACCGTCGGATGTAGACGATGCTCCCGGCGTACCAGCAAACGGTCGCTCCGCAGCCATCTCATAGAAATGCTCTATCTGCTCCACCAACCGCTGTGTAGCCTCCTGCGTAGCACGGGTCATCTTTTGTAGCGCCTCCGTAGTCTCCTCTAGCCTCTCAAAGCATGAGATGAGCGCAGAATCATCTGTATGCGGCGCCCCCATCCTCTGCAGCATCTCGTCACACAGAGCTGCGATCTGCGCATCGACACTCTGCTGCTGGCGGAGCGACTCCTCAGTCTGTGCGGGGTCGGGCACACTAGTGGCGGTCGTAGAGGCCTGTGACGCAATGAAGGCACCATAGGAGCCCGTACCATAGTACGAACCCCTATGCATGCCACCAACGGCCCTCATCCACAGCTCGTCATCTGACTGAGCTGTAGCGGCCGGGGGTTGCTGGAAAGTGCTAGCACCAGCTCCCTCTGACCGTGTCGGCCCGACCTCCCTAAGCCTCAAAAACTCGGCCTAGAAATAACATCTATATGAATTCTCACGTGGTCGCTAAAAATTAATACTAATGTACTAGCATTAAGTAAAACTTCTAAAACTCGGCCTAGAAATAACATCTATATGAATTTTCTACGTAATTAACAATTAATATTAATGAACTAGCATTAAGTAAAACATACGTAGGTGTCCCGGGCCTTGTCGTCTACGAACCGCTCCCCCTTCGTGTGCGTGGCGAGGAACAAGGCCACCATATTCATGTCTTCTCCCGATTCAACCTATTACGAAATTATTATATGATTTGTCAGTTAAGTTGAAAGAAATATATTACTATAAAGTATTAATTATGGGTATACGGCGAGATACGTACCATATGGGTGAAGAAATCTATGATGGACCTTGATCTACCACACCACTGCGACCCCGCCTGTCGCGCTCTTTTAGACTTTGCAGAATTCTCCTTGTAGGCTTCCTCCTCGAATCTTCTCTTCATTACCGCCCAGTCGGCGGCAGAGATCCAACCCTGAATAGGCTCTTTCCGGCGGTCGCGATCCTTTTGGTCGAGGATCGCGTCCCTAATGAGCTTGATGGCGACGCTGGAAAATATAGCCTCGACAACAACGGTGCGGTGGGGAGGAAAGAAGTAAGTCCGTTGAAAAAATCGTAGAAGTACATAAGTTATAACATAACATACTAAATGTTAACAGGAAATAAACTTTTATGTACCGAAAAGTGCTCAAACCAGAAGGCCTTCCTGTCGGCCGGGACATCCCTCCAGTTGATCTAGGACCCCCCGTAGTTCTGTCGCAGGAATGTACCTAGCGACTGGTGTACGGAGGAGGGATAATACCTGTAAAATGGAAATTAAAATTTATTAAACAAATTTATAATAAATTTAAACAAATTAAATACAATAATTTTACTTACCGTCTGGTCCGAGTACAGGCCCAAATCTCCAACCTCAGATCCCCCTCCGGGCGACACGGAGGATCTGTCTCAAATAGGAGCTGCACTATGCCCCTGTCCCTGTCCCTACCCGCAGCCTGCCCCTTGGCCTCGCCCTCGGCATCACCCTCGCCCTCGGCGTGGGCCTCGCCATCGCCTTCGACCTGGACGTGGTCCTCGGCCTCGGCCTGCTCCTCAATAGTGGGGTCGACCTCTGGATTACTCGACGGTACTGGCTGCGTAGAAGAAGAAGGCCCTAGCCTCGAACTGCTAGAGCAGGGTATGGAGACACTGCCGACGACTAAACTGCTAGTGTATACTGGAGTACGGGGGGATGAAGAGTCGGTAGGAGTGGTAGATGGAGACTGTCGGGGTCGTCGACTCCCACCAGCACCGGAACCAAATGATCCACGTCGAGCCATATCTGAAAAAATACAGAAGTATACCATACTACATCTTAAAAAAACAAAAGTATACCATACTACAGCCAGGGAACGTCGCTAAGTAAACCATACTATATCTGAAAAAACAAAAGTAAACCATACTACATCTGAAAATGTTGCTTATTAACGTCGCTAAAACAAAAGTAAACCATACTACATTTGAAAAAACAAAAGTAAACCATACTACATCTGAAAATTAAATATATTCAATCCTTTTCTGAAAATTCATCTTGTTTCGATTCCTCTTACTCTTCCTCTTCCTTTTCCTCTTCACTTCTATCAACTTCCTCATCCTCTTCTGATACTTCTACCTCTTCCAATTGATGAAACATGTTATGAGGAACTTCTGTTGAGTCCACATCGACAATATTTGTAATAAGAGGTAGTTCGTCTTCCTGATAAGCTATCTCGTCGACATCGAAGGTATTCCGAGCTTTAGTTTTACAGACTGCCCACTAATCTGATCTTCCGGCTCCTTGTTTTGGATAGATGGTAAAATAAACTAGCTGAGCCTGGCTTGCTAGAACAAACGGCTCATAAGCTTGATATCGACGGCGATAATTAATGTCAACAAGACCATGTTTGTTAACTCTCCAACCTCGACCCTGGATCAGATCGAACCAGTCACATCTGAACAAGACGATCTTACAAGGTTCTATAGCATAATTGTATGTCAGTTCCACAATCTCCCGTAAGACGCCAAAGAAGTCATTGCCTGGGTCGACGTCTTTGTAGTTAGAAGATTTTATGCACAAACAACTATTCTTCGTAGAATCCAAATCCAAGAAGTCGTCTCTTATTCGAGCATTTGTTGACTTGAACCTGAAACCATTTACGCAGTAACTTGGCCAGGTCTTCACTTGATAAATTGGCCCCTTGGCTAGAGTTTTAATATACTCATTCTCAAGGATTGCCTCCGGACGATCAACCTAAATACCATATAAACGATGCTAACTTAATTATTATGTGCAAGTATAAATGTACAAAAAAAGTAAATTATGACTACGTCCGTACATATGCTCTCAACCAAAAAGAAAAATGAAGTCTCATTTGCTGTTCTACTTCCTCCTCGGTTGCGTACGGATTGTTGGACGTTACCTCATCCTTAAACATGCTGAAAAGCAACGAAGCGTAGGTATACTTGTTATATTCAGAAGCAACGAAGCATGCAGTACTTACCCCTCTAGCTTGTCCACTTCTTCCTCGTCGCAGTTGAGCAATACATATAACATTGCAGCGCTAACCTCGTCGTCATTTAGATATCTTTTTTTTTATTTTACCAGATAGTTTTTCGTAGGCAGTAAATACTTTCAGCTTTGCCTCAATACCAACTTTATAGCCGTTGTCATTTCTGGGAGCCCTTGTTCTGTTTGTAGCAATATGAGACTGAAAATACATGGAACAGAAGTTTAAAATCTCCTCAAGGATATATGCTTCACAAATAGAACCCTCCACCCGTGCCTTATTTTCACCTTCCTCTTGAGGTGGTTCAACTGTCGCTCGAACAGGTACATCCAACAATAACCGGCAGGTCCAGCAACAAGAGCCTCTTGGATAAGATGAATCGGCAAATGCTCCATTGAGTCGAAGAATGCAGGAGGAAAAACTCTCTAAAGTTTGCAAAGTGTTACCACAATGTCCTTCTCTTGCTTCTCTAAACGATCGACGAGCAACTTGCAAGAACAAAGATCTCTGAAGAATATGCTAAGCTTTGTTAATGGATCCCAGACTACCGGTGGTAATAATTCTTGAAATGTAACAGGAATTAACCTCTCCATGAATACGTGGCAATCGTGGCTCTTCATTCCGGCCAGTTTACACTCCTTTATGTCGACACATCTTCTTAGATTGGAGACGTATCCGTCCGAAAATTTCAAGTCCTGGATCCATCTACAAAGTCTCACTTTGTCCTCCCTGTTCAACGAGTAGATTGCCTTAGGCCGCAAAAGCTTTCCCTTCCCGTTGTCTATCATGTGCAATGTAGGGCGTTTGAATATTTCGGCTAAGTCCAATCTAGCCTTCTGATTGCCTTTTATCTTTCCTTTGACGTCTATTACAGTATGAATTATGTTATCAAACATGTTCTTCTCGATATGCATGATGTAAGGTTATGTCTAATCAGATTTGTGCTCCAATATGGCAGATCCCAGAATATACTCTTTTTGGTCCAGTTATGATCTTCGCCAAATCCCTCGCAACGACTGCTCGTTGTAGGATCTTCAATAGCACTTGGGATTTCTTTTACTTGTTCCCATGTATCCTCTTCGGACCACATTGGCGGTGGATCGCCCTTCTTCATAGCTTCGGCACAGAATGCAGTTCTGTTCCTACGGTACGGATGGTCTTTCGGCAAGAACTGTCGGTGACAATCAAAGAAGCATGGCTTTCCTCCGTGTCTCAAACAAAAAGCCTTAATACGGTCCATGTAATATGGACATGAAAGCCAACCATGAGTGCTCCATCCAGATAACATTCCATAAGCCGGAAAGTCGTTGATTGTCCATATTAGTGCTGTCCGTATCTGAAAATTCTATTTTTTCGAAGCATCATACGTGTACGACCCTGTTTCCCAGAGCTGCTTCAGCTCATCTATCAACGACTGTAAGTACACATCGATGTTCCTCTTCGGGTTGTTCGGACCGGGGATGATAATAGTTAAGAACATGTAATGTGTCTTCATACACATCCAAGACGGTAGGTTGTACGGAGTGAGGATTATCGGCCAGCATGAGTATTGGGAGGCTGAAAGACCAAATAGGGTGAAACCATCAGAGCAGAGCCCCAACCTTACATTACGCGCATCAGAAGCGAAATTAGGATATGCTCGATCGAAGTGCTTCCACGCTTTTCTATCAGATAGGTGATCCAACACTCCTTCGGTCTGTTGTCGCTTGTGCCAACTCATATTTTTGGCAGTCTTTTTCACCATGAACAATCTCTACAACCGCGACGTCAACAACAAGTAGTACATTGAAGCAGTCGGTCTTCTAGACTTGCCTGCAGCAGTTGGCTTGTAGCGATCAGCACCACAGAATCCGCACACTTCTGTATCCTTATGATCTTTGTAGTAAAGCATGCATCTTTTCTGACAGGAATCAATCTTGTCGTATACCATCCAGAGGGATCTCACCATCCTCTAAGAGCGGTAGAAGTCTTTCGGTAACTTGGCACCCTCCGACAAGATATCGGTAATCAACTCGAGCACTCTATTATAGCTTTCTTGCGACATATTAAAGTCAGACTTTATGCTCAAGAGCCGAGTGATCACCTCTAACGGTGAATGGTCCTCACAGCCAGGGTATAAAGGAGTCCTTGCATTCTCTAGCAACTCCATGAACTTCGTGGCATCGGCATTCGGTGCCTCCTCAGCTGCGTCACGATTGTATGGATCGAAACTAGGCCCCGCAGCGTCGAAGACCATGTTCATGTACTCGTTGTCGACACCAGTTCGATTGTGGACATTCATATAAGGCTCCACATAAGGCTCCACATAAGGCTCCGCTTGGAATGCTAAAGGTACAAGCTCTCCGTGTGCGGTCCATTGGTAGTAATTCGGAAGGAAACCCTTTATGTATAAGTGATACGTCACATCCAATTCTGGTTGAAACTTTATGTTCCGACATTTTGCACACGGGCACTTAATGTCCATGCCGTCCATGGATTGAGGAAACGCCTTCGCGAATTGGAGGAATTGTTCTACTCCGACGATGTATTCATCTCGCACACTGCACCTGTCATCTCGAATGCGGTTGTACATCCACAAACGGTCTAGAAGATACATGGATATAGCCATTTCTAGATATCTGCAAATATGAATAAACTTCAAAACTAAAACGAATATACTACATACTACGGCCATGACTCGGGACCATTCCTATGAGTCGGGACCATTCCTACTATATACTACATACTAAAATGAATAAACTTTAAAACTAAAACGAATATACTACAAACTAAAACGAATATACTACATACTACGGTCGTGACTCGGGACCATTTCTATGAGTATCAGGATCAAGAAAACTACGTGTTACAAATATCGGCACTATCGGTACGTGTTACAAATATCGGCACTATCGTGTTACAAATTAACCAACCAACAAAATTACGTGTTACAAATATCGGCACTATTGGTACATGGTTTCGAATCGGAGTATCACATTTTTTGGTGTCGAAAAATAAGTAACTATTACTAAATTATCAGATTTTTTGGCACTATCGGTGCCCCTAACCCAGCCCACCCCGCACCCCTCTCCCCCTACACCACCCCTAACCCTAACCCGAACCCTATCCCTAACCCCTCCCCCACCAGCCTCCCTCCCCTCCCCAGCCCCCCAACCCCTACAGCACCCCTAACCCTAACCCGAACCCAATCCCCTACCCCTCACCCACCATCCCCCTCCCCTCCCAAGCCCTCCCGCCCTCACCCCCCGCCCCTCCTCCCTAACCCGAACCCTAACCCTCCCCTTCCCCCAGCCCGCCCTCCTCACCCCCAGCCGCCCTCACCCGCCTGCTCGACCCCCCCAGCTACCCTCCAACCATTCCTCACCCCCAACCACCCGCACCCCCCTGCCCCTCCCCCCGAGCCACCAGCACCCCCCAACCACCAACAATAAATAGAGAGAGAGAGAGAGAGAGAGAGAGGGAGTCACGTACCAGAGGAGAGTCGCCGGAGAGAGTGAAGTCGCCGGAGAGAGTGAGAGCAAGAGCGTCGGAGAGAGAGCGAGAGCGAGAGCGTCGGAGGAAGAGGGTGAGAGAGTAAAATGATGGGGGGAAATGAATCGGGGGGGAGGGATTTAATTTAGTTAGAATTTAGCGACGTTATTATTAACGTCGCTAAATCAGTCGCAATTAGCGACGTTGTAGCGACGTTTCGCGACAACTAGCTCACGTAACTAATATACGTCGTTGTCACGTCGCTATTTGCGTCGCTAGTAGCGACGGTTACCGACGTTTCATTTATACGTCGCTAATGTCCATAATTTAGCGACGTTTTGCTAACGTCGCTAAATTTACGTCGCCAATTAAGCAGATTTTAGTAGTGTACGTAGCTGGCTTGCTCACGAGCTCGCGTCCGAAAACCGGGTACGGGTCATGACACTCTTCTTCTTCCTCTATTAACTCTCTCCACCTACCGAGGACTTAGGCAAGTGCAACTTGCTTCATGGAGGAACTCAAATTTTGTTGTTCTATTGTCTTCCTCACGAGATTCTAAGACACTTTAGTACTTAGCATTTTTAATTTCCATGGTTCATTTCATGTAGATCTAAGTTGTGGCATTTTCGAATCTTCATGATTTTGATCTTCAAACTTGGTTGTTTCCGGAGAGTGAGAGTTCCATGTAGTAGAAGTTTTGATTTTACGCAAGTTGGCTTCCATCGAGTCTTGGCCGAATGGGGTTCCTTGAGTCTTGAAACCCATGGCTGCATGTCTCGACCTTGAGGGAGACAAGCCTTTTACGCACACATTTTAACGTGCCTGCATAGTGTTACCCTTTTATGTACACGTTTTAACGTGCCTGTGTAGTGTCCCCCTTTACACTCACGCATTGCGTGCCAGCATAGTCTATTCTACGCTGAGTTAATTCGAACTCTACGCAGGGGCTACACCCGCTAGCGTAGAGCCTCGCTCGAGTCTCGTTCGCGTAGAGTCCTGCTAGCGTGGTGTGCTCATTCGCGTAGGGGGCTTGCTCGCATAGAGTCTTCCTCGCGCATAGCCTTGCTTGCGTAGAACTATCTTGTCCGGGGCCCCTTGGCCTAGCGTAGAGGTTTGCTAGCGTAGATTCTTGACCCCTTTGGCGTACTCTGATGCCTTGATTATGTTCTTGTACTTTTGTTATAATCACAGATTTGGATAGTACGATTGGAGTGATGGTTGTAATGGCATGGTATAATAAGTAATTGACATAACATAACATGACATGATATGCCTTGATATGACATGATATGACATGACTTGACATGACATGACATGACATGACATGACATAACAAGTAAGCATGATGGGAACTATTGAATGCTGTTGCGACGGCTAGCATGATATGACAAGAATGAATGACCTGGACACCGTGGGCGATTGTGTTTGTACAAATAAACCAGTACTGTCTTGCATCATGTCTAGGGCATGGATCCCAGAGTACCACGATCAGGGGTACCTACTTAAACTGACTAAGGCTAATAACTAGATTAATCCAGTAGTCATGAAGAGATTTCTCAGCTACAGGCAATCCCGTTATCTGGTCGCCCCATCATGGGATCTGTAGCCTGCCGTCGAGTAGGGCATATTTCCAGCATACTGTCATGTGTTGCACCCTTCAAGCTACTTAAGGGTACATATATTTCTTGGATGATGTACCCACATGAACTCAACTCCTGATTGCGTCCGGATATCCTAGATTGGTCTGCAGGGCTTGTGGCTGTGGAATAATCTCATTGCATCTTGCTAGTAACTAGGCCTGTAATAATCCTAGTTAGTTAAAGTATCAAGCCGTCCTTATTGCTTGGCCGTGAATGATGTATGAAGTCTAACCAGTCTAAGTCTTGTCTTGTTCCAGTACCTGGCTACTTCGGAACATGATTGTTTATGATTACCTTATCAATAACTGATCGGAATAATTTTTTATTTTCTTGACATTTATTACCCTATTTAGTTTCTATGTCTTATTTATCTTCTTATTTAGTTTTCTGATATGCTGGTTTTTAGTTCTTAAGTGAAGCCTCCTTTGTGGCACTTGCTCTTTCTGGGATCTAACCCAGCTGGTTTTGCATGGCCAGATATGGGAGCAGCTCCAGAGAATCTCCCTACCTTCTAGCCAGATGGTGACCACCAGGCGTAACCCTGGCAATGAGTGGGTTTTATTTTTGGCTCTCCCACTCTATTGTAAAAGTATTCTTGTGAGGCGTTTAGCCGACGAGCATGTGTTAGCTCGATTGTACTTTACTTACTGACTGCCTACGGGCTGTAGCATGATTAACAAATCCTAGGATTGATCATGTATGACTGAAACTCTTACTAGTCTTCATATTTTGTATGACTAGCTTCATGATCATCCAAATATGTAATATATGGGACGCCTTACTATTGTATATTTGGTGCTCTGACATCTTGTAACTGCTATTACTTGCTTGAGATTGAGATAATAGGCTTGTTCATGACCATAAGAGACTGATGGCTTGTAGTTAAACCCTCATGTATCTAGACAACCGTAACCGTATAACGAGATGGGTTGTACTTCAATATACGTAGCTGGCTGTGTCCGCCCCCGCTCTCCAGTATTCTGGTTCTGGGGCGTGACACGGTTTAAATGGTGGCCCATGCAGGTATTGTGAATCAAGATATGTGAGGGTTTACCGAATAGATGTCTCAATCAGCACTCGCCCTTGATCTCTGCTCGTATCCTCTAAATTCCTGAATCTTGACCTGGTCACATGCTTGTATCTTTGATATGTCTTGGTCCTTCCTTATTGTTCTCTGTGTCATCTTCTTCAGCGACATTGCTCATGGTCCTGCTAATCAGCCGGAAGGAGCTCAACGAGTTCCCCCACAATAAGAGGATCAAGCTCAGCACTCCGGAGCAACTTCCCGAGTCAAGCTTCCCGGAGGTCCAGATTACCCCCAGTACAGCCAGCCCAGCTTGTAAGGCGGGATAATGAAGTCTTGGTTGGGCTCATCAGGGAGTTGCTTACATCACAGGATCGTCGGGGTGGTGCATTGCACCAGACAGTACAAGATGCTCTGAGCAGAGGTGCTCATCCAGGTAACAGTGCGGCCAACAGCTTCAAGCGCTTGAACCCTCCCTTCTCTGATGGTAGCGAAGATGCTATTGCTGCAAACGCTTGGCTGCAGGACACTGAGGTTATTCTAGAAGCAGCCAGGACCCCAGAAGACGAAAAGGTGGCCGTGGTACGCCTGCAGTTATTGGATCTAGCCCACAGCTGGTGGGCGGCACAGGTCGTTGGATTAGTGGCACCTATTGCCTGGATAGTATTCCGTGAGAGATTCCAGACCAAGTACTTTGATGCTGTAGCTGGGTATGATCTACAGATAAGGTTTACTAATTTGAAGCAGATGGACAGGACGGTCGATTGGTATACGATCGAGTTTTCTAGACTTAGTCGGTTTGCTCCCATCTTGGTGGCGACCGAGTTCGACAGAGCTCAGCGGTTCCAGCAGGGACTCTACCTGGAGATTTTATTGGCAGTGGAGCAGTTTGAGCACCAGACTTTCGATGCAGTATTGAGGGCAGCAAAGAGGCATGAGTATACCTCCCAGAGGATTGTGGACCGGACTAGAAGTCGGAAGAGGTCTCATGGCCAGATAAACCAGTCTTCAGTACCAGCCCCGGCTGCTAGGGCTTTGACCATTGGAGCTCCGAGGCGGGCGGCTTCCGTTACGTCGACTCAGCATTCGACCCCGACATATCCCCAGCAGCAGCAGCAGAAGCTGTCTTCCACAATGAGTTGCACTCATTGTGGGAAGCCAGGGCATATGGTGTCAGAGTGTCACAGAGCACAGGATTTGTGCTTGGTTTATGGGGCACCGGACCACAGGGTTGGGAACTGCCCGAATAGGTGGAGTTCATTTTCTTCGACATTTTCTAGTCTCTCGGTTAGGGGGCCTGCCCTAGTACCAGTTTAGCAGCAGCAATAGTACCCGTTTCTGAGACCCTTGCCGTCTTAGGCCCAAGCATTTCAGCAGCAGAACCCCCAGCCGTATGCACAAGTCCAAGCTCAGGTCCAGAATCGCCAAAAAGGTTTCCAGCGGAGGGGACCGGCACCCAGAGGGCAAGGTCAAGTGATGGCTTTGACCGTAGAAGAGGAGTTAGCATCAGGTGAGGTAGTGGCAGGTACTATTCTTGTCAACTCCTTTCCCGTATCAGCTCTATTTGATTCTGGTGCATCGCATTCATTTATGTCTGTACGATTCACGATACGAATAAGACTGGAGCCCGAGTCATTATCAGTAAGGCTCAATATACTTACTGGTAACGAACTTGTGGAGGTAGATAGAGTGTTTTTCTTGTGTCGGATCATAGTTAACGGTAGAGAGTTTCCTGTTAGGTTGATAGAATTCCCGATGGCCGATTATGATGTGGTCTTAGGGATGGATTGGTTGAGGGACCAGTATGCTAGAATGGATTGCCATATCGGCAAGAATATTTTTAGCATTCCTGGTGAGCCAGAGTTTTTATTTTTTCGAGGCGGTATATAACCTTCCTCCCGAGCATTGCGGATGGTAGTAGCAGCAGCAGTTCAGTTTTCCAGAGTTGTAGAAGAGTTTCCCGATGTTTTTCCTGAGGAGCTTTAAGGTCTGCCCCCAGAGAGAAAGATCGAGTTCACCATAGATTTGATTCCCGGATCAGCTCCAGTGTCAGAGAGAGTCTACCAGATGGCACCTTCAGAATTGGAGATCTTGTATAAGATGATTGAAAAACTCAGGACCAAGGGATTCATCCGTGCTAGTGGATCACCTTGGGGAGCCCCGATGCTTCTTGTGAAAAAGAAGGATGGTACGTCCAGATTATGTGTTGGCTATCGTACCTTGAACTCAGTAACAATCAAGAACAGATATCCTCTCCCGAGGATAGATGACTTGTTTGATCAACTCAAAGGGGCGTCCGTATTTTCGAAGATTGACTTGCGGTCATGATACCACCAGATCAGAGTCAGAGAGCAGGACATCCCGAAGACAACATTTAGGTCCAGGTATGGGCATCGGAAGTTCCTTGTTATGCCCTTTTGAGCAACCAATGCGCCGGCTGTATTCATGGACCTCATGAATCATATTTTTCTGCCATATTTAGATCAGTTCATGATTGTATTCATAGACGACATCCTGGTCTACAGCAAGAGCGAAGCGGAGCATGAGTAGCATCTCAGAGTTGTCCTCCGGATCCTTCGAAAACACCAGTTGTATGCAAAGTTCAGTAAATGCTAGTTCTGGCTCGATCGTATTTCATACTTGGGTCATATCATCACCAGAGGTGGAGTAGAAGTGGATCCCCAGAAGATCGTGGCTATTGAGACGTGGCAAGTACCCAGCACAGTTGCAGAAGTTTGTAGTTTTCTTGGCTTGGCTGGCTACTACCGGCGATTTGTTTCACTTTGCACGGATTTCAGCACCTATAACCCAGTTGACCCGCAAGGATGTGCAGTTTGCTTGGACAGCAGAGTGTCAAGATTCTTTTGAGGAGTTGAAGAGAGGCTTGATGACATCACCCATTCTCACGCTTCCAGATAGGACCGGGGGATTCTCAGTATATTGTGATGCTTCAGGCAGAGGTTTAGGATGTGTTTTGATGCAGCATGGGAAGGTAATAGCTTATGCATCACGACAACTTCGTGATCATGAGAAGAATTACCCAACCCACGACTTGGAGCTGGCAGCAGTAGTGTTTGCACTTAAGCTGTGGAGGCATTATTTGTATGGAGATAGGGTGGAGATTTTCACCGACCACAAGAGCCTGAAGTATGTGTTCACTCAGAATGATCTTAACATGCGTCAGAGGAGATGGCTAGAGCTACTTGTGGATTATGAAATCAACTTGCAGTATCATCCTGGAAAGGCCAACGTTATTGCAGATGTATTGAGCAGGAGAGCCGGAGTTTATTTTCTAACAGCACAACCGGAGTTGTTAGCAGATCTTCAGAAGATGGGTATAGAAGTTGTCCTTCCTACCAATGTGGCACTGATGGCCAGTATGCAAGTTCAGTCCAGTATAGTTGAGAGGATCAAATTATCTCAGTCCATAGATTCTAAGCTTCAGCGGCTTAGGACAGAATGTGTGGCAGGGCGAAGACCAGATTTATGTATCCATAAGGACGATACACTTCGACATGGGAGGCGTCTTTGTGTACCTAGTGGTGATATCAGACAGGAGATCATGGCAGAGGCTCACAGTTCTCAGTATTCCATTCATCCGGGCAGTACGAAGATGTATCGTGATATCCGGCAGCATTTTTGGTGGCATGGCATGAAGAGGGAGATAGCCCGGTTTGTCTCTCGATGTTTAGTTTGCCAACAAGTTAAAGCTGAACATCAGAGACCGGCTGGACTTTTTCAACCTTTACCGATACCAGAATGGAAATGGAAGCACATTACCATAGATTTTGTAACTGGATTACCTAGATCCTCAGCTGGAGAGATGCTATCTGGGTTATAGTCGACAGACTCACCAAGGTAGCTCATTTTCTTCCTTTCAGGGTTGGTCAGTCGACGGATCAGCTTGCAGAGATGTACCTCAGGCAGATAGTCAGATTGCATGGAGTACCAGCCAGTATTGTATCCGACAGAGATTCAAGATTCACATCGCACTTTTGGCAGAGTCTTCAGAAAAGTTTGGGGACTCGTCTCAAGTTTAGCTCAGCTTATCATCCGTAGACAGATGGTTAGTCAGAACGCACGATCCAGACTCTTAAAGATATGTTGCGGTCATGTACACTCGACTTCGATGGTTCGTGGAAAAATCACCTGCATCTTGTGGAGTTCTCCTACAACAACAGTTTCCAGGCCAGTATCCAGATGGCCCCCTTTGAGGCCTTATACGGCAGAAAGTGCAGATCCCCGTTAGCATGGGATGATATAGACAAGAGATAGATGCTTGGTCCAGAGATGGTTACGCGGACTATTGAGGTGGTCAGGCAAGGCAGAGATCATCTTCGAGTTGCACAAGATCGCCAGCATCATTGGGCCGATTCTCATCGGTGTCCCCTTGAATTTTCTGTCGGCGACCATGTATTCCTTAGGATCTTGCCTACCCGTGGCATCATTCATTTTAGCTTGCGGGGAAAACTCAGTCCTAGGTATACAGGGCCGTTTGATATTCTGGAGCGAGTAGGTGATGTGTCCTATCGTCTCGCTCTTCCATCGTCGTTACGTGAGGTACATGATGTCTTCCATGTATCCCAATTGCGACAGTATATCCCGAATTCAAGTCATGTCCTTGATCATTCAGAATTGGTTGTTGGTACCAACCTTTCCTACAAGGAGAGACCCGTATCCATATTGGACTGAAGAGAGAAGATACTCAAGAACAAGACTATCAAGTTAGTCCGTGTTGCTTGGGGTCATCACTCCTTGGGTGAGTCAACGTGGGAGCGTGAGGATGATATTCGATCACGATATCCCGACCTGTTTGACTAATAAGGTATAATGTCTTTCTTATGCCTTATGCTTTAATTCCTTGCTTGCATGAATGATTGCTTGATTGATTGTCTAGTTATAAATTGCTTGTGATTAGTATAGCTTGCTCGACATCTCTAGCCTCTTGATTAAATTTCGAGGACGGAATTCTTTTAAGGTGGGTAGAGTTGTCACCCTCGGATTTCATAATACGTATTTTAGTATGCGTGTACGTATCTCGAACCCGTATTTTGACTTATCCTGACTGTCTAGTCTTGGGTTTCGCATTCGACATGGGTTAGTTAGCATTTCATGCCTGTGTGGTTTATCTTGGCCTTGGCATGCATGGGGTTTGGTTGGGTTCGGCTTGGTTGGGCTCGGTTTGGGTTAGTATGCAAACCCCTACCTACCACCATCCCTCCTTTATTAACCCACCAACCATTCTCTCTCATCTTTCCCTTCTTCATTTACTCTTCTTCTTCCTCTATTAACTCTCTCCACCTACCGAGGGCTTAGGCAAGTGCAACTTGCTTCATGGAGGAACTCAAATTTTGTTGTTCCATTGTCTTCCTCACGAGATTCTAAGACACTTTAGTACTTGGCATTTTTAATTTTCATGGTTCATTTCATGTAGAGCTAAGTTGTGGCATTTTCGAATCTTCATGATTCTGATCTTCAAACTTGGTTGTTTTCGGAGAGTGAGAGTTCCATGTAGTAGAAGTTTTGATTTTACGCAAGTTGGCTTCCATCGAGTCTTGGCCGAATGGGGTTCCTTGAGTCTTGAGACCCATGGCTGCATGTCTCAACCTTGAGGAAGACGAGCCTTTTATGCATATGTTTTAACGTACCTGCGTAGTGTTACCCTTTCACGCACACGTTTTAACGTGCCTGCATTGTGTCCCCCTTTGCGCTCACGCATTGCGTGCCAGCGTAGTCTATTCTACGTCGAGTTCATTCGAACTCTACGCAGGGGCTACACCCGCTAGCGTAGAGCCTCGCTCGAGTCTCGCTCGCGTAGAGTCCTGCTAGCGTGGTGTGCTCACTCGCGTAGGTGGCTTGCTCGCGTAGAGTCTTGCTCGCGCGTAGCCTAGCTCGCGTAGAGCTATCTTGCCCGGGGCCCCTTGGCCTAGCGTAGAGGTTCGCTAGCGTAGAATCTTGAGCCCTTTGGCGTACTCCGATGCCTTGATTATGTTCTTGCACTTTTGTTATAATCACGGATTTGGATAGTACGATTGGAGTGATGGTTGTAACGACATGTTATAACAAGTAATTGACTTGACATGACATGAAATGACATGACAAGTAAGCATGATGGAAACTATTGAATGCTGTTGCGACGGCTAGCATGACATGACAATGATGAATGACCTGGACACCGTAGGCGATTGTGGTTGTACAAATGAACCAGTACTGTCCTGCATCATGTCTAGGGCATGGATCCCTGATTACCACGGTCAGGGGTACCTACTTAAATTGACTAAGGCTAATAACTAGATTAATCCAATAATCATGAAGAGATTTCCCAGCTACAGGCAATTCCGTTATCTGGGCGCCCCATCATGGGATCTGTAGCCTGCCGTCGAGTAGGACACATTTCCAGCACACTGTTATGTGTTGCACCCTTCAAGCTACTTAAGGGTACATGCATTTCTTGGACGATGTACCCATATGAACTCAACCCCTGATTGCGTCCGGATAGCATGGATTGGTCTGCAAGGCTTGTGGCTGTGGAACAATCTCATTGCATCTTGCTAGTAACTAGGCCTGTGATAACCCTAGTTAGTTAAAGTATCAAGCCGTCCTTATTGCTTGGCCGTGAATGATGAATGAAGTCTAACCAGTCTAAGTCTTGTCTTGTTCCAGTACCTGGCTACTTCAGAACATGATTGTTTATGATTACCTTATCAATAACTGATCGGAATAATTTCTTATTTTCTTGACATTTATTGCCCTATTTAGATTCCATGTCTTATTTATCTTCTTATTTTGTGTTCTGATATGCTGGTTTTTAGTTCTTAAGTGAAGCCTCATTTGTGTCACTTGCTCTTTCTGGGATCTGACCCAGCTGGTTTTGCATGTCCAGATATCGGAGCAGCTCCAGAGAATCTTCCTACCTTCTAGCCAGATGGTGACCACCAGGCGTAACCCTGGCAACGAGTGAGTTTTATTTTTGGCTCTCCCACTCTATTGTAAAAGTATTCTTGTGAGGCGTTTAGCCGAAGAGCACGTGTTAGCTCGATTGTACTTTACTTACTGACTGCCTACGGGCTGTAGCATGATTAACAAATCCTAGGGTTGATCATGTATGACTGAAACTCTTGCTAGTCTTCATATTTTGTATGACTAGCTTCATGATCATCTAAATATGTAATATATGGAACGCCTTACTATTGTATATTTGGTGCTCTGACATTTTGTAACTGCTATTACTTACTTGAGATTGAGACAATAGGCTTGTTCATGACCTTAAGAGACTGATGGCTTGTAGTTAAACCCTCATGTATCTAGACAGCTGTGACCGTATAGCGAGGTAGGTTGCACTTCAATATACGTAGCTGACTGTATCCGCCCCCGCTTGCCAGTATTTTGGTTCAGGGGCGTGACATCTACGTAATCGATAATCACGGCTCTTACAATGCTTTGCTGGGAAGACCCTTTCTACATGAGCATAACATTGTACCATCCACTTTATATCAACGCTTCAAGTATGTGGATGTCAATAGAGAAGTCCAAAAAGAAGTAGCCAACTTAAATCCTTTCAAGGGCATTGAAGCATATTTTACGGACTCTCGGATGTACAAGGAAGAGTTCATGAAAGTTGTATTGGCAATGGATAGTGAGGAAGATCAGAAACATACTTCAAAAGATGTTCTCATGATCCCCGTCAAAGGACGTGCTACTCGTCCCTTTTCTTCTCAGACATTGACTATACATCTTTCCTCTCATAACAAACAACCTCGCTGGCCTATGAATAAATATGCCTCCTGAGTCAGTTGAAGGCAACAGTAATATAAATAAATACGTAAGCAATAAATGAAGGCAATAGTAAATAAATGCGTAAGCAATAACACAAGTACAATCAAGAAGGGATGGAGGAATATGAATAAATATGCCTCCTGAGTCAGTTGTGTATGGACCAACGTCCTCGCTGGCCTACGCTGACTCCCAAAATGGATAAAGGTTAAGTCTCAAAGAAAGTCGGTACCAATGACATAGTCTAAGACATGACACTACCCAGGACGTATCATCGTAGTCGAGATACCTGATATTTATCACATGTCTCGACTATAAGGACAGAAGAGTGGGATGAGAAGCTCGCCTTCACTCATCGAATAAGTCAAGTCGACCATTGTACTCTACATATAGATAGAATACAAAGTTGCCGACAAGAACCCAAGATATACTGCCACTACCTGGCCTGCTACTGAAAGCCAGATCCAAAGGTCATAACTGAAAGAAGACCATGAAGATGGTACCTGAGATTCCCAAGGTATTATCCTCATACAAATACTAGAGCTGCTCCTGGTACTGCGCATTCAATCGCGCTCTTAGCTGCCTGACCCTCTGAGCTCACGATGGCGGTGGATATTGTGCCAATGGTTGAACGTCTAGTATTGGCCCTAACTGCTCGTCCACTATTGGAGGTGATGACTGAGGCGACTGAAAGGACTGCAGTGGTACATCTGGTGTAGCTGGTCGTCCTCGAGATGTTGGATAGGGACAAGTGCTAATTGAATGGTCCTCTGCTCTATAGCGGAAGCATCGCCTATTGGCCGTCCAACAAACTGATCTAGAATGCCCTAACTTGCCACAATAGGTACAGTCTTGTTCTGCCCGATACTGCTGCTGGAGAACAAGATCTCGTCGTTGTTGTGACTCATCATTTCTTTGATAATCCCTATGAGTTCAGGTACATCGGGCTGATCTGGAAATACCTCCGCTCGGACTGCTGAATGTACGGGCACAGCGGGATGATAAGGATGGACTGACATATCTGCCCTAGAGTCAACTCTCGATTCTGTACCTGAATGCTGAGACTGATCCTCCACAACTGGCCTAACAGAAGATTGTTGACCTGCCTTTGGCAGAATATAAACAAGATAATCGGAAGGATTAGGAAAAGTGTCCCTGAAAGTTAAGGACACAAGGATCAACTCGAGGGAATAATACAACGATCAAGGCAAATATCAGGTCAAAGGATCAGAGATAGAGAATAATACAATGGATATCAATAAATAATAATTGTGATTGAGATAACTAAACATTAGTAACCCCCACATATCTGATAAATCAGACCTGTATGGGGGCACCACTAAAACCTATGTCATGTCCCAAAACCAGAATATTGGCAAGTGGGGACGGATAAGGCCAGCTACGTAATACCAAAGTACACCAGTACTCTGAAATCACGTATAAGCTGTCAAGATATGGAGGTTACTTCTACAAGCCAACAGTCGATCCTAGGTCAAACATTCCTAGGTATCTCAATCACAGGCAATTATACAAAGAACAAGAAGTATGATCATCAGATATATAATAGTAAAGCGTCCCAAACCATTTATACATGGATGATCATGAAGCTAGTCGTACCAAGATAGAGAACTAGCAAGAGTAATAGTCATACATGATAAGCTCTAGCTATAGTCTAGAATACGCACATCATGTTTTGGCCCATAGACTAAATATCAAGAACCAAAACACGAGCTAAACACGTGCTCGGAGGCTAAACGCCACAAAAGAATAATGTACATATCAAGTGGGAGAGTAAAACAAGAAACCCACTCAGGTACTCTGGTGCTCCGGATAGTCACCATCGAATAGATGGTACGGAAGATCCTCTGGGCTCCTCTATCAGATCTGGCCAAACAAAACCAGTGGGGTCAGACCCCAAATAGCAAGTACCACAAAGGAAGCCAAACTATAGACTAAAACCAGCAATAGCTAACATAGCAATGGTTAGGAAAAGCAATAAGTAAATACAGATCGAGACTCGTGCACTACCAATGCACTCATCCCGAGAATATAAAAGACAATAAGTAAAGCATCATGTGGCGTAATGTACAATGTAGTCATGTTTAGTAACGGAAGATTGAGAATATATAAAATCAATTGATCATGTAAGCATGTGAGCCAGCCGGGTCAGGAGAGTAAGTTGACTTAGATAGGGATCACGTAAAGCTCGTGAGATAACTGAACATGTGAATATGTGGGAACCATATAGAATGACAATAATAGGATGACTTAGGAACTATCCTGGAAGTCAAGTTACAACCCGTAAACCAAACAAGGACCGGGGTTGTAACCCTTCTCCTGAACAGAACTCAGCCTCCGATCATTTATCGACAAAAGTAAGGCATAAACAATAATGTACTAAAATAAACATACGGATACTGCCTAGATAAAACTGGACTGGACTGGATTGACTCCATCCATCAAACTCGGCCAAGCAATGAGTACGGCTTGATACATTAGCTAACTAGGGTTATCACAAGCCTAGTTACTAACAAGATGCAACGCGATATTCCCACAGTCACAAGCCCTGCAGCTATCCAGTTATCATTCCGCAGGTTGAGAGTTGTATTAGGTGGATACATCGCCTAGGAGATAAATGTATCCCATGGTGACTTGGGGGTGCAATACATGACAGTGTGCTGGAAATGTGCCCTACTTGATGGCAGGCTACAAGTCCAATTAAAGCGCCCAGATAACGGGATCGCCTGTGACTGGAAAATCTCTCTGTATGAACTACTTGATCAATCTAGTCATTAACCTAGTCAGATTCAATATGAATCCCTGATCGTGGTAATCAGGAATCTATGTCCTAGATATGATGCAAGATGAGACATTTGTGCACGCATACACAATACATTCAACCGCAGTGTCCAAAAGAGTTGTATTAGCAAGAAGAATAGCTGTCGCAATAGCATCTTGATTATACTTGTCATGTTAGGTTTACTTGTCATGTCAAGAGTGCGCCACAACGGACCACTATCAAGATTTATCATGTTAAGGTTGCTTGTTAAGAGTGCGCCACGACGGGCCACTATCATGTTAGCATGTAAAGACTTGTTCAAGAGTGCACAACGACGGGTCACCATCATGTAAACAAAGAAAGACATGTACCAGAGTGCACCACAACGGGTCACTATCTAGTATAGGTAGAGAAGAGACGTGTACCACGACGGGTCACTATCATATAAAGCAAAGAAATGACATAAATCATAAGTGCACCCCGACGGGCCACAATCATGCTAAGCAAAGAAGAAAAATGGCAACAAATATAGCATGTAAGTAAGAACTTATCCAAAAAGGGGTATCATGGCATGGAAGAGGGAATAAATAAAGTAACTACTTGGCATAAAAATAATAATTGAATCTGTGCTAGTGTTAGGTGTACAAAGGGTGTATAATCATTTTCTAACTGTACAAAAATCATCTAATCATGATAAGAATTTATTACGATCGAAGAAAACGTCAAAACATCAAGTACAAAAAATATGCCAAAAAGATCAAAACTATGATTGAAGTTATCAACCGTATATGAACACCAGTTAAAGTGAAATAAGAAGATTCTTGAAGCCAAGACAAAGATCTACAACTTTTATGTTGCGAGTTGGAAGAAATTCTGGCCACAAATCAGCCAAATAGGACATAAAACAGCCAAAATCAGCCAAATAGGCACTATGCATCTATGTGGACTGGCACTATGCGGCCAGGCACTGTGCAGCTATGCGGACTAGCACTATGCGGCCAGTACTATGCAGCTATGCGGACTGGCACTATGCGGCCAGTACTATGCATCCATACAGACTGATATTATACAGCCAGCACTATACATCCATGCGGACTGGCACTATGCGGCCAACACTATGCATCCATACGGACTGGCACTATGCGGCCAGGCACTATTCATCCATGCCGACCGGCACTATGCGTCTATGCAGACTGACACTATACAGCTATGCAGACTGACACTATTGGGCCAGCACTATACATCTATGCGGACTAGCACTATACGGCCATCACTATGCATCCATGTGGACTAATACTATTCATCGTCCCTGCCAGAACCAGGACAGATGAACATAGAAGATGTCCAAAACTTGCTTTGGCTATAACTTCCTAAAAACAAGTCAAAATCTAACTTTTCAAAGGTCAAAATTGTGTAGAATCAAATTTTCTACCACATGGAACAATTAGTTTTCGAAAACAAGTTTGATAGATCAAAACCCAAAAAAATTGAAAATGGCACAAACTTAGATCTACAAGAATCCACCCATAAAAATCAAAAATTCCAAGTTCTAAAGAGGTTTATAATCATGTAAGGAAGAGTTTAGAACAAATAAAATAATATTTGTCCAACATTTGGCAAGATGTACTTGCCTTAGGTTGGAGGAGAAAATGAAGAGGAAGAAGATGAAGAGCATAAAAATAATGGAAGAGAGAGAGAGAGAGAGAGAGAGAGAGGAGTTGGATTTTATACAAAATCATCTCATCTCAAACCAACTAAACCAAACCAAACTAAACCAAGTTAAATCAAGTCAAAATTAAACCAAAGCAAGGCTAAAAAAGACAAGTCAAAATATGGGTCGCCTTACAAAGGCCAGAATTTCGTCTACGTATACTGAAAATACGTATAACCAAAAATGGGAGTGACATGCATGCCGTCGATTAATAATGGGAATACCCATGGACCATCATATATCTCGAGTGTTGCATCCCGTCCACTAGCGACGAGCTGAACCCAAGTGTCACAACGGCTAATAATAGGAATACCCATGGGCCATCACATAGATAGATGTTGATTGGTGCAGAGTTGAACCCACGTGTCACAGCTGCCAATCGAGTCTGTATGTGTCTATAATAAGTGTTGCTAAGAGCTAACGATACAGAGACGAATATGAAATAAGAATGTTAGTTATATTATATTTATGCAAATCCTTGTCTTGTGCAAGGATGGACTGTCGGCTATGGTAAGAATCAATAAAATATGATACATATGTTGCTTAAGTTTTCTGATCATGATTTGCTTAAAGAGAATAACTTGTTGCAAAGAATAGCTATGTCCCGATCAAAAAAAAGATGTGATAATCATGCTTGTAATCTGACCCTTAGAATGTCTTGAATAAAAGAAAAGAATGCTAATGCTTCTGTCCCTGAGAATGATTATGGCTCATGAAACACGCTGCGCACTGCACACTAGATGAATAGTCATCGTGCTTGAAATGAATGGTCCCCTTGTATGCTTGAGATCAAATAAAATAAACTGGCTTTTCAAAGATGTTTTCAAAAGAGATGTAAGCTGACTCTGTATGCATGAAATGGACATAGGTAAAAAGTAGCAAGATCACATCACAAGAAATATTTTCTCACTAAATAAACAGTGATCGTTTCAGACAAATGTAGCCCTTTGTTCACAATTCTCCAGTATGTTGATATACTGATTCATCATTAGTCTGCATGCAGGTGCAAGATGCATCGAGAAGGATAGTCCAAAGCGATAGCCCGAGCCTCATCCTCAGGAGCTCGAAATCAGAAGAGATACCAAGAGGTGGACATCTGTTGCAAGAGTTGGTTTTGTATATAAAGGAATGTAATGTATGGGAACAAGATCATTGTAATTTGTAATACTTCTGAGAGAATGTAAGAATTGTATCATAGAGAAATGAGAGCTTATAATCTGTTCAAATAAAATCAATAAAGAGAATTGTTTTTGTTACCATTGTTTTTAATTCATATATCTGTAAAATATCCACTGCTGTTTTAATTATATGCTATATGTTCCGCTGCATATTGTCAACCTTGTCTTGTTATAGGTCTTGGCCATGTGCAAGCGCAACTTAGGCTTGCACGGCATCACGCCCTAACGAGGACGAACGGTCTCACAGAGTCCGAAGCAAGGACGAAAGGACTCTGCGGGATCGAGGCGTGACAACGTACTCGGGGGTTTCGCTGCCTGGTCAGTAGACGGGGGTTGAGGGGGCAGCGCACCCCGTGTGGGTTCGAGGGCGAAGCCCCCGAAAGGTATTCAGTTTTCACAAACTGGATATTGACAACTGCCGTCAAGGAAGAAGCCAACATCTATCAAGGAAAGAAGCCATGCGATGCCATCATCATTTCAAGACTCTGAAGAAGTCTGTACCTGCTACAGTATATCTGGAGTCTGTAATGAGTCTTAGGAATAATTATAAACACAAAAAATGGATGGCCAAATCGAAATCTAGGGTAGAAATTAGCCAAGGTTAATTTTCGAATGAAAATCGGCATACCGACGGTATACCAATTTTTGTTCACAGAAATTTTTTGTCCACAATATCGACATACCGACGGAATACCGATCTATATCGACGGTATACCGATTCAGTAACATTGAAAATCCAATGGTCAAATTTTGAACATTTAACGATCCAAACGGCTATATTTATAGCTGTTGCAATTCTAGACCGGTATTCCGACGGTATACCGGTTCGTACCGACGGTATACCGATCGCTGACTGAAAAGTTGCCTTTGAGCTCTTTTCAATGCTTTGATTATAAATAGCCTTGAACCCCTTCATTCAAGGTTGATGCTTTCAGCCTAAAAATTTCTAAACCACCAAAGTCTATCCACAAACAACTCTACAAAGCTTTCATTTGCCATCCACAAATTGTGCTATAGTTATTGAGTTGAAAAGTGAGATCTTTATATTGTTGTATAAGGAGATCAAAACCTATTATGAAAGGTTGAAGTTGGAGATTCTTCGGATCCAAACTCTCGGTTGAAGTTGGAGAGTCTTCGAATCCAAACTCTCGGTTGAAGTTGGAGAGTCTTCAGATCCAAACTCTCGGTTGAAGCCGGAGAGACCTTCGGAAAAAAGCTCTCGTGTAAGAAGTTGGTGAGCCTACGTATAAAAACATACGTTGTACTATTTGCGATAATAATAGATTAAATTCGGAGAGAGTTCCGGGACTGGAGTGCCCCTGGGAGGATACAAGGATACATCGGGTGTCGGTATTATTTTGCTTCTTCTCTTGCACATATATTTTTAAATTGTCCATTAGCTTATGCTAAGTGCTTGATTTGTTAGCTTGACCCTATTCACCCCCCTCTAGGGTTCCTTCATGGTGCTGATGACTGAGACAACTGACCATGAGGCCTCTTCCGTCCTCCAGTTCGATCTACTATCCTCTGGAAGGTATATTCATGCCTCTTAGCTGCTCGCAAAACATCATCAAACATTTGGTGCTCAAACTGCTCCATTGCTAGAATAATCTCTAGGTGGAGTCCATGTTGGAATCGCTGCGCTCGATCCAATTCGATCGCCACCAAGGTGGGAGCAAACCGACTAAGCCTCAAAAACTCGGCTACATATCCATCGACTTTCCTTCCCATATGCTTAAGATTGCTGAATCTAGTTTGCAGATCATATCGAACTACTGTATCAAAGTACTTTGCTTGAAACTTGTCACTGAATACCGCCCACAAGATATTCTTTGCCAATCCAACTGCTTGCATCGCCTACCAGCTGCGGGCTATGTCACGACCCGCACCCGCTTTTCGGATACAAGACGTGTCCAAGCCCAGCCTATGCCGCAGTGTCGGCGGTAGAACGCTGTTAATATGCACAAGTCATGGCAGTCTATCTCTCATCCACAAAATAATAAAGAATCAACTGAGACCAATGAGTGTCAATGAAACTGAATAAGAGAGAATATAGATTGAATGTTTCCCAGAATCAAAGTCACGTCTGGTGGACACAAATCCACTTCCAATAAACGGAATAATATCAATACTTGAAATAAACTAACTGAGTACAAACTGCTAATCAAAGACAACCTCAACTGCAGGGGCACCGTGGTATGATGCTGACTCAAACCCGTTCGTCCGCTCCTGACTCAAACTCGGCTAAACCTGAAAAGATCATGAGATCCTCAAAGGACTAGCAAGATACATAAAAACATGCATTTCTAATAGTTTATCATGCATGAAAAATATTGCGGAATATAAACAGAAAAAGTGACAGACCACTAACAAATGACAATGAACATTGATACTAGAAAAACTACGCATAAGTGAACTGGTGCAAGAACAAGTAAACAAGGAATCAATGGAATACCAAACCCTCGTCTCGAGTGTGGACTCACGGGTTTGAACTAATCTCTAACCTCTCCCCGAGTGTGGACTCACGAGTTAGTTCATGGCAAACACCCTCGTCACGAGTGTGGACTCTCTGGTGCAAATGGTCAACCCTCGTCCCGTGTGTGGACTCACGGGTGCAACATTCAAGACAAACACCCTCGTCCCGAGTGTTGACTCACAGGTTCAAATGGTCAACCCTCGTCCCGAGTGTGGATTCTCTGGTTGAGAAGAAAGATACAGGGAAATAGCAGTTCAGCTTAGCGTACTTATTTTATGACATGACTCAAACAAGCACGGGTGAGAACAAATCCAAGTGTGAACTACAAGGCCAAGCGTGAACAAGGTCTACAAGTCAATGAATCATCTCAACTAGTATACAATATGAAATCGTAATTCCACAATCAAATAAAGACTGGATAATGAGAGAAAATGCTTGTAAATAAAGCTGTAGAGGAAGGCAAGGTATACTTGCCTGTGGTCCTTAGCTGCGGATACGGGTTACAACCTGTATAGATGTCCAAGTAACCTGTTTGATAATTTATAAAGATCAATACATGATATTTGTATAAATAAAGCCAAACTTTATTATCTTGTTTAATGAGTGGCCTAAGTTATCTGTTCCAATCTGAATTTGCCACTACCTACTACCCAATACCTATTACTATTGTTACTGGTGTTTAGTATCAAGCACATGACAATCCTTATACTGTAATTTTCTTGCTGCCTTCCCTTGAGAAGAGCAAAAACCCAAACTGGTACATGAGTGTACCCATTATTGCCTCAACTGCCAATGAGGTTAGGACTGAAGAGTTTGGTTTCTGCTACAGTATACTACTGCTGCCCCAATTCTTGAACCCATCTGAACCGTATTTATTCTATGGCTCGGACACTCGACTGAACTTATATAATGTCATAACATATTGTATGTAGTGTCCCATACCATCCTTGTCATAATTGACCCCTAAGGGCTCACCTACTGCTACATCCCTCATGTACATATGCAGTCATCCCATTTCCTGAAGGCAACCTTCACCCCAAGTATCTAGACTGATACTCTACTATTCTAACTGGGAACACCCAAGACAACACTATACTTGTATCAGTTTTCTACCTACTGTCATACATGTATTGTTCTAGTTAGTATACAAATGGGCCATTAGTACATCTAGACCATATGGTCACTTGGCATAGGGCATAACCTGTTGTACCGACTCCTACATCCTATACTCCCAACCGTTATCTGGATGCACCACTTTTGATTACGAGATAATTTACCTTGTACTCAATCCTTGTTATCCACATCTATTTACCACCTATATTTCTAACAATCAGAACTTTACATCCTGATCCACTTAATAACATTATCCCTTATTGAACTCAGCTGCTGCCACGTATCGTACAGTTCAGATACAAATATCTGTATCTTGCAAGGTCAAACTCATATCCCATAAGTCTGTCATATGTGTCACGCCTCCCTGTTTCTCAAGGACTTTGTACCCTTATTCTGAACTTACCTGGTCACTTAACGATAGATAGTATAAGGTTAATGTATCAGTTTATGGACTGATACTCTATGACCATTTATCACACTAGTTTGTAATTGATACCAAGATGTCTACCCAAATCCTAATACTGACTTTACCTACATGACCAGGACACCCCCCTCGTACTCCCACTTATAAAACCCTTGATCTCAAATCATAATTTATATTAGTAACATCACTTGCCTTTCCCTTAACCTTGTATTTATGGGATACAAGAAGGACCTAATCTTTGACAGTAACCATTAGATACTAAAAGAATTTCATGTATCAGTTGGGTACGAGAAGGATTCTCATATGATAGCATAATTCGGAGCAGACATGGATGTAGAGGCTATATATAATGCCCCTTGTCTATAGGTCGTGTTTTGCTACAGGACTGATGGCATCTTAAGGAAATATATAGGTTGGGGATGAGGAACAACAGTGGCGATATATAATGCCAGTTTGGTCTAAGACGTCAAATATTATGTTCTGCCTTTATTGTGTGGTCGAGGCCAACAGTATCCGAATTGGTACACAGTCGAATCTGTACCAGGTATCATTCTGATACAACTATAGATATGGTACCAAATACTAATCTGATAAAGGTCTGATACATAGGCCTACACTTGATACCAAGTGTACAAATGTATTATCAAGTATCAAATCAGATACGAAGGTTTCAATATGGTATATAGTATCAATTCTGATACAAAATTACAAAAGTGTTACCAAGTTTCCTCGACTCCCTACAGGTCCTATATGCAACAATCTCTATCGTTGGTTCTTTAAGGAATTTAAACAATCACTTATGTCTCATGAGAAAACTAACTTGCTTGAAGGATTGATATGGTTATATAAAGGAGATGATTACCTGATTTGAGAAGTTGAAAACCTCATCTCGCCAAACACTTCACGAACACGTAGGTTCCATAAACTCAAGGGGCGCATGGAAAATTTTAGGGTTTGGGATCGGCTACTTGCGTGGCTATATAATAGGGTTTAGATTAGAATCAAGGGGAGGAATTGATAGAGGGAAATTTGGGTTTAAATCAGATTTGGATTTGTCTATGAGGATTTGAGAACATCTCGAATTCTAACAGAAAATTCAAGTACGGCTTGGCTCCTAGGGGTCGACCGTTTGTAGGAAATTCAAATAGGGAATTTAACAATTGACCTCCCTTCTACTAATGATTTTGCAAACTTCTATTAATACGAACTTTTGCACTAGGGCTAGTTCAATTAGGAATTGGTTTATAAAAAGAAAATTTTAAAAATTTAGTTCAAGGGCTCACAAATCTACCCACCTTAAAAATAATTTCGTCATCGAAATTTACATAAAGCCTAGATCTACTAGAATGAATAGTCTAGAATAAACTGCTATAAAAGTAATTCAATTTCTCTTAAATCAAAGTCTAATATAGGCCTATCTATACTACTGTCGATATCTATTAGAAATTTCTGACAACTGTTCCTTGTTGTATCGTCGCATCCTCCGTGATCATGGCAAAAGCTTGCCCTCCTTGTACGGCTGGTAGCGGTGGGGCATGTAGCACCCAGTTTCCCAAATAAGGGTAATTTTGCAATTTTGTGTTTATAATTATTTTAATAATGATATTTAATTCATGATATGATTTTTGGTGATTTTAAATCATTTTAGAATTATTTAAATCAATGACTTGTGGTTTTGACGTTTTGCTAGTGAAACCCTAGAGACTGTTTGACCTAGAGCCTAACCATGTGATTATGATATTTTAATATCATTTTTGGCCTAGGAATATTTTTGCATTTGACCTCTTTGAATTATTTTGATATTATTTTATTATTTATGATATTGCTTTGGGGTTATTTGAGTCGGGTTCGAATTTTAACTCAATCCGACTTGAAACGGGGACCCGGGGGTAGTTTGACTCTAGTGGGACCCACACACTAGTTAGGCATGGCCCACATGATATTAATTTTAGTCCACATGATAGAAATATTTTAGTTAGAGGTTAGACTAATTATTATGGATAATGTTAGTGTGATTAGAGACTTTAGAATGACTAATTTAGCCCCAACCAATTAGCCATTTCCTAATACTCATAGAATAGGTTAGTGGGGGCATTTTGGACCTTACCATAATAAGACAAATAGTCCCATATGGCCAGCCACTTTGGGAGAGGATAGGCTCAAGTTTATTTTATTATTCTCATCCACACTCTCTCTCTTGTTCTTCCCCAAATTCTTAGAGAGCAATCTCTAACAATTTCTCCACCAAATCATTCCACTTTACCACCAAATCTTCTTCTTTCCTTCTCCATTCTAGCCAAGGAGGAAGCTACCCAAGTTTGGGAGGATTCGGAGCTCGTTCGTGTCCTTTTGGAATCTCTACGTGTCGGTGTCGCTCCGGGAAGGCTTTTCTTCGATTCGATCTACCGGGAGGTATAAATCCCTTCTCTTTTTCATTTCCTCATGCATATAGGTCTATTTTGAACCCATAGGAATGACCCCCATGGTTGTATCTCCATTTGTGTCCATTTCGTGTCCATTTAGAGGTCATATGAGTGTCCTTTGTGTTGTGGTTGTGTCCATGTGGGAAAACCCCAAATTTGGACACACTATGTGTTGTTGTTATGTATGAATAAATTATTACATGTTTAATCTCATATTTTTGTATTGGAGATGTGTTCTATAGTGTCTCATATATATATATTAGTGTAGAGAGTGAGTTCTTGATATATTATGTTATATACTTGTGTTCTTTTGTCTCAAACTACCCAAATCCGTCATGATTTTTATCCACGTTTTTAATTTCAGCCCTAACTTAGAAATGTCATAACTTCTAGCTCAAAGCTCGGTTTAATCTTCCGTTTTTTTTAAAAGAAGCGTATTGAAGTTAGCTTTCCAAAAACATGTATTAATAGGCCTCATTCTTTATGTAATTTTCTAGAGAAATATTTGAGTGTCAGCTGTACGAAAGATAAATGCGTTCTCGGTGTTATCGCGATTCCGGGAGTTTCCGAAAACGAAAATGCGATCCGTTTAAAGTTTCGGAAAGATAACACATAGATCTATAACATACTTTAATCCTAAATTTTAATTCATGCTGAGATGGTACAGTATTGATTATTAGTAGGAGTTACTATTCGGCATATGCATTTTGTGCACCCTTGTGTGTAATATAATGTTCTATTTGATTTTAACCTATGTTAATGTATATACATTATGTAATTAAATAGAGAATGCAAGCATGAGTAAATATTTAATTAAATGATGTATGAGGTGTAAGTATCCTATCTAATGTAAGCATGTATAAGTATAACTTGTAATGAATATGTAGGATCCATAGTATGTAATGTATGGTGCATATAGTAGTGCAAGAGAATAAATGAATGATGAATGAATGCAAGCATGAATGTAATGTAATAATAGATGTAATGTTCTATGTTAACATAAATCCTATATTACCTCATGTACCCCCTTACACTATGTTGACACTATCACACTTGACACATTGTTCATTTACACTTTGACATTCTTTGATATGTATACACTATGTATGCCCATTTAACCCTCACTTGCCCCTTTGCCATGTTCACATACACACATATAGTCTCTTAAATAAGTATTTATGAATATAGTTAACTTAGCTATGTATGTATATTATATATATGTTAGCATATTGTGTTGTAATATATAAGTTTATATAACCATTTGAAATACCATGATTATAGACCTAATGTTGAATACCAATATATGCATGTGTATATATGTGTAGACATATATAGCTTAAAGTAATAGATTACCTAGTGTATATCCAATGTAAATTCTTGCCTATTTGAGTATTGAATAATTGCATGCTATATAGAGTTGGATGTATGTTGGCTTGTATAGCCTTGTATTGAGATAGTCCCTTCCTGAATTGTCGTGCCTTGTCTTTAGGGGTGCTGACCAAGCTCTCTGCGAAGCGGCTGAGGCGAGAAAACTCTGATGTGTACTCGTCGACGGTGTAGTTTTCTTGCTCTAGGTGCTCGAACTGACTCACCAACGTCTCTCATGCTACGTATGGATAGAATTTCTTCTTGAATAGTCGCTTGAATTCCTCCCAAGTTACGTCTAGAGCAGAAAATCGGGGCTCGCATTGGTACCACGTTCGTACGATGTCGAAAAGCTGCCCACTAGCTGACTCAATCTTCAGATCTTCTGAGACATGGGCTATCTACATGTATAGTTCCACGTTCTCAAACCACTCATCAGCATAGAGGATCCCCTCTATCCCATGGAATTCCCTGGGCCGGAGATCCATGAAGTTCTTGGAAGTTCCAGGGCGCTATCAGGGAGCATCTCTAATCTGAAAAGCCTCTCTCAAAGTATCGCGAAACATGTTGGCTTGCTGCTGGAAGATCCCTAGGAGTGTAACATTGTCCAGTGCTGGTGGCAGAGGCAGAACAGGTGCTGGATACATTGTAGGCACTGGATGCATCATAGGAGCTGGATACATCGCTGGTGCTGGGTGCGTGGCTGGTACTGGATGTGGAACACGTGCTGGATGCAGGACTTGTGATGGCGGTGGGACATATGCTGGTGGCAGAACTGGTACTGGTGGTGGAGTCTGTGAAGGTGGTGGAATGTCGTCTCTGCGGAATCTCGAGAGCTGCAGCTGTGGAAGATTTCCCATATGAGTGAGCTGGCCTCCTTGTGTTGGTGGGGTCATGTATGTAAAAAATCCTCCTGCTGTTGGTGGGGTGTTCAGGGAAGCGTTGTTCCTGTCTTGAGAATCCATTTACTGCAATAAGAAAACATTTTAGCCGCTGAAAGATTTCAAGCATGATGCAAGCCAAGGATTCAATGAAATCAAGGATTAGAGGCCAATAATGAGTCAAGACATGTGGATGAGATCCTAAGTGTCTAATCCTATTCACAAGCTCACGTCGGTACAGTAACGTAACCGAAAGGGCCACCAAAAAACTTGTCACGACCCGCACCCGCTTTTCGGATACAAGACGTGTCCAAGCCCAGCCTAAGCCGCAGTGTCGGTGGTAGAATGCTGTCTAATATACACAAGTCATGTCAGTCTATCTCTCACCCACAAAATAATAAAGAATCAACTGAGGCCAATAAATGTCAATGAAACTGAACAATAGAGAATATAGACTGAATGTTTCCCAGAATCAAAGTCACGTCCGGTGGAAACAAATCCACTTCCAATAGACAGAACAATATCAATACATGAAATAAACTAACTGAGTACAAACTGCTACTCAGAGACAACCTCAACTTCAAGGGCACCGTGGTCTGATGCTGACTCAAACCCGCTCGTCCTCTCTTGATTCAAACTCGGCTAAACCTGAAGAGATCATCAGGTCCTCAGAGGACTAGCAAGATACATAAAAACATACCTTTCTCACAGTTTATCATGCATAAAATTTTTTGCAGGATATAAACAGGAAAAGTGACAGACCACTGACAAATGACAATGAACACTGATACTAGAACAACTATGCATAAGTGAACTACTGCAAGAACAAGTAAACAAGGGATCAATGGAATACCAAACCCTCATCCCGAGTGTGGACTCACGGGTTTGAACTAATTACTAACACTCGCCCCGAGTGTGGACTCACGAGTTAGTTCAAGGCAAACACCCTCTTCCCGAGTGTGGACTCTCTGGTGCAAATGGTCAGCCCTCGTCCCGAGTGTGGACTCACGGGTGCAACAGTCAAGACAAACATCCTCGTCCCGAGTGTGGACTCACGGGTTCAAATGGTCAACCCTCGTCCCGAGTGTGGACTCTCTGGTTGAGAAAAATGATACAAGGAAATAGCAGTTCTGCTTAGCGTACTTATTTTATGACACGACTCAAACAAGCACGGGTGAGAACAACTCCAAGTGTGAACTACAAGGCCAAACATGAACAAGGTCTACAAGTCAATGTATCAACTCAACTAGTATACAATATGAAAGCACATGTCCACAATCAAATCAAAGACTGGATAATGAAAAGAAATGCATGTAAATAAAGCTGTAGAGGGAGGCATGGTATACTTGCCTGTGGTCCTTAGCTGCGGATACGGGTTACAACCTGTATGGAGGTCCAAGTAAAATGTTTGATAATTTATAAAGATCAATACATGATATTTGTATAAATTAAGCCAAACTTTATTATCTTGTTTAATGAGTGGCCTAAGTTATATGTTCCAATCTGAATTAGCCGCTACCTACTACCAAACACCTATTACTGTTACTACTGGTGTTTAGTATCAAGCACATGGCAACCCTTATACTGTAATATTCTTGTTGCCTTCCCTTGAGAAGAAGAAAAAACCAAACTGGTACATGAGTGTGCCCATTATTGCCTCAACTGCCAATGAGGTTAGGACTGAAGAGTTTGGTTTCTGCTACACCATACTACTGCTACCCCTGTTCTTGAACCCATCTGAACCTTTTTTATTCTATGGCTCGCACACTCGACTGAACTTATATAAAGTCATAACATGTTGTATGTAGTGTCCCTTACCATCCTTGTCATAACTGACCCCTAAGGGCTCACCTACTGCTACATCCCTCATGTACATATGCAGTCATCCCATTTCCTGAAGGCAACCTTCACCCCAAGTATCTAGACTGATACTCCACTATTCTAACTGGGAATACCCAAGACAACACTATACGTGTATCAGTTTTCTACCTACTATCATACATGTACTGTTCTAGTTAGTATACAAATGGGCCATTAGTACATCTAGACCATATGGTCACTTGGCATAAGGCATAACCTGTAGTACCTACTCCTACATCATATACTCCCAACCGTTATATGGATGAACCACTTTTGATTACGAGATAATTTACCTTGTACTCAATCCTTGTTATCCACATCTATTTACCACCTATATTTCTAACAATCAGAACTTTACATCCCGATCCACTTAATAACATTATCCCTTATTGAACTCAGCTGCTGCCACATATCGTACAGTTCAGATACAAATATCTGTATCTTGCAAGGTCAAACTCCTATCCCACACGTCTGTCATATGTGTTACGCTTTCCTGTTTCTCAGGGACTTTGTACCCTTATTCTAAACTTACCTGGTCACTTAATGATAGATAGTATAAGGTTAATGTATCAGTTTATGGACTGATACTCTATGAATATTTATTATACTAGTTTGTAACTGATACCAAGATGTCTACCCAAATCCCTATACTGACTTTACCTACATGACCAGGACACCCCCCTCGTACTCCCACTTACAAAACCCTTGATCTTAAATCATAATTTATATTAGTAACAGCACTTGCCTTTCCCTTAACCTTACTTGTATTTATGGGATACAAGAAGGACCAAATCTTTGACAGTATCCATTAGATACTAACGAAATTCTATGTATCAGTTGGGTACGAGAAGGATTCTCATATGATAGCATGATTCGCAGCAGACATGGATGTAGAGGCTATCCCACTCTTTTTCTTATGAATAGATGTATTCTCCATCTTATTTGTTAGAGTACCCCCTTGCCTATAGGTCATGTCTTGCTACAGGACTGATGGCATCTTAAGGAAAAATATAGGTTGGGGATAAGGAAAAACAGTGGCGATACATAATGCCAGTTTGGTCTAAGACGTCAGATATTATGTTCTGCCTTTATTGTGTGGTCGAGGCCAACAGTATTCGAATTGGTACACAGTCGAATCTGTACCAGGTATCTTTCTGATACAACTATGGATATGGTACCAAAGACTAATCCGATAAAGGTCTGATACTTAGGCCTACACTTGATACCAATTGTACAAATGTATTATCGAGTATCAAATCAGATACGAAGGTTTCAATATGGTATATAGTATCAATTCTGATACAAAATTATAAAAGTGTTACTAAGTTTCCTCGACTCCCTACAGGTCTTATATGCAACAATCTCTATCGTTGGTTCTTTAAGGAATTTAAACAATCACTTATGTCTTATGAGGAAACTAATTTGCTTGAAGGATTGATATGGTTATATAAAGGAGACGATTACCTGATTTGAGAAGTCGAAAACCTCCTCTCGCCAAACACTTCACGAACACGTAGGTTCCATGAACTCGAAGGACGCATGAGAGATTTTAGGGTTTGGGATCGGCCACTTGCGTGCCTATATATAATAGGGTTTAGATTAGAATTAAGGGGAGGAATTAATAGAGGGAAATTTGGGTTTAAATCAGATTTGGATTTGTCTATGAGGATTTGAGAACATCTCGAATTCTAATAGAAAATTCAAGTACGGCTTGGCTACTAGGGATAGACCGTTTGTAGGAAATTCAAATAGGGAATTTAGCAATTGACCCCCTTCTACTAATGATTTTGCATACTTCTATTAATACGAACTTTTGCACTAGGGCTAGTTCAATTAGGAATTGGTTTATAAAAAGAAAACTTTAAAATTTTAGTTCAAGGGCTCATAGGCTAAGTCCAATAATTACAGGCGCACAACGGCCACCTTCTCTTTCTCTGGATTCTTAGTTGCCTCCAGAATAACCTCTATATCAGGTAGCCAAGCATAAGCAGCAATAACATCTTCACTGCCGTCAAAGAAAGGAGGGTTCAGACGCTTGAAGCTGTTAGCCGTATTGTTCCCTTGATAACCAACTCTCTCCATGGCATCTCGTATTGCCTGCTACAGGGCATCGCCCTGATGATCTTGTGATGCAAGCAAGTCCCGGATGAGTCCCTTTAGGGTTCTATTGTCAGGCTCTGCAGGTTGGGCTGGCTGAACTGGCGGCTCTGGATCCCCGGAAGGCATGACTTGGGATGTTGCTCATGAGTGCTAGGTTTGGTCCCCAGGTTGCTGCTAGTTCACTTGTTGTGCTCCATCCGGCTGATCGGCAGGACCAGGAACAATACCACTGAAGAAAATGACATAGAGAACAATAAGGAAGGACCAGGATAGATCAAGGATATAAGCATGTTATCAGGTCATGAATAGAAAGATTAGAAGGCATGAGTAGAGATGAAGGGCGAATGATGATTGAGACATCTATTCAATAAAACCCTCACACATTGTCTCGCCCCAAAACCAGAATACTGGAGAGCGGGGGCGAACATAGCCAGCTACGTATATTGAAATGCAACCCACCTCGCTATACGGTCACGGCTGTCTAGATACATGGGGTTTAACTACAACCCATCAGTCTCCTATGGTTAATAACAAGCCTAAATGTCTCAATCTCAAGCAAACAAGTAAAGTTACAAGATGTAAGATCACCAAATATACAATAGCAAGGCGTCCCAGACATTACATATTCAGCTGATCATGAAGCTAGTCGTTACAAAATGCGAGGACTAGTAAGAGTTTCGTAATACATGATCAACCCTAGGATTTGTCAATCATGCTACAGCCCATAGGCAGACAGTAAATAAGGTATACAATACGAGCTAACAGGTGCTCGCCGGCTAAACACCTCAAAACAATAATTTTACAATAGAGTGGGAGAGCCAAAAAAATAAACCCACTCATTGTCCTGGTTACGCCTGGTGGTTACCATCGGGCTGGAAAGTCGGTAGATCCTCTGGAGCTGCTCCGAAATCTGGCCATACAAAACCAGCTGGGTCAGATCCCAGAAAGAGCAAGTGCCACAAAGGAGGCTTCACTTAAGAACTAAAACCAGCATATCAGAACAAATATTAAAAATAATTATGAAAGAGCCTGATATAGTGATAAAAAAATAGCAACCGTCATATTAGAGTACTAGGGAACCATTCAAGTAGCCAGGTCATAACCCTTAAACCAAACAAGGACCGGGGTTGTAACCCTTCACCTGAATAGAACTCTGTCTCTAAATCTTGTTGGTAAAGTAAAGCATAATGAGCATGACGTGGGTGCAATAAGACAATAAATGAAGAGGGGACAAAGAACTACTCCAGAAGCCAAGTTACAACCCTTAAACCAAACAAGGACCGGGGTTGTAACCCTTCGCCTGAACAGAACTTAGCCCCTGATCTTTATTGTTAAAAGTGACAATCATGCGATCATGCTTGCAATATTCGAGCACTAAATCTACATCATACAATCGCTCACGGCCAATCAGTGACTACGGCTTTCTACATTAACTAACTAGGGTTATCACAAGCCTAGTTACTAGCAATGTGCAGTGATATGTTCCTCCAGCCACAAGCCCTGCAGCTAATCCAGGTTATCCAGGCGACTTGGATTCATTAAGCAATGCCTCGTTCTTTTCCATGTATTAGTGAATTTAGACATGTCTCCTACTCGTCGGCAGGCTACAAGTCCAACAATAGTGGCCGAGATAACGGGATCGCCTGTAACTGGGGAAATCTCTCATGACTACTGAATTATTCTAGTTATTAGCCTTAGCCATTTACAGTAGGTACCCCTGACCGTGGTACTCAGGGATCCCTGTCCTAGACATGATGCAAAATATTACCGGTTCATTTTGTACAAACACAATCACCCACGTTGTCCAGGCCATTCAATCTTGTTATGACATGCCAGCCGTCGCAACAACATTCGAAATATATATCATGTCAAATTCACTGTCAAGAGTGCGCCACGACGGGCCACTATCATGTCATGTCATTTGTCAAAAGTGCACCACAACGGGTCACCATCGTGTCATGGAACATATTTAAAATTAACATTTAACCTGGTATAAGCATATATGCAATAACTAAACATAAATAGGGTGCAAGAGCTGTGGAGGAATCATGCGGCTCAGGAGACAGGGGCATGCGACAAAAGTATTCAGGGCTCATGCGGCTCAGGGAAGACGGGGCATAACTTCCACATACGAAATCCAAATGAGGTATTCCAATGGTCATTCGGAGAGACAAAACAAAGATCTAAAACTTTCATGTTTTAAGTTTTTCGAAATTCTGGCTAGAAAATAGCTAAACTTGGCAAAAACTGTCATTCTGTGCACTTTTTATGCCAAAAATTCAATTCTGCATAAAATACGCAAAAGAGAAGGGTTCCAGCATAAAAATCCATATTTTGGATACTATCCTACGTAAAATACGCATAAACAGGGTTCCCTGCGTAAAATTTTACATTCAGGATACAATCCTGCGTAAAATATTCATAAACAGGGTTCTCTGCGTAAAATTTAATATTCAGGAGACAATCCTGCGTAAAATACGCATAAACAGGGTTCCTTGTGTAAAATTTCACATTCAGGATACAATCCTCCATAAAATACGCAAAAACAGGGTTCCCTGCGTAAAATTTCACATTCAGCCGACATGAAACATTCAGAAAACTTGTTTTGGCCATAAAAACTTCATTTTAACTCGAAATGAGGTAAATCAAAAACCAATTTCATACGAAATTCCGTGCTCTTGCTCATAGAACTATTAGTTTTTGAAAATAACAAGTTTTAGTAGATCAAAAACAAGAAAACTCCATGAACTCATGAAATCCCAAAGTTATAATGTAGATCTAGAAGAATCTATCCATAAAAATTAAAAACTCCAAGTTCTAAAGAGGCTTATAATCATGTAAAGAAGAGAATGGAACAATAAAACTTAAGATCCATCATGAAGCAAGTTGTACTTGCCTAGGGCTCTTGGGTGTAGGTGGAGAGGAGTAAATGAAGAAGAAGAAGAAGACTTATTGAAGTGATAATGAGGAGAGAGAAGAGAGTGGGATTAATAAATGGTGAGGGTGGGGGTAGGTAGGGGTTGGTTCATAAATAAAATGAAACCAAGCCAAACCAAACCGAACCAAGCAATAGAAAATGCCAAATAGACCAAGCAAGGAGTCATGCAATACGAGTCAAAATACGTACACGTATACCAAAATACATAATACGAACCATGGTCATTACAACTCTACCTACCTTAAAAGAATTCTGTCCTCAAAATTTAATTAAGAGGCTAGAAAGGCAAGGACAAGCTATATTCAAGCAATCTACCATGCAATCATTCATTTCAAGCAAGGAATTTAGAGCGTAAGACATAAGAAAGACATTATACCTTACGAGTCAAATAGGTCGGGATATCACGATCGGATATCATCCTCACGCTCCCATATTGACTCACTCAAAGAGTGATGACCCCAAGCAACTTGGACTAACTTGATAGTCTTGTTCTTGAGTATCTTCTCTCTCCGGTCCAATATGGACACGGGCCCTTCCTCATATGAAAGGTTTGTACCAACAACCAATTCCGAATGATCCAGGATATGGCTCGGGTCCGGGATATACCGTCATAGTTGGGATACATGGAATACGTCATGCACCGCACTCAGAGACGGCGGAAGAGCGAGACGATAGGACACATCTCCTACTCGCTCCAGGATATCGAACGGCCCTATATACCTAGGACTAAGCTTTTCTTGTACGCCGAAATGAATGATGCCACGGTTAGGCGAGATCCTAAGAATACATGGTTGCCGACATAAAATTCAAGGGGACGTCGATAAGAATCGGCCCAATGGCGTTGGCGATCTTATGCAACACGAAGATGATCTCTAACTCTCCCGACCACCTCAACTGTCTGAGTGATCATTTCTGGACCAAGCATCTGCCTTTCTCCAACATCGTCCTATGCTAGAGGGGATCTGCACTTCCTGCCATACAGTGCCTCGAACGGTGCCATCTGGATATTGGCTTGGAAACTATTATTGTACGAGAACTCCACCAGGTGCAGGTGATCTTCCCATGAACCACCGAAGTCTATTGTACAAGATCTCAACATATCCTCGAGAGTCTGGATCGTGCATTCTGACTGACCATCTGTCTGCGCGTGATAAGCTGAGCTGAATTGGAGGTGAGTTCCCAAACTCTCTTGCAGACTACGCCAAAAGTACGACGTGAATCTCGAATCTCTGTCCGAGGTGATACTGACCGGTACTCCGTGAAGTCTGACTATCTGCCTGAGGTACATCTCTGCTAGCTGAGCTGTCGACTGACCAACTATGAATAGGAGAAAGTGAGCCACCTTCGTGAGCTTGTCAAATATAACCCAAATAGTATCTCTACTGGTCGGGGATTGAGGTAATCCAGTCACGAAATCCATGGTTATATGCTTCCACTTCCATTCTGGAATCGGCAAGGGCTGAAGAAGTCCAGCTGGCCTCTGATGTTCAGCCTTGATTTGTTGGCAAACCAAACACCGAGAGACAAACCGAGCTATCTCCCTCTTCATGCCATTCTACCAAAAGTGATGACGGATATCTCGGTACATCTTTGTGCCACCGGGATGAATCAAAAACTTAGAACTGTGAGCTTCGGTCATGACCTCCTGTCTGATATCTCCACTGGGTACGCAAAGACGCTTACCATGTCGAAGTGTACCGCCTTCATAAATGCATAATTCTGGTCTTCGCCCTACTACACATTCTGTCCTAAGTCGCTGAAGTTAGAATCTGATGACTGAGCTATCTTGATCCTCTAAACTAGACTGGACTGAACTTGCATGCTGGCCATCAATGCCACACTGGTAGGAAGGACAACTTCTATACCCATCTTCTGAAGATATACTAACAATTCTGGTTGCGCTGTCAAAAAATAGACTCCGGCTCTCCTGCTAAATGCATCCGCAACAACATTGGCTTTCTTAGGATGATACTGTAGGTTGACATCATAATCCACAAGCAGCTCTAGCCATCTTCTCTGACGCATGTTAAGATCCTTCTGAGTGAACACATACTTCAGGCTCTTATGATCGGTGAAAATCTCCACCCTATCTCCATACAAGTACTGTCTCCAAAGCTTTAGTGCAAACACCACGGCTGCCAGCTCCAAGTCGTTGGTTGGGTAATTCTTCTCATGATCACGAAGTTGTCATGACGCATAAGCTATTACCTTCCCATGTTGCATCAAAACACATCCTAAACCTCGGCCTGAAGTATTACAATACACTGAGAATCCTTCGGTCCCATCTGGAAGTGTGAGAATGTGTGCCGTCATCAAGCCTCGCTTCAACTTCTTAAAAGAATTCTGACATTCTGTTGTCCAAGCAAACTGCACATCCTTGTGGGTTAACTGCGTCAGTGGTCCTAAAATCCGAGCAAAGTCCGAAACAAATCGTCGGTAGTAGCCAGCCAATCCAAGAAAACTGCAAACTTCTGCAATTGTGCTGGGTACTGGCCACGTTTCGATAGCCTCGATCTTCTGGAGATCCACTTCTACTCCTCCTCTGGTGATGATATGACCCAAGTACGAAATACGATCGAGCCAGAACTCGCATTTACTGAACTTGGCATACAACTGGTGCTCTCGGAGAATCTGGAGGATAACTCTGAGATGCTGCTCATGCTCCGCTTCACTCTTGCTGTAGATCAGGATGTCATCTATGAACACAATCACGAAATGATTCAAATAAGGCATGAAGATGCGGTTCATGAGGTCCATGAATACAGCCGGCGCATTGGTTGCTCCAAATGGCATAACAAGGAACTTCCAATACCCATATCTAGATCTGACTGCCGTCTTCAGGATGTCCTGCTCTCTGACTCTGATCTGGTGGTACCCTGACCGCAAATCTATCTTCGAGAATACTGCTGCTCCTCTGAGTTGATCAAACAAGTCATCTATCCTTGGGAGAGGATATCTATTCTTGATTGTCACTGAGTTTAAGGTACGATAGTCAACACTTAATCTGGACATACCATCTTCTTTTTCACAAGAAGCATCGGGGCTCCCCAAGGCCATCCACTAGCACGAATGAATCCCTTGGTCCTGAGTTCTTCAATTATTTTGTACAATATCTCCAATTCTGACGGCACCATCCTGTAGACTCTCTCCGACACATGTACTGTCCCGGGGATCATGTCTATGGTGAACTCGATCTCTCGCTCTGGCGATATTCTTGGAAGCTCTTCTGGGAAAACATCTGGAAACTCTTCGACGATCCGGGGTAACTGCACTGCTGCTACTACCATCCGCAATACGGGAGGAGAATGTCCAACTTTACCTCGGGAAAAGGAAAACTTCGGCTCGCCTGGGATGCTAAAAACAACCCTTCTAATATGGCAATCTATCCTGGCATACTGGTCCCTCAACCAATCCATCCCTAAGACCACATCATAATCGGCCATCGGGAATTCTATCAACCTAGCGGGAAACTCTCTACCGCAAACTACGACCCGACACGAGGAAAACACTCTATCCACTCCCACAAGACCGTTACTAGTAAGTATATTGAGCTTTACTGATAATGACTCGGACTCCAGTCCTATCTGTGTCGCGAATCGTACAGACATAAATGAATGCGATGTACCAGAGTCAAATAATACTGAAGTCGGAAAGGTGTTGACGAGAATAATACCTGCCACTACCTCATCTGGCGCCACTCCTTCTTTTCCTATGGTTAAAGTCAACACTTGCCCTTGTCCTCTGGGTGCCGGCCCCCTCTGCTGGATTCCTCTCTGCCGATTCTGAACTTGTGCCTGGGCATACTGCTGAGGCCTTTGCTGCTGAAAAGCTTGGGTCTGCGTCGGCAATGGCCTCGGGGATAGAAACTGCTGCTGGACTGGTACTGTGGATGGTCCCCTAACCGATGAACTGGTCATAGCTGGTGCGGAGTCAGTCCTGAACGGGCAGGACCCTACCTTATGGTCCGGCGCTCCACAAAGCAAACATAACCCTCGTGCCTTTCGACATTCTGAAACAACATGTCCAGGCTTTCCACAATAAGGGCAACCTAAGGTGGAAGACTGCTTCTGCTTCTGCTGAGGATACGTCAGGGTTGAATGTTGAACCGTCGTAACTGAAGCTGTCCTTCTCGGAGCTCCAATTGTCAAAGCCCTGGCTACCGGGGTTGGTGCTGATGACTGATTCATCTGGCCGTGAGATCGCTTTCGACCTTTAGTCCGATCCACAATCCTGTGGGAGGTAGGAGGTATACGCGTGCTTCCTGGCCGCCCTCAATACTGCATCAAAAGTCTGGTGCTCAAACTGCTCCACCGCCAGCAAAATCTCCATGTGGAGTCCCTGCTGAAACCGCTGGGCTTTATCAAACTCGGTCGCTACCAAGGTAGGAGCAAACCGACTAAGCCTGGAAAACTCGACCGCATATCCATCGACCGTCTTGTCCATCTGCTTCAAATTAGTAAATCTCATCTGTAGATCGTACCGAGCTAGCATCGAAGTACTTGGTCCGGAATCTCTCACGAAATACTGTCCAGGCAATAGGTGCCACTAATCCAACGGCCTGCGCCGCCCACCAGCTGCGGGCTAGATCCAATAACTGCAGGCGCACTACGGCCACCTTCTCATCCTCTGGGGTCTTCGCTGCCTCCAATATCACCTCTGTATCCTGAAGCCACGCATCAGCAGCGATAGCATCTTCACTGCCATTGAAGAATGGAGGGTTCAGGCGCTTGAAACTGTTCGCTGTACTATTCCCATGATGTCAACCTCTGCCTAGAGCAACTGCCACTGCCTGATGTAAGGTATCTCCTCGACGATCCTACGATGCAAGCAACTCCCAGATAAGTCCAACCAAGGCTCCATCATCCTGCCTTGCCAGCTGGACAGGCTGCACCAAGGGTTCTGGATCTCCGGGAGGCATGACCCGGGAAGCTGCTCCTGAGTGCTGGGCCTGATCTTCTGGTTGCTGCTGGTCCACGGGAGGTGCTTCACCTTGCTGATCGGTGGGACCAGGAATAATGCCGCTGAAGAAGACGACATAGGGAACAATAAGGAAGGACCAAGACAGATCAACGATACAAGCATGTGATCAGGTCGAGAATTTCAGGGATTAGAAGATACGGGCAGAGATCAAGGACGTGTGCTGATTGAGACATCTATTCGGTAAACCCTCACATATCTTGATTCATAAGACCTGCATGGGCCACCACGTAAACCATGTCACGCCCCAGAACCAGAATACTGGAGAGCGGGGGCGAACATAGCCAGCTACGTATATTGAAGTACAACCCACCTCGCTATATGGTCACGGCTGTCTAGATACATGAGGGTTTAACTACAATCCATCAGTCTCCTATGGTCAATAACAAGCCTAAATGTCTCAATCTCAAGCAAGCAAGTAAAGTTATAAGATGTAAGATCACCAAATATACAATAGTAAGGCGTCCCAGACATTACATATTCAGCTGATCATGAAGCTAGTCTTTACAAAATACGAGGACTAGCAAGAGTTCAGTAATACATGATCAACCCTAGGATTTGTCAATCATGCTACAGCCCGTAGGCAGATAGTAAATAAGGCATGCAATACGGGCTAACAGGTGCTCGCCGGCTAAACACCTCAAAACAATAATTTTACAATAGAGTGGGAGAGCCAAAAAAATAAACCCACTCGTTGCCCTGGTTACGCCTGGTGTTCACCATCGGGCTGGAAAGTCGGAAGATCCTCTGGAGCTGCTCCAAAATCTGGCCATACAAAACCAGTTGGGTCAGATCCCAGAAAGAGCAAGTACCACAAAGGAGGCTTCACTTAAGAACTAAAACCAGCATATCAGAACAAATATTAAAAATAATTATGAAAGAGCCTGATAGTGATAAAAAAAATAACAATAGTCATATTAGAGTACTAGGGAACCATTCAAGTAGCTAGGTCATAACCCTTATACCAAACAAGGACCGGGGTTGTAACCCTTCACCTGAATAGAACTCCGTCTCTAAATCTTGTTGGTAAAGTAAAGCATAATGAGCATGACGTGGGTGCAATAATACAATAAACAAAGAGGGGACAAATAACTTCTCCGGAAGCCAGGTTACAACCCTTAAACCAAACAAGGACCGGGGTTGTAACCCTTCGTCTGAGCAGAACTTAGCCCCTGATCTTTATTGTTAAAAGTGACAATCATGCGATCATGCTTGCAATATTCGAGCACTGAATCTACACCATACAATCGCTCACGGCCAATCAGTGACTACGGCTTTCTACATTAACTAACTAGGGTTATCACAAGCCTAGTTATTAGCAATGTGCAGTGAGATGTTCCTCCAGCCAGAAGCCCTGCAGCTAATCCAGGTTATCCAGGCGACTTTGATTCATTAAGCAATGCCTCGTTCTTTTCCATGTATTAGTAAATTTAGATATGTGTCCTACTCGTCGGCAGGCTACAAGTCCAACAATGGTTGCCGGGATAACGGGATCGCCTGTAACTGGGGAAATCTCTCATGACTACTGAATTATTCTAGTTATTAGCCTTAGCCATTTACAGTAGGTACCCCTGACCATGGTACTCAGGGATCCCTGTCCTAGACATGATGCAAAATATTACCGGTTCATTTTGTACAAACACAATCACCCACGTTGTCCAGGCCATTCAATCTTGTCATGACATGCTAGCCGTCGCAACAGCATTCGAGATATATATCATGTCAAATTTACTGTCAAGTGTACGCCAGGGCGGGCCACTATCATGTCATGTCATTTGTCAAAAGTGCACCACAACGGGTCCCCATCGTGTCATGGAACATATTTAAAATTTACATTTAACATGGTATAAGCATATATGCAATAACTAAACATAAACAGGGTGCAAGAGCTGTGGAGGAATCATGCGGCTCAGGAGACAGGGGCATGCGGCAAAAGTATTCAGGGCTCATGCGGCTCAGGGGAGACGGGACATAACTTCCACATACGAACTCCAAATGAGGTGCTACAATGGTCATTCGGAGAGGCAAGACAAAGATATAAAACTTTCATGTTTTAAGTTTTTCGAAATTCTGGCTAGAAAATAGCTAAACTTGGCAAAAACAGTCATTCTGTGCACTTTTTACGCCAAAAATTCAATTCTGCGTAAAATACGCAAAAGGGAAGGGTTCCAGCATAAAAATCCACATTCAGGATACAATCCTGCGTAAAATACGCATAAACAGGGTTCCCTGTGTAAAATTTCACATTCAGGATTCAATCCTGCGTAAAATACGCATAAACAGGGTTCCCTGCGTAAAATTTTACATTCAGCCGACATGAAACATTCAGAAAACCTGTTTTGGCCATAAAAACTTCATTTTAACTCGAAATGAGGTGAATCAAAAACTAATTTCATACGAAATTCCGTGCTCTTGCTCATGGAAATATTAGTTTTCAAAAATAATAAGTTTTAGTAGATCAAAACCAAGAAAACTCCATGAACTCATGAAATTCTAAAGTTATAATGTAGATCTAGAAGAATCTATCCATAAAAATAAAAAGCTCCAAGTTCTAAAGAGTCTTATAATCACGTAAAAAAGAGAATGGAATAATAAAACTTGAGATCCATCATGAAGCAAGTTGCACTTGCCTAGGGCTCTTGGGTGTAGGTGGAGAGGAGTAAATGAAGAAGAAGAAGAAGAGTTATTGAAGTGATAATGAGGAGAGAGAAGAGAGTGGGATTAATAAATGGTGAGGGTGGGGGTAGGTAGGGGTTGGTTCATAAATAAAACCAAAACAAGCCAAACCGAACCAAGCAATAGAAAATGCCAAATAGTCCAAGCAAGGAGTCATGCAAAACGAGTCAAAATACGTACACGTATACCAAAATACGTAATACGAACCATGGTTATTACACACATTTTGATTTTCAAGACCTGTATGGGCCACCACTTAAACCATATCACGCCCCAGAACCAGAATACTTGAGAGCGGAGGACAGACATAACCAGCTATATACATTGAAGTGCAATCCACCTCGTAATACGGTCACGGCTGTCTAGATGCATGATGGTTTATCTACACGCAACAGTATCTTATGGTCAAGAACAAGCCTAGTGTCTCAATCTCAAGCAAGCAAATAATTGTTAAAAGATGTTAGATCATCAGACATACAAAGTAAGGCGTCCCAAACATTACATATTTAGATGATTATGAAGGTAGTCATACAAAATGCGAAGACTAGCAAGAGTTTAAGTCATACATGATCAACCCTAGGATTTGTCAATCATGTTACAGCCCTTAGGCAGACAGAAATAAAGTTACAACACGAGCTAACACGTATTCGACGGCTACATGCCTCAAAAGAATAATTTATAATAGAGCGGGAGAGAAAAAATAAGAAACCCACTCATTGCCAGGATTACGTCTGGTGTTCACCATCTGGCTGGAAAGCGGGTAGATTCTTGGGTGCTACTCCGAAATCTAGCGATACAAAACCAGCTGGGTTGGACCCCAGAAAGAGCAAGTGCCACAAAGGAGGCTCCACTTAGGAACTAAAACCAGCATATCATAAAAGAAAACCTGATAAAAGAGCATAGTTAAATAACATGAAAGACTGAGTTAACATAAGCTTGTAGTAGGAGGAACAAGAGGTGAAATATAATTCCCTTGTTAATTATGAGACAATTGATTCAAGCACGGCCAATCAAGTCCTACAGCTTGCTATTATTAGCTAACTAGGTTATCACAAGCTTAGTTACTAACAAGATGCAATGAGGTGTTCCCATAGTCACAAACCCTGCAGACTATCCAGGTTATCCTGGCGATGGTTACAAGAGTTATCAAGATTACTTGTGTACTTTAGTGCTTATGATTCAAGAAGTACAACACATGAAAGTGTGTTGGAAATGTGCCATACTCGTCGGCAGGTTACAAGTCCACAGGTGTGGCCGGGATAACAGGATTGTCTGTAACTGGGAAATCTCTCTATATGAACTACTTGATCAATCTAGTCATTAACCTAGTTAGATTTATTATGAATCCCTGACCGTGGTAACCAGGAATCCGTGGCCTGGATATGATGCAAGACGAGACATGTAGCTTGTACATGCGCAATCAACCACGAGATCAAGGCAAGAGTTACACTAGCAAGACATAAATAGCCGTCGCAAAAGCAATCAAGATTATACATATCATGTCAGATTTACTTGTCATGTCAAGAGTACTTGTCTGGAGTGCATCCCGATGGGCCACTATCAATAGTTATCAAGACGGGTTCATATCATAATGTTCAAGTCAATTTCAAGTTACTATATCTCATGACTATCAAGTGTCAAATCGGGTCGTCGCAATTTAGGCCAAGTATAGAAAAAAATATAAAGAAGATCGAGAACACCCATTTGTGATTGAAACTATAAGTCACATATGAACTCTGACTAAAGTGAGACAAAAAGATTCTTGAAGCCAAGACAAAGATCTACAACTTTCATGTTTTGAGTTTTTTAAGATTTTAGCTACAAAACTGCTTAAACGGGCAAAAACAGTCATTTAGAGTGATCTGCGCAAGGGTGCGCTGCGCGCGCGGGCAAAACTGCTCACGACGCACGCTGTGCGCATATACGACACGCGGTCTGTGCAATACGTCCACGAGCAAAACTGCCCACAGTGTAAGGTGCGCAAGCACGGCACGTAGGCGCACGACGTGCAAGTTACGCTGCGCGCGCGGGCAAAAATGCCCACGGCGCAGGGTGCGCGCAAGTACGGCACGCAAATTGTACTGCACATGCGGGCAAAAATGCCCATGATGCTGGGTGCGTATAAGCACGGTGGACGACAAAAAATTGCACGGGCGTGCGGCGCGCAAGTTGTGCTGCGCGCGCGGGCAAAAATGCCCATGGTGCAGGGTACGCGCAAGCCCGACGCACGGGCGCATAGGCGCACGGCAGAAAATCGTACGGGCACGCGGTCCGTAAGTTGTACTGTGCTCGTCGGCAAAAATGCCTAAGTCACAAGCATGGCTACGGTGAAAACATTGCGCGCGACACTGTTCATCGTTCCGACAGCACCAAAAGGTGTGGAGAACCCATGAAAACGAAAATAGCATAACCTCTTCATACGTAGTCAAAATCAAGCGATTCAAAAGCCAAAACTGGGTAGAATTGAATTCCCCACAACATGGAACATTTATTTTTTGAAAATAACAAATTTTAAGAGATGAAAACCAAGAAAAAAAACTATAAACTTAGATCTACAAAAATGTAACCATCAAAACAAAAATCTCCAAGTTCTAAAGAGGCTTAAAATCAAGCAAGGAAGACAACGAAATAATAAAATTGGGGATCCGTCATAAAATAAGTTGCACTTTCCTAGGGCTTGGTAGGTGGGAGGAGTAAGTGAAGAAGTAATAAGAAATAATGGAGGAGAGAGAGAGAGAGAGAGAGAGAGAGAGAGAGAGAGAGGAGTTGATTTTTATACAAACCCTTCTCATCTCAAACCACAACAAACCAAGTCAAGCCAAGCCAAGCCAAGCCAAGTTGAACCAAACCAAATTAAACTAAGGCAAGGTTAAACCATGACTAGGCTAAACAAGATAAGTCAAAATACGGGTTATCTGAAAAAAGTCAAAATTTCGTACACGTATACTAAAAATACGTATAACGAAAAATGGAAGTGACATTATGACTAATGATGGTAGGTAGCACATAGCTTCAATTGAGTGGGACACATATATCATGTGTGTTTAGACTTAGTTTAGATCATGACTACGCATTAGGTCGAAAGAATTGGTCAAAATTTGGTCTCCAATTTAAATTGGAATGGTCAACAGTTGTAATATAGATGCTAGAAATTAAGGTTTTTGACCCGAATGTTTTACATTAAAAATATAGCACAAGACAATATGTTTGAGTGTGACATGATAATCATAAATGAAGGCGGGCTCGTCTAAATCATGCATATAAAATTTGTTTGGAGATAATGGCTAATGTTGTGCTCCTAAAAATCAATGCTATGGGAAATATTTTTAAAGTTTAATTTAAAATAGAAGTATAAATTATTAAAATAATTAATTAAAAATAAATCAAAATAATTTCAAAATTCAGAGTGCTTACACATTCTGCACAACAAATATTATTTTAGAAAGAAATTGTAAGATTCTTCATGTTACTGAATAAATTAAAAATTAAGGAAATATATTGTATTATAGAATTAAAGTATAATAATTAGCAACTCCAATTAATCAAGTAAAGAAATAAGTGTATCATCACATGCATTATCAACTAGACACTTAATCCCACTAATATAATGGTTCAATACAATTCATTGGCATTTTAACAATATTTTACATATAATAAATTTATGGTTTTATAATGGACTTTGAGCTGGAGTGAGAAAAAGAAAAAGAAAAGCAAGGAATTTGAGGTCGACTGTCAGATTATGGGCCAGGATTGAATATATGGGCTGGTTAGTGAATTTGGAGAATTAGCTAAATAACTATTGACTAAAGATTTAATTAGTTAGATAGTTAGATGTCATCAAGAGTTAAGAATTAGTTAGAGACTAGAAATTTATTGAAGGGGTTTTAGAGGCTATTTTGAATAAGGATCTAAACTTCTTTTATTCATAGGTTTGAACAAGGAGCAATTTTGGCGAATTAGATTTGAGGCATACTCCTTAAAAAATATTTTTTCAAAATTATAATACTATATTTTATTTCTTAAATTTGTCATAGTTTATTGTGGCACGATCTCTTACACGTATCATGACTCGTGACTTTGCATCACATGACTTTGGATCTTGCTTGAATTATGATTTTGGATCATTATATATGAATCTTGATTCGCATCACATGATTCAGTTTCGAATTTTTCTCAAAGAGAAGAAGAGAGTCAAGATTGAGAGAGAGGGAGTCGAGACCTCACCTGCTCGTTCGGTGTGGCAGAGGCAAGGAAAGCGGTGCTGATCAATGCTCCACCGATAGATCTGGGTGGTTTCGATGAGAGTCGAGGCAGTCGGGACTCGGCTCGGCTTGACAATGCCGATGGATTTTTGGTCCTGGCAGTGGAGTTTGAACCAAGAAGGGGGATGTAGCTCCCCATCTCGAAAATTTTTCAAAATATTTTTTTTATTCTTTATTTGATTTAAATGGTAATTTTTAGAATTTTATAAATAATTGTTTAGTTAATTATTATGGTAGACGATTTTAGCCATGGTTAAGTTTTGAAGTACCAAACGACTAGGAATCGTGGCACGGATAGTGCAGTGGCGTGCCTTGACTAGTGTATTAGCCATGCCAAGGAAGACCCAGCCATAAGTATGTCCTAACTAGGAAAACCAGACCAAGTTGTGACATGACCATTATAAATAGTTTAATTATTGATTATTATTATTATTTGACGTTTAAGTGACCCGGTTGTACCAAACTAGTCCAGACTTGACCCGAACCAAACCCGAGCCATGTAATATTATAGAGCGACCATAGATGTGTTGTATGCATGTGCATACTTCCTAATTCGTGTAGAGGTCTAGTAAATGTTTTATATATAAATAATATAATTGTCATATAGAAATCTTAATAAATGTTTTATTTGATAATTATAGTGAATGTTTCCTTAAACATGTATTTTGGATGTGAGATTTAGGTAGGCTATATATATATATATATATATATATATATATATATATATATATATATATATATATATATATATATTATATATATATATATATATATATATATATATATATATATATATATATATATATATATATATATATATATATAAATAATGCTAAACTATAAATATTGGTTATATTTAAAATATTGTATTGTCTGTATGGAATTTGTGGTAAATACATATGTATTATATATATGTATAAATGCCAGGATATATATATTGACTATATGGGCATCTAAAAATATTTTATAATTTATTAATATATATATATATATATATATATATTATATATATATATATATATATATATATATATATATATATATATATATATATATATTTTATATATATATATTTTATATATATACATATTATGTTAGGTTTAAGTTAGTTTGCTGGAACATGGGTGGGTTTGAGCGCCACTCGGCTGACCAGGGGGCCAGCTCGAGCTTGCTGGTTGGGTTAGGTTTAAGTTAGTTTTATTATGAAAGAGAATAACGGGTTGGAAAATAACCCAAACCCGGTATCCAAACCCATTAGCCTATGGTTCTGTGTCTTCGTGTCCTGACAGTTAGGGACACGAAGACACACGAGTCCAGTGTCCAAAGTGTGCACGACACGCACGACACGAGTCTCGCATGTCCAAGCACTCTACTGGGTTCGTCGACACTGGACGAGTCGACACACGTGTACATGAGACACGATACGACACACAGAGAGAGTGACACGTACGTGTCCATCGAGCGGTGCCGTTTGGGGGTGCTGTACGGCGGAGGAGTCGTCGGGATGGTCAGAAAAAAATAGCGCTGTAGTCGTCTAGTCGAGGCACATCGAAACCCTAAAATCTTTTATATATATATTGTCGAGAGAGGGGAGCATCGAAACCCTAAAATCTTCACATGACGACCACCCACGACCTCCAGGCGGCCGCGCGCCACCGCAGCGCCACCGTCGGCCGGCCGTAGATGGCCGCGCATGCGTACAGGCGCGTAAGGGACACAACAATAGCAGTAGCTTCGGGTCAGTTTCACAACGATCTTTCTTCCTCGTCGTTGGACGAATTTTCGATCCACTTATACAGGTTCGAACACAACCCTACCCCCTTTAAATCACTTCAATCGCTTTTAAATGTTACACGCTAGATTACCCAGAAAATCGACGCCAACTTGGCATAAAACTGTTCTGAACCGAACAGAAATTCGATTCCAAGAACTAGTTTGGGAAGGCAGTTTTCGGCAAACCTTCGACAGTTTTGTAAATCCACTTGAAAGGATTTATAGAAAACTTTACCGTGATCAAAATACAGTAATTAGTTTATTTATTTGTCTATTGTATTCTGTTTAAATCAGGATTAAAGTTGACCAAAAACCCTTTTTCTAAAATAATAAAAATCAATAAAAACCTCCGATACGACGTGCATCCCGCCAATCCGGGCAACTTGGTCGCGAACCAAAAGTATCGAAAGGTGCATATCAACTTCATGGATATGTGGGCTTTGACAGAATTTAAATTGGTCCCGTGTACGCGACAAATTTGATGCGTATCCGTCGAAATTCACCGTATCGGCCTTTGTGCAAATTTCTCAATTACTTTGTGCATATTCGTCAGATCGAGACGAAACTTGCGCCAATAGGACCATATAATTTTTCTGGTCCTGAATGCCAAGTTTTGTCCGACTCTGAGACAGTTGATCGGATCGTCGTTTCGCGGGCCCCACAATCCGATTCAACGAGTGATTTTGTGCACGGCACACCGGAATCCACAATTGGATATACCGTTGGGTTCGTATCATCAAAAAGAATCCGTAGACATGTTATTTTATGATTTTAGAGACCATTGACTCTGGCACGCTTTTTGGTGCAAAGCGGGTCCAACGGCTGACATCATTTTGGCCCAAAATTACCGTTTTGCCCCTATCTCCAGAATTGGACTTAAGGACAGACAATCCTAGCTAATTTGACTATTTTGAGAATGTTGGCAATGTCTGTTTCAGCTTTCGGAGACAGTTGTGATGACTTGGAATTTATGGCTTGGCAGTTGACTATTTTTGTTGGATCTGCGTGCAGCCTCCAGGCAAGATACCTTGCCTCCCTCTACAGTTTATTTACATGCATATTTCTGTTATTACATAGTTTTACTAATGGATTATTGACATGTGATTGTACGTCGTGCATTCTAATATATATATATATATATATATATATATATATATATATATATATATATATATATATATATATATATATATATATATCGTCCTTGTTTATAGTTAATTTTGTAGTTCATATTGGATTGATTCTCTCGTGTATCTTGATTGGGTCGTGTCGTGTCATCACCTGTACTTGGATTGAGTCGCATCGTGTCATAGAATGAATAAGTCATAACGGAACTGTTGTACCTTGAATTCTTGAAGCTAACCTGCGAGTCCACATTAGGGGCGAGGGTTAGTAGCTATATGTATCTTGATTTCGTGAAGCTAACCAGCGAGTCCACATAAGGGGCGAGGGTTAGTAGATATCTGTCCGCACCTGCGAGTCCACACTAGGGGCGAGGGTGATTTCGTGAAGCTAACCTGCGAGTCCACACTAGAGACGAGGGTTAGTAGTATTTGAAGCTAACCCGCGAGTCCACATTAGGGGCGAGGGTTAGTAGTTAGTTATCCACACTTGCGAGTCCACATTAGGGACGGGGGTGATGCTAGCCTGCGAGTCTACACTAGGGGCGAGGGTTAGTAGTTGTTCAAACCTGCGAGTCCACACTAGGGGCTAGGGTTTGAGTATGCGATTGGCTATCCGTTGATATCGTGATTCTCTTATTCTTCTCCAGCAGTTTGGTTATGCGTAGTGGTTCTCCCAGTCGTGTATAGTCGTATTTTCGTATTGATTAGTCTTTTCCCGTTTAGTTCCTATTTTTTTAATGTATGATAAACTGCTAGATAGGCATATTTTTATGTATCTTGCTATGTCTCCTGAGGACCTGATGATCTCTTCAGGTTTAGCGGATGTATGGAGTTAGCTAGTAGTTCTGGATGGCAGGCGTGATGATACACTTGCGGGATTCAGGTATTGTTATTCTGTTTATTATCCGCTCATGGTTTTCATTCCTTATCATGAGACATCCTGTTTCTTGTTTCAGTTGTAGACTCTTGTTATTTTTCTTAGAGTCTTATCGGACATTTATGCTAGTGGGCTGCAGGCCATGACCCATAGTGTTCATTCATGTTTCGTACACTTATAGTGGATTTGAGATATAGATTTGTTTGCCATGATTTGGCAGTATACCATAGCCTTGACAGCGTTTACGTATTCGAGAGAGACTGGAGTCCGCTTGATACGTAGCTGGCTTGCTCACGTGCTCGCGTCCGAAAAGCGGGTGCGGGTCGTGACAAGTTTTTTTGGTGGCCCAAGCAGGTCAGAGCATATCGTATCGGTTACGTAACTGTACTGATACGAGCCTGTGACTATGGCTAAACCTTAGAAATCTCAATCCACATTGCCTTGAAAATTCTCCTAGAAATTCTCTGTCCTTGAAAACTCCATAATTGCTTTCGATTACACTTTCTTGCTTTCCGTATCATTGATTCTCGTACCTTTTATTTCGAGATGACGGACGATCGTGCTGTCTAGGATTTATTAGAAGTTCTTAAGTATAGTATAATATTGCTTGACTATTGAATATTTTGTTGTTTGTAGATATGAGGGATTATAGACTCCATGTGCACTAGATATCTGATTGGTAGAATGGTTAGCAATTTGTTAGAAGATTGTAAGATTTTAGTGACCGTATTTTGAGGAGTAGTGTGACCAAAGGTGGGTAGAAGTCCTTAAGTATTCGGAGTTATAAAATGACTAGAGAAGGTCATGAAATATTTTGAGGAATTAAATTGAGGAGATTAAGGTAATAGTAGACTTTGAATTTTAAGGAATAGTTATGAATTAGAATTTCGAGGACGAAATTATTTTTTAGGTGGATAGATTTGTAGCTCCCCTTCTCGGAAATTTTTGAAAATATTTTTTTCATTATTTATTTGATTTAAATGGTAATTTTTAGAATTTTATAAATAATTGTTTAGTTAATTATTACGGTAGACGATTTTAGCCATGGTTAAGTTTTGAAGTACTAGACGACTAAGAATCATGGCACGGATAGTGCAGTGGCGTACCTTGACTAGTGTATTTGCCATGCCAAAGAAGACCCAGCCATAAGTGTGTCCTAACAAGGAAAACCAGGCCAAGTCGTGACATGACCATTATAAATAGTTTAATTATCGATTATTATTATATTTTTGACGTTCAAGGGACCCGGTTGTACCAAACTTGTCCAGACTTGACCCGAACTAAATACGGGCTATGTAATGTTGTAGAGCGACCATAGATGTGTTGTATGCATGTGCGTACTTCGTAATTCGTGTAGTGGTCTAGTAAATGTTATATATATAAATAATATAATTGTCATATAGAAATCTTAATAAATGTTTTATTTGATAATTATAGTGAATGTTTCCTTAAACATATATTTTGGATGTGAGATTTATGTAGTATATATTGATATATATATATATTATTATTATTATTTTTAAAAAAACCCCTCGTTTTATTAAAAAAAGGCTCAAAATGCCGAAGCCTGCAGACGTATACAAGACCAAAACAAAGAGACAACGCCTATACAAGTATACTATCAAAAGAGAGACGAGGGAGAGAGACTACTCAACCACCAGGGTCAGGTGTTGAGCGAGGACCAGAATGCTCTCAGACTGTGAGAGCAGCTGTGGCTCCTTTTGTGGCATTGGTGTAGGCCTCAAAAAATGAAAGTCACGCTGAGTTGATCAGAACAAAGCCTAAAAGTCACGCTGAGTTGATCAGAACAAAGCCTAAAAGTCACGCTGAGTTGATCAGAACGAAGCCTAAAAGTCACGCTGAGTTGATCAGAACAAAGCCTAAAAGTCACGCTGAGTTGATCAGAACGAAGCCTAAAAGTCACGCTGAGTTGATCAGGACAAATTCTAAAAGTTACGCTGAGTTGATCAAGACAATGTTTAAAAGTTATGCTGAGAGACAGCTCATCATTTGTCAGAATGTCATTATGACTGATAGCACGACAGTCACAGAAGGTCTCCTCGTATGCCACGTATGCACGGAACTCGAGAGATCACAGCTGACTATTGTGTGACTTTCGAAATCTTCTTCAACAAGACTCAGCCTTCATCAAGTTGGCGTACCAAAAGAGCTTATTGTCATTTAATGCGACTGACAAAAGGTAATCAATGTCAGAGATTTTGTGTCAGTCGAAGCACGTCGAATCAAGACAGCTGGCCGTTCTGACTCAAGTCTGCGTGTATTTTGAACTTCTATGTTCCTTCCTCAAGTTTGCGTGTATTTTGAAGCTTTCTGCCCCAAGTCTGCGTGGATTCTGAAGCTTTCTGTCCCAAGTCTGCGTGGATTCTGAAGCTTTCTGCCCCAAGTCTGCGTGGATTCTGAAGCTTTTTGCCCCAAGTCTACGTGGATTCTGAAGCTTTCTGCCCCAAGTCTACGTGGATTCTGAAGCTTTCTGACCCAAGTCTACGTGGATTTTGTCCTCAATAAGTCTGCGTGGATTTCATCAAATTGGAGTACGTGGCAGCCATGCCATCAATCTCTCGCATGCGTGTCCTGTAACTTGCACACGACTCATGCACGATTGCCATGTGTCCAACAGTTACAGGCCACGTCCAGTAACTGCTCATAACCTTGCGTATGTTAAATTCTGCGTGATTTTCAACTATGCACAGGTTGTGAAGACAGTTATCTTTTCAGTTATTTTTGACTCTATAAATAGAGTTCTTTTCTCATTCATTGGACAGATACATAGCTATCTAAATTGCTGTTGAAATTTTGAGAGCTTTTCTTCTTCGTATCGTCTAAGGGATAAAGCGATCGTCTTCTAGATCGGATTCCTACAGTTGTATTTTCCCAGAAACACAATAAATAAAGTGAATTTATTTATGAAAAACAAATTGGCGACTCTGCTGGAGAAAACCATCTCCTCTTCTGAGATGGCAATAACTCAATACGACACTTCGTCAGTCGGCTCGACGAAGAAGGTGATATCGATCCAATTCGATCAACTCGCCTACGAAGAAATGCAGCGGGCTAAGGGTAGCAAGCCCATTTCAGCCTCCATCACCACTGCCAAGTCGAAGGGACGATCTGTCAACGTCCCTACGAATCTGTTGGCAACCAATGGTGAAGTTTCTGCTACAGTATCTACTCCTAATACTGGCAAGGACTCTATTGCAAGCACGCACGCTCTTGTGTGCTCGAAGACGACAGCAGTCAAAAGTCACATTGGCAGCACTGGTTCCTTAGCCAAGCCTTTCCAGCGTGTAATCTCAAAGTCAAAAGTCACGCTGACAGCACTGGCTCCTTAGCCAAACCTGTTCCAGCATGCAATCTCACAGTCAAAAGTCACGCTGACAGCATTGGCTCCTTAGCCAAACCTGTTCCAGCATGCAATCTCAAATTCAAAAGTCACGCTGACAGCACTGGCTCCTTAGCCAAGCCTGTTCCAGCGTACAATCTCAAATTCAAAAGTCACGCTGACAGCACTGTCTCCTTAGCCAAACCTGTTCCAGCATGCAATCTCAAATTCAAAAGTCACGCTGACAGCACTGGCTCCTTAGCCAAAGCTGTTCCAGCATGTATTTCTAAAATCAAAAGTCACGCTAACAGCACTGGTTCTTTAACCAAGCCTGTTTCAGCGTGTATTCCGTATTCATCATTTAAGAAGAATAGCTCTTTAGCTATCTCTTCTTCCTTGCCAACTTCTACTAGAACTGGGGGTGGTCTTGCTAGAACTCCTCCACAAACGGCTCACAAAGTCCCTTCGAAAAGAAATAACTCTTTAGTTGTATCTTCTGCTCCTGTAGTGTTTACTTCAGGAACAGCTTTGACTGACAATTTTGTTAGTTAAAGAAAAGGAGATGGTCTTTTGACTACTCTTCCTTCTGGACATTCTATGTCTCAAAACTTGAATAAGTCTAAGAAGAAACATTTCTTAATGTCTTCTTCTACGACTTCTTCGAATTGGGCACAGAATTTGTCTATAAAAGAAAGTCTGTTACCAACTCCTAATCAAGGGGGTGGTTCAACTCTTCCTTCTCTGTAAATATCCAGATCAATGGAAGGAAAACTCTAAGTTTCAAAAACCAATGTGTTACCTCCAACTGATCTAAGGACAAAACTTAATCAAATCCGTTTGGGAAGCACTTCTGGTGTCAAAAAACTATACCAATCGGGAACAAAAGTAAGAGATCCAGATGCAGAGTATGCTAGAAATTATGTGGCTCAGATTAATCACTCTCTATATAATCAAGAGCCATCAAGACCTAAGAACCGGAAATATATTCCTAAAAATACACAAAGAATGTTCTCTGATGTACCTCAATCTTCACAGACAGATTTACGAGAACACCTTCAACAGAAGAGAAGGAATAATTTTGTGTCAATAGATCATGACCATACTGAATGTGAATTCCAGCCAAAAGTCATAATTCAATACAGATGTCAATCAATGGATCATGACCATGCTGAATGTGAATTCCAGCCACAATTCGTCAGCCAGAAATTTACTCGATTCTGCGACGATCATCGGATCAACAATGTGGCTTCTACCGCATATAATCCGGCAGCTAACGGATTAGCAGAAGCTTTCAATAAGACCATCATCAAACTCTTAAAGAAGTTTGTCTCTACTAACAAACGTAATTGGAGTGAGAAACTCGGTGAATGTTTGTGGGCTTACCGTACTACAGTTCGTAATGCTACTAAATGTACACCTTTCTCTCTGGTGTACGGATGCGAAGCTGTTCTTCCATTAGAGATTCAAATTCCTTCTTTAAGGATAGCAATCGCTAATGAACTTACCACCGAGAATAATGATCGTCTTCGACTTCAGGAATTAGAAGCTCTAGATGAAAAGCGATTATCTGCTCAATAGAATATCGAATTTTATCAAGCTAGAATCTTAAGAGCTTTAAAGAAAGTCAGAGTTCGAGCATATCAAAAAGGAAAACTTGTTCTAACAGTCAGACGTCCTATGACTATGACTCATATGAGTAAAGGCAAGTTCGACGCAAAGTGGGAAGGTCCCTATATTGTGAGTAGAGTTTTCTCAAAATGGAGCTTATCAACTCTCAGAACTGGATGGTCGAATTGCTATGATGCCTATTAATGGCAAATTCCTTAAAAAGTATTATGTATAAATATAAATGCTTGTAAATCATCAGACAAGTTCAAGTCTATAAATAAAATTCAAATTTTATTTCTTTATGGACGATAGTACATGATACTAAGGAAGATCACTATCATCTTTTTCTACATTTGGACGCGGACCGCTGCCGTCCTTCTCAAAAACACGATCAGCAAAGGAGCTGAGAACTTTCTTGCTGGAACCCACGAGGAACTTGCAAGCAGCCATCCTCATGGCTTCCTCTTCTTCAGTCCTTCCTGGATCAAGCAGAAAGTCCAGAATGTCTCGTGGTGGCTTGGGTGCAGACGAACCTTCGCCTGCTTCTACCGGATGAACTGGATCGGCATGGCGTTCTTCAGTGCCCTTCTGAACCTTCGGGGCGATTTCAGCCTTCTCGGATACTTCTTCAGACGACATTTTTATGTTGAAGAGTAGAGGTGTTTGTTCTTGTCAGATTTCTGCTATATTTATAGACAGAAGTTCCTCAAATAATGAAGCGACACATTCATCCGACGGTTCACCCGTTCATTAATGCATGACGGTTCATCCGTTCATTTATCACATTCATCCGACGGTTCGCCCGTTCATTAATGTCTGACAGTTCATCCATTCATTTATCACATTCATACGACGGTTCGCCCGTTCATTAAAGCCTGACGGTTCATCCGTTCATTTATCACATTCATCCGACGGTTCGCCCGTTCATTATAATCCGACGGTTAACCCGTTCATTCATCATCATCTGACGGTTCATCCGTTCATTATCATTCATTTTTGATCAGTATTAAACTAAGATCATCTCTGGTTTAATATCATCTGATAGAATTGCAAAGTTCATTTGTATATTCTATTCTATTGAAACGTGTCATGTATTATTTACCTCTGAACATATTTTCTTCATTATTAAAACAACAAAGTCAAAAATCAGATCAAAGGTTCTCATTCGTCTTTATTCAAAATCAAAATGTTGATTACAAGATCTATTTATTAGGAGTTATTAGCTCCTTAATACGATCAAGTACAATACTCATTTTCTCTTCATGAGCTTTTCGAACTTTTTCTGCTGCTTCAACAGCGATATTTTGTTCATCAAAAATAATAATAGCAGATTGGAGACGATTAACTTCTTCAATTTGCTCTGTCTGCATCTGCTCTCGCTCCTTTTGAAGAGTTTCACAGCGTTCGGCTTCAGAAATATAAGCAGCAATGACCTCAGCTTGCTCTGTTTCTATGACAGCAATTCGCTCTTGAAAACGAGCCAACTCCTCTTTCAACTTCTTCAGCTCTTCAGCTTTGGATGCTTTATCTTTCTCCAGAAGCTCTACTCTCTGACGAGTAGCTAATATTTCTTCACCCTTTTCTACTAATTTCTCAGAAGAAGAGGCAAGAAATGCTTCTAATGCAGCTTGCTGGGACTGGGCTTCATGCTCTAGTTGACTGATCTCAGCCACCATTAAAGAATGAATGTCTTCCTTCTTAGTCTTCCAGTATTTTCGGATAGTTATTTCTAACTCATCTAGGAGATGTTCGAAGAAGATGTACTGAGATTCACAACCAGCATGTCGCAACGCCATGAGCGAGAAATTGATCATAGTTCGAAGCTCAGAGAAGGGCATAGCTTCGTCCTTCAAGAAACGCTTGGAGTATGTATCCAGATATGAATAGATGATATCTGAATACATCCCCAGAGTTCTTGCCAGTCCCATCTCAAACCCAGGAGTCGCTGTCATCATTGAAGAAGAAGCTTGTATGTTTTCTATCCTGGGAACGGAGGTATGTGCTGCTGGAGAAGTTGGCAAGTACGAGCTCCCTTCATCAGCATCAGTCTGGACAAGTGGAGCATGAGTTGAACTCATTGCTGCAGCAGTTCCTACTAGTAAAAAAAAAATAATCAGCATCTAAAAGAAAAGGAAACAGTAAAAAATAAAATTTGGAATAAAATTCTACCAGGCTGAGGTTCATATTCTATGTGGTGAGGGAGTCTTGCGTCTTCTCGTAGCCGGTCCATGATGGTGTCCGACACCTGCTTTATGTGGCTGCTTCCAGCTCCAGAATTACTGGGTACTGGAGCGTTGTCCGGAGATTGAGCAGGTTCGGGGCTGAGTTCCATTCTGTTTCCTCTGACTTTATCTTCATCATAAGGAGTAGAAGTGCCAGCATGCCAATCATCTCCTTCTTCAGCTTCTTCTTCTTCTTCAGACTCTTTTTCATCCCCGGCTTCAGGATGAGTCTCTGATCCGGAGTCCATGATGTTCACATCTTCATCTATTCCTTGAGATGAATGAATATCAGGAACAGTAATGATAGCAAGCTCAGTATCGACTGCCGGTTCAGTTTCCCCTGGAATATCAGTTCGAAGAATGATGTCTTTACAAATATTCTTCAACAAGTCATCAGCAGCTGGTAGCTCGGAAGTTGGCACGTCTTCATCGCCTCTGGCCAAAGAAATGTTTTCCTCAACCTGAGTTTCTGGAACTTCCGGTTGTTCCATAACTTCTGCCGGGGTTGGTTCTTCTTCAGAATATTCAATCTGGTCATCCAATGCCTGGATGACGCCCTCAGTCCCATGTTCAAAAGGGATCATCCTCATCTCTGAGGGTTCAATAGCTACTCCACTTGTTGTCGGAGCAGTCGTTTCCTGAGCTCGAGTAGATTCTACCTCAGGCTGTTCAGCGGAAGTTGTTGGAAGATGCACATTATCAGATTCTGTTTTCTCAGTGGAAGCCGCTTCATTAATCTCTGGCAAGACCCCTCCACTCATAATCGTTTCCAGGAGTTCATTGCCTTTCATTTTGCTGACGGTCTTCTTGACATACTTGCCTCTCGACCTCCTTGTTATCAAAGGAGCATCATCTTCGTCTGTGTCTTCGTCTTTATCGGCAGCGTCATCTTCGTCAACTGAGATGCCACCTAAAGATGAAGTGGCAGTTACTGAGACCCCTTTCTTCTTCTTCTTAGATATCTGAGACTTAGTACTCTTTTTCGAGACTGTCTCAGATTCATCACTTCTCTTTCTCTTGGAAAGGGATACAAATATGGGAGGAAGAACTTCATCAGGAAAATTTTGCTCTTGATATAAGACATATAGGGGCTCAACCTCAGCTGTCTCATCTTCCGGTTCCGGAGAAAATCGTGGAATAACAATCTTCTTCTTCGACCTTTTTGATAGAGCTGGGTCATCTTCCGCAACAAAAGTCTTCAGATGGAAGCTCGGCATAAAGGTGCTCGACGAAACATAGAAGCGAGCATATGTGTAAAGCATCTTCGTCCCCGTGCTGGATAAAGGATTAGGCATAAAGAATACAGCTTTTGTATCTCTAGTCGTAAAGTATCTCCAGGCCCGAGCTCCGTCAATAAGCCCTCCACGAGCAGAAAGACAAGTGGTGGCATTCCCAACGTGAAGTTGGTCATATCTGAATTGCCTGGCAAATCGGCTCGGTAGATACGGCTCCAGATACGTCATTTCTTCATGACGGTATTCTAGATGAGAGGGCCTGATTCTCTGCAACCACTGGAAGGCTACATCATCTAGCCTGTTTCCTTGATCTCTGTCTAACATATTCAAGGGCATGCTCTCATAACCCAGTGGTGGAGGGACACATTGAATGGACCAATGTGACGCTCGATTCAAAATATTTCTACATTCTGGAAGAGTGTGAACCTTCCAGAAAGTCTCTCCGGAGTACTTCTCCAAAAAGAGACTGCCACTCCCTCCTCCTCCTGGAGGTATCAAACCATCATGATGGAGGAGAAGCCAACCATATAGATAAGTGAAGGGCATCTCTATTCTGGAAAATTCATCAGTCATCCTCCTCTGATCAGATAGCATGTTGGTTACAAAATTCTGAAGACCTGCGTTCAGCCTACAGGTCATCGCTGATAATAAGTCCATTTTATAACCATACATAAGGCGCACCGCTGCAAAAATAACGCCTCTATGTATCCTGTCCAGAGAGCTGGAGCCAGGAACGACGAATCTTCTTAACCAAAGAGATAGGAATCCGGCTAAATGATCGTTCCTTGACAGAATCTTTCCACTCTGTCTCACATACGAGCTGAAGGTGGTTCCAGCCTTAAACTCATACCAGTCTTCAGTGATCGTGAAATCCTTGCAGTCATACTTCTCCAATAGATAAATGATTTCGCTCTCAGAGAGGGGTTTGAAGTTGCTAATCTGGTACCATCTCTTCTCGTTTATCTTTTTCTCATCCTTCTCACGGTTCATGAAAAGATAGGACATCCATTTCTGGATGTGATTGCCGGCTTCATCTTTAGAACTCTTGTAATACAGAGTACATGTGCCGAAATGGCACATCATCTCTTCAAACAGGTGCACCATTTCTGGATTCTTCTCCGACAGAAAGTTCAGCTCTTCTGTCGTAGGCACATACTCTTCATACGGTAATATGCCTGAAGGCAGATGCGAGATGTATTCCATCTCATGAAGGGCAAAGCCTATCTCCCCTTTGGGAGTCATAAATGTCTCCGTCCTGTGGTTATACCTCTCAACCAAGGCCAGGAACAGACAGGGGTTGGGCCTGAAGCTGTAGGATGAATTGACGATTGCGTCATAAAGGTTTATCTTCTTCAGCTCACTCTCAAAATTCTCCAGAGCCCAGTGGACCAAAGTCTTCCACCTCACGTTCTCCTGATTCATTAAACCGTTCATCCTCGGCGTCGAATCAGTGGGGTAGAATGCATTCTTGTTTGCCATGAATTCGTTTATAAAAACGGGCATCCTGAATGGCATCAATATTGATGAGTCAGGTGGTACACATCCCGGCTTCAAACCCCGAAACACGGATACATGATTCTCTGGAGAACTGAAGAATCCCTCCTTCTTGTAAATGATACGGCTAGCCTTTGCCTGCTGATATTCTGTTAAGTGCCAGGACATCTTTCTGGGATAGCTGGCATGCATAAATCTCATGATAGATAAGCCCCTGGAAACCTTCGGCCAGTACATGGGCTGTTTTGCATCACCTTCGAAATAAAAGCAAACCTTCTCTCTGATGCCCTTTGGTTGAGATTTCTGTGCTATGGCTTCCCCGAACAAAAATGCTGGTTTCTTATGGGACACCAAATCAAGATTCTGAAAGGGTTGACCATTTATCAGACAGAGTAAAGTTGTATGGTCTTGATTTGCCAACAACGGCAGTCTAGCTTCTGGAAGATCAAACTGAGGAAATTGCACATGAGATAAATCATGTTTAAATGAAAAACTCAAGTGCCCTTCATAATCTGTCTCTTCACTTCGGATGTTCACTACAGAAAATAAAAGAAGACAAGGTTAGATATGTTTTAGTAAAATCTATGTCTGTAAAGATTTGTCAGCGTGAATAGCAGTGTTCGAAGGAAATTTCATAAGTCACGCAGACTTCAGACTGATATACTATCAAGACACGCTGAATAATTTATTCACGCAGGTGATTAATTCACGCAAAGTCCAGACAGATTAGAATGAAAGTCACGCATCATTGCCAGAATCGCATTTAAGTGAAAATGACAAAAAAACACGCTGACGGATCAAGACTAATCTATTCAGAGGATGACTCTCAGAAGCTGCGTGAATAATTCAACATTGACATCTCTGTTAACATGTGAAAAATTACGCAGAGTCATTAAAGCTGCGTGAATAATTCAACATTGACATCTCTGTCAACATGTGAAATATTACGCAGAGTCATGAAAGCTACGTGGATAATTCAAACATTGACATCTCTGCCAACATATGAAAAATCACGCAGAGTCATGAGAGCCATGCTCCTTTGCGTGAAACACAGAGCTTTGTAAACACGAAGATGTGAAGTATGGTCGACCCTAAAGAGGGGGCATACTTTATTAATATCATGTGCCCTAAAAAGGGGGGGGGGATATATTTCTGAAGTTCATTATTTGTCTTAAGATCCTAAAATTTCTATGTGGGGTTCATCTTCATCAAAGTCATCTTCATTAAAGTTATCTTCAACAGTTCGTATCCCCATCCATCACTTACGCTGCATAGGAGGATGCGTGACTTCGCGTCGAGGGAGTCTGTCAGTGGTGGCACGCGAGGAAGTCGCATGAGCTTTCCCCTTGGCCTGAGCATCGGTTTTCTTAGGAGCCATTGCTGCTGAGAAGGGGAAGAAGAAGTCGGGGAAGATGAAGTTCGTCGGGGAAGATGAAGTTTCTCTTCTGTGGATTCTCTCTCTAAAAAGCAGTAAAGAAACAAAGAAGTGGTTTATGGCTTATTTATAGGCTCATGAAGAATTCCAAACGGCAACATCATTATTTGCCTCGATTTAGGAGCTTTGCACGGGATCCTAACTGCACAGAATCCCAACAGTCCAATCATTTCGGAGTAAATCTCTCTTTAAGTCATCTCAGCGTGACTAAATTCATTTTATCATCTCGATTTCAAAGTATTTCGAAATAATTTATCATTTTTCGAAAACTTTGAAGGGGGTTTTGTAGGCCTCAAAAATGAAAGTCACGCTGAGTTGATCAGAACAAAGCCTAAAAGTCATGCTGAGTTGATCAGAACAAAGCCTAAAAGTCACGCTGAGTTGATCAGAACAAAGCCTAAAAGTCATGCTGAGTTGATCAGAACAAAGCCTAAAAGTCACGCTGAGTTGATCAGAACAAAGCCTAAAAGTCACGCTGAGTTGATCAGGACAAATTCTAAAAGTCACGCTGAGTTGATGAAGACAATGTTTAAAAGTTACGCTGAGAGACAGCTCATCATTTGTCAGAATGTCATTATGACTGACAGTACGACAGTCACAGAAGGTCTCCTCGTATGCCACGTATGCACGGAACTCGAGAGATCACAGCTGACTATTGCGTGACTTTCGAAATCTTCTTCAACAAGACTCAGCCTTCATCAAGTTGGCGTACCAAAAGAGCTTATTGTCATTTAATGTGACTGACAAAAGGCAATCAATGTCAGAGATTTTGGGTCAGTCGAGGCACGTCGAATCAAGATAGCTGGCCGTTCTGACTCAAGTCTGCGTGTATTTTGAACTTCTATGTTCCTTCCTCAAGTTTGCGTGTATTTTGAAGCTTTCTGCCCCAAATCTATGTGGATTCTGAAGCTTTCTGCCCCAAGTCTGTGTGGATTCTGAAGCTTTCTGCCCCAAGTCTGCGTGGATTCTGAAGCTTTTTGCCCCAAGTCTGCGTGGATTCTGAAGCTTTCTGCCCCAAGTCTGCGTGGATTTTGAAGCTTTCTGACCCAAGTCTGTGTGGATTTCGTCCTCAACAAGTCTGCATGGATTTCATCAAATTGGAGTACGTGGCAGCCATGCCATCAATCTCTCGTCTGCGTGTCCTGTAACTTGCACATGACTCATGCACGATTGCCATGTGTCCAACAGTTACAGGCCACGTCCAGTAACTGCTCATAACCTTGCGTATGTTAAATCCTGCGTGATTTTCAACTATGCACAGGTTGTGAAGACAGTTATCTTTTCAGTTATTTTTGACTCTATAAATAGAGTTCTTTTCTTATTCATTGGACAGATACATAGCTATCTAAATTGCTGTTGAAATTTTGAGAGCTTTTCTTCTTCGCATCGTCTAAGGGATAAAGCGATCGTCTTCTAGATCGGATTCCTACAGTTGTATATTCCCAGAAACACAATAAATAAAGTGAATTTATTTATGGAAAATAATTGGCGGATGATTTCCCGAATGAGCTGGTCTGCCGAGTATTGATGACCTTCGTATCTAGCCTTATCGTGATTCTTCCAAATTGCCCACGTGGCGGCCGCTGCGACGATCTAGTGTCCATGGAAGGCTGATCCCCAGGAGGCTGCGAGATCGTTGAAGCGTCCACCGCTCTGCTGAATACTGAATAGATTGTTAAGAGTCCTCCAGACACTGCCGGGCAGGCTCCCCTAACAAAATATGTGGTCAATAGTCTCCATTTGGGGTTGAGAGCAGCACGAGCAGGCAGAAGCTGAGCTAATGTCGATGGTGTTGAGGATATCATCGGTGGGCAATTTCTTCCTAATGATTCTCCACATTAGGATCGACCACTTCTTAGGGATACAGGATTGCCAATAGTGGGCCATGGAAAGGTGCGGCTGCCCGGACCCCTGGACAGCACTCTTCGCTGACCTCACGATGAAAACCCCTGAGGCCTCTAATGTCCATCTCAGAGCGTCATCCTCGTGGCTGATTCTTAATTCGAGCCTACGGATGCTGTCCGCTGATTCGTTGTCGGTCCATTCTCGAATTTTATCCCAGTTCCAGTCGTCGTTCATTGGATTCCAAAGGTCTTTGATCCTGGTATCTCTCGGGGTCTCGGTGAGACTCGGGATCATGCTATCCCCCACACATCGTTCCAAGAATGGATCCGTATCGCCCGTCCCCAGATGGAGTCTAATTGCGTGCTCGACGAGGTCTCTCCCGATAAGGATTCGACGCCAAGCAGCTGAGGATCTGCAGTTGGAAGTGGCCAAAGCTGTATGGATATGCTTGAAGTACCTGGCCTTCATAAACCTGGTCCATAGGTTATTGCTCGTATGGAGTTTCCACCACAATTTCATCGAAAAGGCTTTAACGATGTAGGAAAGTTTGGTAAATCCCAGCCCCCCATTGACAGTCGGATGAGCCATGGTGTCCCAGCTAGCCCAGTGATGCTTGTCTTTGCCGTCGTAGTGCCCCCAGAAAAAATTATGGAAGATCTGTTCGATCGAAGAGATAACTTTCTTGGGCGGGGAGCAAGCCGCCAGAGTATGGATGGGGATTGATGTGAGCACGTGATTGATGAGTGTCATCTTACCGTCGGGGGATAGCGTGGCATTATGCCATCCTTCAAGTTTTTTCCTGATTCTCGAGATCAAATTGTTGAAGTTGCCCACGTTGGATCTTCCATAAACAAGAGGGCTTTCGAGATAGTTGAACGGAGGATGGTCAACAGAAAAGGATGTTAAGTTGGTAAGGGTGCTAGCGTGCTCTCTCTTGATGTCATGGTGGACGTAGATTACGCTCTTAGAGGTATTGATCTTTTGTTCGGAGCATCTAGCATACCGCTGCAGGGTGTTATGGACCACTACCACCGCTCCCTCGTCCCCAGAGGAGAATATGAGTAAATTGTCGGTGAATGCCAGATGTGTGATGATGGGGCATCTGCTGGATGTGTGGTAGTGTTGGAAGTTCGGGGTTCTGACCATGTTGTTAAGGTTCCTGCTCAGAGCGTCAGCTGCGATGATGAAAATAGTTGATGACAGAGGATCGCCCTGTCTAACCCCTCGGTTGGATTTGAAAAACCCCTGAGCTTGTCCGTTGATGATCGTGGAGAACCAGGAGTTGCTAATGGATCTCCATATGATGTTGGTCCAGGTTTCCGAGAAACCGAAAGCCCTAAATACCCAGATCATGAACTGCCAATCCAGTCTGTCATAAGCTTTCTCTATGTCGATTTTGACTGTGATGTTGCCCCCTCTAACAGGGAATTTCATGCAGGTGATAGGCTCTTGGGCCAGCATAATATTGTCCTGGATGTTTCTTCCACGAACAAACCCACTTTGCTCCTCCGAGATGATCTTGGGTAGGATATCTGCCATTCTGGTAGCGATGGTCTTGGAGATGATCTTGTTAATGAAGTTGCACAGGTTGATGGGGCGAAAGTCGCGAAAGGACTTCGGGTTATCTTTTTTAGGGATAAGAATTAGCTTGGCACTCGATATGGCTTTAGGGTAAGTGGCACCTTCGAAAAAAGCATTAGCCGCTTCGGTGATCTCGTGTTAGATAATATCCCAGCATGTGCGGAAGAAAACCCCCAAGAAGCCGTCCGGGCCAGGAGCGTTGTGCTCATTTAGAGCCCACACAGCATCTCTCACCTCCTGGGCATTAGGGGCACGCTCCAATTTGGTGTTGTCGGTGGCATTGATGAGGAGGGGGATTTGATCAAGGAACTCGCTTTTAACTGCTGCTTGAATGCCCTTTTGGTCAGTGATGATGTTCCCGGTGTCTTTGGCGATATTGTGAATCGAAAGTTTCTGTCTGCGGCCGTTGACGCAATTATGAAAATATTTTGAGTTTTTATCCCCTTCGCTGTCCCATTTCAACCTAGCTTTCTGCTTCCAGAAATTAGTCTCCAATTTGAGCTTGAATTTGAGCATAGCTTTAGTGAGGTTTAGAGCTATCCTGGCCTCTACGGAATGGTCCGTTACAAACTTGGCTTCGGCACGGGTGACGTCGTCCTCAGCAATCCGAACGGCTTGAAAGATGTCTCCATAGCCTTGTTTGCTCCAAAGGGACAGAGCTCTTCTCGTGGCCTTGAGCTTGTTGCTCACTCGAGAAAGGGGGTTGGGAGAGTCCTCACTGTTCTACGCTTTTGTCATGACTCCAAAAAATTGTGGGTGCTCGGTCCAGAAGTCGAGGAATTGGAAGTTTTTTGAGTGGAATGGTGTTGTTTTTAATTTCAACCAACAGAGGGGTGTGGTCAGATTCGGAGGAATTGAGGTGGGATAGGTGGCTAGATAACCCCATTCTATTCCAAAATGCATTAGTGAGGGCTCTGTCCAGCCGGAAGTATTGTCGACGGTCGCCCTCCTGCATGTTGCACCAGGTAAAGGCGTTTTCTGTGAAGTGAAGGGGTTCGAGATGAGCATTGAAGATGAAGTTGTTAAAATCTTGCATGGCCGGCATGGGAGGGTGCGACCGCCGATTTTCTCTTCTCTGCAAGTAACCGCATTAAAGTCCCCGATGCAGAGCCAAGGTGTGTTGCTGTGGTGGGGGTTGATGTCTAGTAGTTCATTCCAGAGGTGTTTTCTCTCTGCGATGTCGCAGCTGCCATGGACCGCAGAGATGATGGCGCGCTCCGGGATCATGGGGTATTCGAACCAGCAGGAGAGGGCCTGCTCAGAGTCCTGGATGACTCCTAAGTTGACGTCCTCTGTGCTGAGGATCCAGATGTCGTATCTACCTGCTACGGCCGTGGGGAGGCCAAGTTGCAACTGGATAGATTTTAATCTTTTGGGGGGAATTTTGGGTTCGAGAATAATGAGGATGTCGATCTTGTGGATTCTCCGAAGAGTGGTTATTCTCCTTATGGTGGGTTTGTCGCCAGGCCACGGACATTCCAGGAGAGGATGTTAAGCATTAAGGATGTTGGGGGTGGGTTTTTTGATCCGCTTGGCGGCAGATGTGGTTTGGATTGTTGAGGTTTCTGTTACACCTTGTGTGACCTTGGTCTCAGTGACTGGTGCTCCTGTCATTGACGAGGTGGTAGGTTTGCTGGTAGGTTGCTCTTGTGGGTTCGGATGAGGGCATACTATTTCCTCTGCGGAGTCCAAGCTCGGATTCTCGGGAGGAATCACTATGGAGTCATTTACATTCTCAATCCGGATAATATTCTGCTGTAGAGGATAGCCTGCGGCTAGGACCTGTAGCCCTCGCTGCACCTAGTCTGGTCCTAGGATTGTTAGGGCTTCTACCACCTCTTCTTCGTTGGATTGTGCGCCGGTGGCCATGGTCGTCTCTACGTCCACCGGGTTGGTGGGCGATTCGATGGGAGCACGGTCAACATGGGGGCATTCGGTTTTCGATTTCGTGTCTCCCGTATTGAGAGCGTCGAATTGGTTGGAGAGAGTTATGACTTGAGTGTTGAAGGGGATTAGGGCTTTGCTGGGGGAATCACTCTTCTCTGATTTCTCGTCGCTGGATTCAAATTGGGTGTGTGAGTTCGGAAGAGGTAGGAGGGGTGTCTCGGGGTTCCTTCTCTCTGATGGTTGGGTGTTGTTCTGGGGAGCTTTCTTTTTTAGTTCCGGGTGAAGACGGTGGCAGTACTTAGGGAGGTGACCCCATAGATGACAGTGGTTGCAGAACATTATATCGTTGTCATAGAGGATTTGTTGGGTGTGGGTTTGGTTGCCCAACTCGATAGAGATGAATTGGGCGGATCGTTGTTGAGGTCGAGTTCCACACAAATTTTGGCGTAGTGGACCTTTGTAAGGTTGCTTGTCTCCGGTGCTGTGGCTATATAAGTTCCGAATGAGTTGGCTATGCGCCTAAGCGCAGCTGGGACAAAGCAGATGAGAGGTAGATTAGGGTGTATATATATATATATATATATATATATATATATATATATATATATATATATATATATAAAAATATATATATATATATATATATATATAGATATATATTTTATATATATATATATATATATATATATATATATATATATATATATATATATATATATATATATATATATATATATATATATATATATATATATATATTTTGTGTGTGTGTGTGTCTATATATAAATACCCATATATATATATATATATATATATATATATATATATATATATATATATATATATATATATATATATATGGGTATTTATATATATATATATATATATATATATATATATATATATATATATATATATATATATATACACTAATGAATAAAATAAAACTCCAAGCCAAAAGCCAGGCCAGGCCAGCCCAAGCCAGGCCGACCCAACCCAGGCCAGCACCCCCATGCCCGAGCCTTAATTTTTCCAAAGCAGTCCGACCCCTGTTCTATTTTGAGCGCAGATATATATATACGTATGTATATATTTTTGAGAGAGGGGACCATCGAAACCTAAACTCTTTACACGATGACCACCCCCGACCTCCAGGCGGCCGCGCGCCACCGCAGCGCCGCCCAGGGCCACCGCCGGCCGGCCGCAGATGGCCGTGCACGCGTACAGGCACGGAAGGGACGCGACAACAGCAGTAGCTTCGGGTCAGTTTCACAACGATCTTTCTCCCTCGTCGTTGGACGAATTTTCGATATACAGTTTTGAACACAACCCTACCCCTTTAAATCCCTTTAATCGCTTTTAAATGTTACACGCTAGTTTATCCAGAAAATTGGCGCCAACTTGGCGGAAAACTGTTCCGAACCGAACAGAAATTCGATTCCAAAAACTAGTTTTGGAAGGCAGTTTTCGGCAAACCTTCGACAGTTTCGTAAATCCACTTGAAGCGATTTATAGACAACCTTGCCATGATCAAAACACAGTAATTAGTTTATTTATTTGTCTATTGTATTCTGTTTAAATCAGGATTAAAGTTGACCAAAAACCTTTTTTCTAAAATAGTAAAAATCAGTAAAAACCTCCGATACGACGTGCGTCCCGTCAATCCGGGCGACGTGGTCGCGAACCGAAAACATCAAAAGGTGCTATCGACTTCGTGGACGTGTGGGCTTTGACGGAATTTAAATTGGTCGCGTGTGCGCGACGAATTTGATGTGTATCCGTCGAAATTCACCGTATCGGCCTCTGTGCAAAATTTTTAATTATTTTGTGCACGTTCGTCAGATCGAGACAAAACTTGCGCCAACAGGACCGTATCATTTTTCTGGTCCTGTATGCCAAGTTTGGTCCGATTCTGAGACAGTTGATCAGATCGCCGTTTCGCGGGCCCCACGATCCGATTCAACGGGCGATTTTGTGCACGGCACACCGGAATCCAAAATTGGACATACCGTTGGGTTTTATCATCAAAATAAATCTGTAGACATATAGTTTGACGATTTTAGAGACCATTAACTTGTAGAGCCTAAAAATCAAGTTGCGCCTAAAATACATTGATCAGTGATCAGGTGGCGCCCCGAAAATCAAGTTGCACCACTGATATGAAGCTCAGAGAACAGACTGCGCCACTGATCAGGTTGCGCCACAATTTCAGATTGTGCTCAGTCTTGTTGTGCCAAAATCTACGTGGCACCTGACACTTAATGGTCATCATTACCTGACAGCACTGACAACTGACACCACAGTGAACGAGGAAAATCTATTCGAATCCCGTGAATTGTGTCGCTCAAGAGAAGTTGGTGGACAGCTATACTGTATGCTTCGTGAGTTGCGCCTAGGCGCAATCCAAACAAAATCTTTAGTTGCGCCAAGGCGCAACCTGAACGATATTTGTTCATAAGCTGCCACGTGTGAAAGCGAAGCCCAAATCAAGCACAGTTTGACTCGTCGACTGAAGCTCGCACAACCTGATGAAGTTGAGACAACTTACATTCTAAAACAGGATGACGTGGAGCACATGCCACTAATCTCTCAAGACGTGTCTACTATCCTGTACATGACCACGCGCATCTCAATCATATGATGCCACGCGTCTAAATACAGTTAGTACACGATTGACAACTGAATGAAAGTTGGCACAACAGGAGGTTGGCGCAACCCAGTATGGCGCAATCCAGCCTTGCGCATATCAGAATAACTGCTAAAACAGTTATTTTTTGAACTCTATAAATAGAGTTTCCAATCATCATCGAGAAGAAATCAAGAACTCTTACAAAAAATTGCTGCTGCGTTCTCCAGAGGCTACAGTCTTCAAGTTCACATAGTCCAAGGGATAAAGTGATCGTCTCCTGATCAGATTTCCAAAGTTGTACTTCTCCAGAATTCATTGTACTTTGTACTATTCTTTCAAGTTTGGAATAAAACAAATTTTTATTTTTGCAAACAAAATGACGACTCTGCTGGGGACGACTTTCTCCTCCGACGAGAAAGTGACAACTCAATGTGACATTGCGTCGATCGGCAAGATGCAGAAGACTCTGGTTGTTCAAGTCAACCAGACAGCCTACGAGAATATGATCAACACCAAGAGCAACAAGCGCACGGTGGCTTTCGCCAAGAATAGGACTGTGTGGTCTCCTAAATCTCCCACAGTCGCTGTTGCCCAGACGCAACTTGAGTGCTCAATGACCAAGGCGCAATCTGCCTCAGTGTCTTCAGTACAGCCTATTTTTGTTGCTAGGGCACAATCTGCTCGCTCTGCTGCCCATGTGCAACCTACTACCAATGTTGCTACCAAAGTGTCACCAATAGTCCATAAGACTATGGCGTAACCCAAGCGATCGGTGACCCAGGCGCAATCTGCTACTCCGGTGCAACTCAAGGGAACTAGTCTTTTGGCTATTCCCTCTTCCAATTCTCAAGTTCTAAACTTAGAGAATTCATGTCCTAGTGCCAACGCTAGACAGAACAAAGGAAAAAGTCCTATGACATTTCCACAATTGACACAATCTAGGCCTAAAATGATCACACAACAGAACAAAGGGAAACGCTTCTTAGCTAACCCTATTCAAAATAAAGGAAAGCGCCCTTTGGTCTTTCCTCAAACTTCCTTGGTCTATGACTCAGAGGAAGATGTATCAGATTCTATTCCTGTAAACAGAGGTCCTCGAATCTCTGATACTGGAAAGAATACTGATCAGAAAGGTATCTTACCTACCCCTATGGGGTTTGGTTAAGACCTTCCTACCTTGCAAATTTCAAGATCCAAGCAAGGAAAATTAAAGGTATCACAAACAGAGACTCCGGGAATGAAATTTTTAGATTTACGCGCTTATCTCAATAGGTGTCAACCAATATCAACTTTGGCAAAACGCAAGAATCCTATGCCAAAGGCCAATCTGCACCAAAAGTCAAAGTTTGAAAAGAAAGACCCATCTACATATGCTAATGAGTTGAGTACATCTCTGTACACTCAAGGAACTAAACACCTGAAGAATAGAAGACATGTTCCTAACATCATCAAGGAATATGTTCCTCCGACTTCTTCTCGTCCTGCGGTTGTAACTGACCTCCGGCAACGCCTTACACAAAGGCGGGAGACTACAGGAATGTTTTCCTCACCTCCAAATCGCGTTTCAAATCGCCACTGCCTACATGAAGTTGTCATCAACTGTTGTTGCCAATCGGCTCGACGATCTGTCTTCGATCGTCTGAACTATGCTTTAACTCCTGAACATATAATAGAAGACGAAGATGAACTATTATATGCTTCTGTTTCCATGACTTCTCAAGGCACTGGGGTGGAAAACGTCCAAGACGTAATACATCCCATAATCCCAGTCAACAATACTTAGACCGGATCCATGCATCCAGTGAAGGTGTCTTTCAATACACTAGATCGAGAAACCTTCATTTGATCCAAGGTGTCTTTAATCAAGAAGATCTCCCTATCACTCATGTGGAAGAGGACTCTTTCTCGGAGTTTGATACAGACAGTGAAAGTTTGGAACAAACAATCACATCAATAGTAGCAAGAGAAGTGACAGCATATACCATTACGGAAGGTCAAGATGCCTCTACGTCAACCAGCCAAGAGCAACGAATCGTTGCATTGGAAGACAAATTGAAAACCATGGCAGAAATGGTTGCAAGCATGCACACCGTAATGGTAGCTCAACATACAGTACTTCCAATTGTAAACCCTGTTACAAATCCTGAGCTTATAGCATCCTATGTACCTGTAAGTCTGGGGGTACTAGCCACTCAGGTTGCTTCTGTGCCAATTCAAGCTGATCCAAGTCAGTCCGGTGCTGGGGGTGGTAATTACCATGTTGTTCCACTCCTAACACTTCTAATCAGCCTACCAATTCCCAAACATCAGGGGATGCTAATGAGGCTGTTAAACTCTTACGCACTCAGTTTGAGGCCTTCAAGCAGAAGGATGGCCTACAAAGATTGGGCATAAAGCAACCATATCCTACAGAGTGGAAGGAAGTTTCATTTCCTCCTAAGTATAAACTGGCAACCATTATGCTGTATGACGGTAGCACTTCTCCAAGTCAGTACATTAATCATTTCGAAGTAATGACTGATCAGTTACAACCAAATGATGCTCTCCTTACCAGAGTGTTCATCGGTTTCTTAGCTGGTGCAGCATATGACTGGTATCATAGCCTACCTGATGGCTGTATTACTTCCTTTGCTGGCTTTAAGCAAATGTTCTTGGAATAATTTTATGAGAGAATCAATGACATGACAATGTCTGCCCTCATTAAAATTAAACAGAGGCACAATGAATCCACAGAGATTTTTATTGAAAGATTCCGTCGAGAGGCACTTAAAATGCCTTTAGGTACTCCATCTGCTGTAATAATAGACACTTGCAAATCAAACTTGTTACCTATTATCAGTATGTGGACGGGATCTGTCACAACCCGCTCCCGAATAACCGGATACGAGTCGGACACGCCCAGCCTTTGTCATTAGAATAACAAAGTAAGCTGTACCATTCTAGGAAAACTAACCAGATATCAAGACAAGAATGAAAACAGCATCTATAAAATATATCCCAGAGTAAAGTACAATATCTGAATTTTATTACATTCCAGAATGATAGAATTCTACTAGTCTCAATACATGGAAATAATAGGGAAAAACTAAAGGAATCTCTAGGCTTCTGCGGCCTCTAAGTCATGAGCTGCACCAGCTAGCTCTCCTGCATCAATAGGCTCCTCACCATAGAATGTATCGCATAAAGCCTCCAACTCACCTGCAACTTATCCAGTCAGGAGCGGAGCTAGTATATCCAGAGAAATGAACATGTACATCATGGTATGAATCAAGAAAATAGGGATAGATGTAAAGTACAGGAAATAAGAACAAGGCATGAACTGAATAGGAATACTGAAAGTAAAACAGGGAAACATGGTAAGAGTCCTGAACATGAAATACAACCTGAATCCTGAAATACAAACTGAACATGAAATACAACAATGAAATCCTGAAATACAAACTGAATCCTGACATGTGCAATATTTGAAATACTTCTAGATTGTGATCGGCTTGGGTAAATGCAATGATAATGAAATGGTACGGCTTTGGCCCCGCATGCACGGTACGGGACCCAAGCTATTCACATGAGTAGTAACAGGGTTTGATCACATATCTATAGTATTTCCCCTCCCAGACACAATTGATACAAGGAACATGAAACGAGACAATATCTTGATATATCGTGTCATCAAGAGATACAAGAATGAATATGAAGACATGAGAAATGGACAAATCAGAGGAGTATACTTGTCTGTCTCCGGGTGATCAAGAAAAGGTAGTAGAGCTGGGAATCCTCCTGTTTATGAATTACAAGTTGATTAAAAACTGACTAAATCTAGTTGTTATCAACAATCTAACTATGATGATCTTCTAATATAAAATATTCTCTCTTCTTAGTATTTCCTATAGAGTATCAATATAATTCTATATTCTAACCTTTAGCAAGAACCTAAATCATAAGTACTTATTTACTACATGAATTTTGTTATAAAACTAGTGTCTAAAAAGTACTTAAACAATGATAGAAGTTTTCTTAGATCCTAGTTTAATCCCTAAACTCAAGGAGCCATGGATCATACCAATTGGTTCACACTCCTATAGAAAATAAATACTCACACAGAGGCAACATACAACCATGAATGTAAAAGTGCACAGGGCTTTATCTCCTCTTCCATATGCAGTCACAACTGCACAATATCTCTTCCATCCTCTAATGCTCCTACTCACAGAACCTACTCCTCTTCCTCTGTTACACACCATTATACAGGTTCACAATATAATAGAGCCTTTACTTAAAGTGGACTGATACCTAATCAAAACAGCCTACACATACTCTCAGCTACACATACTTTCAATTATTCTCCAGGATATATATACTTACCCAGGACATGATATAAATCAGTCCAATGTTGATATCAGTCCTATATTAAGTCACAACAGTTCTATCCACAGTATTAGTTACCTGCTAAAATGCCCAATACAACCTTAGGTTCAAGGTGACCAGTTTGCAAAGGATTGGTACAGTCAGTTTCCAATAGGAACTGATTTGTAAACAACTGCCATTTGAAATGATGGAAGGACTTGGACTAATACACAAACAGGCTATCCCAGGGGTCAAATTAAATCCTGGCCAATCAAGACTAACTGAAATCTGCAATAATTAGTAATTCCTAGATATTTCTTAATAGGATTGTCATAAATTCCTAAACAATCTAACCTGCCCTTCTCCTCTGTATTGGCTAGCTTATATGTTATGAACCAAATCAGGAATTCCTTTGAGAGGAAGCTGTTAGCTTACACAACATTCCCAGGATCACACAGGTTGCATTATACTGTAACAGGACAGTGATCACAATTGGGAAAGGCACCCTATTATCAGTTTACAACCATGTCCTGATACAAAATAGGACTACACAGGTGGTGTTTAGCCTTGAGTTAGGACTGAAAGTTCTCAGACATTAATCAGCTTTTAGTTCAAACCAGAATATGGGAACAATCAATCCTAACTAGAATAATCTAAACTCAGTTCATGGTGAGAAAAGTAATACAACAGAAACCTAAAGCAAGGCATGGTCTCATCCTTATTTCCAAGTTCAATATTTCAAAACAGTGTACTCGTTATGCCATTTTCACATAAGCTCAGCACAGGGAAATGAACTCCTAGCTAAAACATTTGATATATACTTAACTACTCAGTGCCATTACCAGGATTTCTCAGGCTGCCATTTCCAGTGAGGTTCAGTAAGCAAATGGGAATGACAAACAATCTCTGCCAGGTTATGCAATCTGTCCTGCTCATGGCATGCAAGAGCCTTGAGGAAGACAGTTAGAATCTCAGTCCCAACTGATGTAAAACCCAAACCAGGCTGATTCACATCTCAAATCCCATCTCCTAAGCACAGACATTAATCCTCAGGTTAATATCACATACTAATACCATGGGAATCCACATATCAGTGCTATGTAAACCACATGCCAATTCCATGGAAATTCTCATATCAAGGCTATGTGAAATCACATATCAAGCCACATGAATCATTCTCATAACAGCATATGGAATCACATTCACATCCATATATGAAAACACATACAAATCTATATATGGAATCACATAGAAATTTATATATGGAATCACATACCAATCTATATATGAAATCTCATATCAATCTATACATGGAAATACATATAAACCTATATATGAAATCTCATATCTGAACGTTTAACAGGATCTTCAGTTTATCACACAAAGATTTCTCAATAACACTAAATAGAATTTACAAAATCAAAATAAGGATTTACCTGTAGTGTCAGCTATAGTTGGCTAGATCAGAAGAATGCAGGGAAATGATCAGCTATTCCTAGTTGGGTTTAGGAAAGATCGACTGGTTCGTGGAGGAAAATAGACAAACACATTGTGATCAGAATTTGCTGCTTTCATAGATGAACGATCATTGGAAGCAAGGATCGATCAATGATCATAGGATCTACACAATTCCAGGATTGGCCTTCTTTTATTGTTAATGTAAAGGCGGCATAAGTGAGTGCCAAAAAGTTCAAACAGTTAGGAGTCCAGATGACTCATCCTAACCAAGATGAACATTCTACACCTGGGGGTAGTAATCGCCAGAATAACCGCAAGAATAAAGAAACATTGGCTATTAACCTTAAAGGGAAAGAGTCTTTGGCTGTTAATGTTACTCAGACGGCATCCACCCCATCGGCACCCCTACAAAAGCCAACACGTCCAAAAGAAGAGTATTCTTTAGACGAAGATGATACTTTAAGCATCTTCGATTGCTTGATCAAAAGCAATAAGCTTCAGCTTTCGGAGGCAAAGCGACCAGAAGAAGTTGGTAAAACTGACCACCCTAAATACTGTGTCTATCATAGATTTATAGGGCATCCAACCAGAGCATTATGTGCTCAAGGGCAAAATCTAAGAGTTGGTCAACTCTGGGGCAATTACTCTACAGCATGACGAGGAAAACAGTGACTGCTAATATGGTTTCTCTCCAATTCGGTGATTTTCTACCACAACTCGTACAAGATGAGCTGTCCCCATTCCAAGGACTACTCTAGAAATTGTTAATATCTCGTCTCCTCAAAATGAAGGTCTTGTTCCGATGTCAACTGGAAGAGGAGAGATTATGTAGATTCATCCAGATCTGGTGGCAGAATTTGAAATGCCTTCCTCTTCTAAGTAAAAGAAGCATTCCAAGTCTAAATCCAAAAACTGTAATATGGTATCCTTTGAACCATTAACAGAAGAAGAAATCCTAATGGGTACTAGATCTGGAAAACCCTATCTTCGGGATTATTCCGAAAATCAAGAGAATCCTCCTCCATCCCTGGATGCTCTTCCTCCATCATCTTCTCCTGTAGAAGATACGCCGTCTACATCTTTCCCAGTGGTCGAACCATCTCCTCCTAAACCAACATCAGCAGACAAGGGAAAGCAACCTATTCGCTTTGATAAAGCCTTGAAGAAGTCATCATCTCATGGACTTGAAAAGCCTTACAATTTTGACATATTGGCTCAATTGGCCAATACTCCAGCAAGATTGTCAATCTTTGAACTTTTACGCCTCTCAAAAGAAACTCGTGAGACGTTAAGTGAAGCCTTGATGCAGGCTGACACTTGCTTGACTCTTCTCAAGAAGCCCAAAAAGGAGCCAGTCAGCTATGCACATTGTCATAGTGTATTTGAATTAATGCCCAATATAACTTTTACACAAGATGACATGTTGTTAGAAGACAATCATCACGATCGTCCTCTCTATTTTACGGGGTACGTGGACACCATGTAAGTCGACCGTATTCTGATTGATCCTGGGTCTGCACTTAGCATCATGCCAATGTCTTTACTGGATGCTTTGAAGATCCCAGTACATAATCTTTCTATAACTATCACTACCATCATGGGATTCAATCAAGGAAGAAGTGAACCTTTGGGAAAGATACGCCTAAAACTTCAAATTGGCAATCTTCGTACAAAGGTAACTTTCTATGTTATTGACAACCCTGGCTCATACAACGCTTTGTTGGGAAGGCCATTCCTCCATGAACATAATATTGTACCCTCTACACTCTACCAATGTTTCAAATATGTGGATGGTAATGGAGAAGTCCAAAAAGAGGTTGCAGATCTGAATCCTTTCAAAGGAGTCGAAGCGTATTGCAACGATTCTCGTATATACAAAGAGGAATTCATGAAAGTAGTACTAGCAATGGACACAGATAAAGAACAGAAGAGTATACCTAGTGATACTCTAGTGATTCCAGTCAAAGGACGTACCTCCTGTCTTCAGTCTTCTCAACCATTGACTATTTATCTACCTTCCCATGAGAAGCGACCTAAAGGTGATAGTCAGGAACAAAGGGAGCTCACCTCTTCTGAACCACTTGTTATCGATCTTCGTCGCAAGAAGCCGCCTCCTCCTTCTCGTTCTTCTTCTCCCTCTCTTGTCATCAATTTGACTAAGCCTGCTAAGGCTAAAGTCCCTGTTGTAAATGATGGTATAAAAATCAATAAAGCATCTCCTTTGCAGTATACTGATGTCTTTTACTATACTCAGTGTTATTGCATATGCTAGATAGCTTTAAACCACTTACAATAGAAGTCGTATCATCTCGACAAAACATGGTATCACTGGATTCAATACAAGAGTCGTACTTCTTAGTACCATCTCGAAAGAAAGATGAAAAGCATATATTCTTCAACAAAAGAGAAGAACCAAAAATTATGCTCTATAATGATAATAGAGATGATACAGGAAGGCTACAGTTATGACGTTATAGTCCACAATCTAAAGCCATCATCCGTAAAATGGGCTATGATTTCAGAACATGTCTTAACAATGGTAAAGGAAGGCGAACCCCTCTTTGTATTGCTGTTCCAAAAGGAAAGTCACAATAATACCACAGTAAAATGAAACGAGGACTAGGTTATGCGTCACCACTTCCAACTCCAGAACCTTCTGAATCTGATGAAGAAGAACGTTCAAACTCTTCTGATTCTATCTCATAGGATTCTGATACCAGCGTCGGTCATGTTCATAAGGTGATGGTATCTTCTAACATGGTGTCCGCCGAATTCTCAGAAGATGACGAAAGTGACATTGAAGAAGCTACTGAAATGGACCCTTGGGCACAAAGGATGGATAATCAGTGGGAACTTCGCTTTGAACAACGAGAACCACCTACTGAGGATCAACTTGTCCAAATCGATATTGGAGAGAAAGGTTGTAAAACCCCTAAATTTCTACTATTTTTTTATTATTATTTTATTAAATTTGGTACTCATTTAAAATTTTGTATTATACGTCGCGTAGTCGTATTGTACGTCGTGCACGAAATTTTATTTTCGTAAATGCTCGACGAGTGCGAATATGTGCGAGCGTACATATTTTTAGAAAAAAAATATTTTTCCTATTTTTTTATATAGTTTCAAGATAATGTATATAATAATTATTTTTATCTATCAAAATTTCTAAATTTATGATTTTATGAAAAGCCTTTTATTTAGACAGTTATAATAAATAATATTTTTATAAAATGGTATACTAGAAAAGTATATTTATGTAAATATTAATTGTGCATACATATTATATTTCATAATTATTTATTAGTTTATTTTTAAAATAATAATGTAATTTTCGAAATTATTATTATTAGTATTTTGGAAAATATATTTTGAAATTATTGTGACAATTTAAAACTTGATTTGATTTTATGGATTTATGAAAATAGTTAAATTAATATCTATATTTGAAATTTAATTTATCTTATTTGATTTTAAACGAAAAGATGGAATTTAATTAGACTTAAGTTGGATTTGGATTTGGATTGATTGGTTTTAAATTTATTTAAATTAAATAGCGTATTATCTATTAAGGAATTAAATTTTTCCACATTCTTATCCAACTGGGAATTTTCACCTACTATATAAGGAGAGGTACTCATCCATAACATTTTTACCATCCACAAAATTTCTCCACAAATTTCACAAACGTGTCGTGCATCGTGTCCGTGTTCCCATATCCATAATCTTATTCCATCTTGTACATATACATCTCATCCTCTTCCATGTCGACAACTCCGACACGACAAACCCAAATTCTAACCTAACCCTAACCCCTACTGTATCGGACACCCCCGACACGGACTCATGCTATCCCAACCCTAAACCTACTGCAACCACAATCTCCGCCCCGGCCAATCCCAGCCAACTAGCAACCACCACCGCCAATTCCCCGACCTCGACCCATGGCCGAACCCCTACAGCCACCATCTCCATCTCCCGTTCACCACCACTACCACAGTCAACCCCCGTCTCTACGGCCAACTACTACCGCTGCCACCTACGGCAAGTCACAAATAACCCAACACACCACCACTGCGGCCACCGCCACTCGGCTGGCTGACCCCGACTTAATGACTGATCCACCAGCCCAAAACAATACACCGTCGAAACCAAAAATAAATAAAAAAAGAAAATAATATAACCACATCCGCTGACCTCCGACCCGTGTCCGCCGTCCTCCGTGCAAACCCACCGCGGCGTCCAGTCTCCGACCCTCGCCGCAGTCCAGTCCAACCAGCCTCGTCCCCTTCTTTCGGTCGCCATCCCGACCCGAGCGCCACTATCGTTGCGGCGCTGGCAGCTCGAACGCCCGAGCTGCGCCCCGTCGTCCGTCCAAGCCACCCCGCGTTCACCGCACGCACCCGGGCGACCCACTTCCCAGCCTTCCTACCGTGGAATCCCACACCTCCAGTGCCGCTGGCCGGAGCTCCGTCGACCCGAACTCCCCTCTTTCCTTTCCTCTCCGCGCCGTCACCGGCGATGCCCCGCGTCGATCCCCCGACACCTCTCCTTTCCTCTCCGCACAGCGCCGCCTCTAGCCGCCCAGACCCGGCGATCGCCGCCCCTTGCCGCCGAGGCTGACCTTCCTCCGTGCCTGTAGCCCGACTGAAACCCCTGACTTCCGACCACTCCGCCTCTCTCCCTTCCGAACCCTCTTTTGCCCTAGCCTTCCGCTTTCCTCTCCGATCGCGCCCTAGCTTCTCCTCCGCAGCCGCCGCACTCGGCGCAACCGCCGCGCCCGGCCGCCCGCTCCCCGTTCTCCATCGCTCTCTCCGTCTCACTCTCTCTCGCTCCCGCTTCTCTCCCCTCCGCTAGCCGCCGCAGCGGCGAGCCGCGCGCGTGCCCTGACCTACACCCTTCGGCCGTTCCACACGACCTCCCTCCCTAGAACGCCTCCACGATCCCGGCAGCCGGCCACCGCCTCCCTCCGACCGAGACCCCCGCTGGCTCCTTCTCTCCGCCTTCCCTTCTCCCCAGCCCTCTTTTCCTCCGCACTCCCTATCACTCTTCCTCTACTGCAGCTTTTTTCCCCTTCTCTCTCCTATTAAGAACATCTACCTAATATTTTTATATTTTTATTAGTATTTTTTAGGTTCTGTTGTTCTTTTAAGTATTTTGTTCATTATTTTTTTGATTTTTTTTGTTGTGTTTCATTTATTAGTTTAAGTCACTATCATATTTATTATTATTATTATTATTATTTTTAGCAGTATATACTAGTATACATATATTGGTATATATATAATGTATATACGATACCTTTATAATCCTATCCATTTTATTATTATTAGATAATTGTGTGTACGTATTTATGTAGGTACCTTAGTAAAATGATTTATGTAAAAATATATAGATTACTCTGTTTACGGGTATGTTGTTGTCATTATTATTACTATTATTATTACTACTTTATTTTTATTATTTTTGTATTATTATTATTATCTTGGTTACTAATGGCAATAGATACACAAAAATTTTGATTGTTAATATTTTTGTATATAGTAAAATATTCCTAAATTATTTTGGTAGGAAAAATATAGCATTGGAATTTCAAATTTAGCATTAGGCTTTTACATATATTATTGTAGTATTTTTAGCCATTTCTTTTTGAAATATATGTTACCTAAGAATTTTATTATAAGTGTTAGCCCTAAAATAATTTATTAGGATTTCAAAACATATTATACTTTTCTAAAAGTATTTATCTAAATGATATTTTAAATAATATAAATATTTTTTTCTAAAGTAATATAAATATTTTCTCCGTGAATTCCATCAATTATCAATGGCTAATCTTATACCCTATCCTCTTCCGAGTCTAGACTTCTTTCGGTCATCCTTAACTAAATTGACCCTTCTGGACCCAATGGAACTATCCATGCCACCATCAGAGATCACCTTGTGTAGTTGTTGCACCGAAGTCGCAGTTCATGTCCTTGATCATTGCAGTACACCAGGCGCCCTACCAGGTAAGACACCTTGCCTTTACTGTTTAATTTCTTGCTCAATATCATGTATGTTTTATTTCTTATAAGTTGTTCTTTCAAAACCATATGTAGTTGCAAATTATTATACTTTAGTTTTATTTATACATTTGGCCTAGAATTAAGGGACTACCTTCATTTGTGTCGTATTCATTGGCCCTGACACTTGTGTATCACGAGTCACGAGTCTCATATAGATCTCGGACATACGTATCGACTGGCCATCGGTGCGCACATGCTGTACGATAGACAATAACTGCTAAATAGTTATGGTTGTCTAGAAGACTTAGAAGTTATTAGGAATGTCGTGATGTGGATACAGCACGTGTAGTGCGTGGGATAGGGGAAGACAGTTATTAGGTGCAGGGTCTTTCACACATTTACTTTTCTCTAGCTGCCATTTGTGACTCAGCCGAGAGCTAGTGCGCCGCGCACTTATTTACTTTTCTTTAGATGCCACTAGTGCCTCGGTTGAAACACAAATGTGCCGTGCATTTACTTTCCTCTATCTGCCGTTAGTGACTCACCCAAGAGCTAGTGGCCGTGCATTTATTTTTCTCTATATGCCCTTAGCTCTCACTCGAGTGCTAATGTGCCGTGTATTTACTTTTCTCTAGATGCCACTAGTGCCTTGGTTGAAACGCTAACGCGTCGTGTTTCTAGTCTCGAGAGCCCTTGTGTGGAACGTTGTCTTCAAAATACATTTTCACATAAAATGGTTAAGGACCTTTATTTGTGTAGTCACATATACCTTTCTGTTGAGCTTTATTTATTCAGTTACGGGCATGATATTATGTGTCTTGTTACATCCCTCTGAGGACCTGGTTATCTCGCCAGGTGTGTGCTCTTGTCTTCCGCAGGTGCTCCAGCTCTAGCCATGACCATCTCCGTTTCTTCGAGGATGATTGCGCTTGGATCGTCTTCGCTTCGTTCGCCAAAAAAAAATTATTTCTTTTCTCATGTATTTTTCCTTTACTTGTTGGTGGTGGATTTGTCTCCGCCCAATATATTGTATCAAGACGATTCATTATCATTATATGATATCTTATATTCATTTATTTTTGTATGGATGAGATTAGTTATGGTTTTACTGTATTTTACAGCTTACGTATATTTATTATACGGCTGGCATGTCTACGTTCCTAGTCCTACGTATTTTAGGACTGGGGCGTTACAAAGGTGCATCACGACCAATCTTCATTAGCAAAAATCTCCCAGAGGATGATAAACAAGAATTAATTCATCTTATTCGTGAATACAATGATGTCTTCGCCTGGAGTTACGAAGATATGCCAGGGTTAGATCCTCAAATTGTAACTCACAAGCTTAACATTCTGCCGAATGCCAAACCGGTCAAACAACAACAACGGCGATTCAAGCCTGAAATGATGGACGCAATTGATGATGAAGTCAAAAAGCTTATAGCTTGCGATTTCATCAGAGAAGAACAACATCCTGACTGGGTGGCCAATGTCATCCCTGTCCTGAAGAAGACCAAAAAAGTTTGAGTTTGTATAGACTTTCGGGATCTCAATGACGCTTGTCCTAAAGATGAATATCCTTTCCCAATTACTGATGTTATGATCGACAATACATGTGGATTCGAACGAATTTCTTTCATGGATGGATTTTTTGGATATAATCAAATCCGGATGGATCCCGAAGATGAAAAACATACTTCGTTTCGTACTCCTCGGGGTGTGTACTGTTATACGGTCATGCCGTTTGGTCTTAAGAACGCAGGTGCAACTTATCAGCGGGCTATGAGTACTATCTTTCGGGATCATTTACGAAAGACTGTCGAATGCTATGGTGACGATATTGTTGTCAAAAGTCATCTCAAATGAGATCACATTCAAGATTTAAGAACTATCTTTAATCTAATACGCCAGCATCAACTCAAAATGAACCCCACCAAGTCCTTTTTGGGTGTCTCTAGTGGTAAGTTTCTCAGCTTCGTCATTACCTCTAAGGGTATACACGTTGATCCCGAGAAGATCAAAGACATTCAAGAGATGCGTCCTCTACGCAACCTCAAAGAGCTACGAGGATTCCAAGGTCGACTTGCGTACATCAGGCGGTTCATTTCGAATTTATCTGGACGTTGCAGACCATTTACTCAATTAATAAAGAAAGGTATATCTTTCGTTTGGACGGAAGAATGTCAACGAGCATTTGATGACATAAAGTGGTATTTAATGAGTCCACCGGTTCTCGTACCACCGATCTCAGGAATACCTTTCTTAATATATGTCCGGGCAATGGATCATTCATTTGGATCTTTGCTGGCTCAGAAGAACAAGGAAGGTCATGAGCAAGCCATCTACTATCTTAGCCGAACGATGATTGGAGCTGAACATCGTTATAGTCCGGTGGAGAAGGAATGTTTGGCCTTAATGTTTGCTGTTCAGAAGACAAGACATTACATCATAGGCCAAACTATTCATGTCATATCCCGAGTCAATCCTCTTCGAGTCTTGATGAAGAAGCCAATTACACTCAATTCTAGGCTTGCTACATGGGCCATATTATTAGCACAGTATGATATGGTTTATGTTCCTCAAAAGTCTGTGAAAGGCCAAGCACTTGCTGACATCTTAGCAGCTCATCATGTCCCTGAGACATCTAAACTCTATGATGAGATTCCAGACGAAACATTGAAATCAAATATGATCTCAGAAGAATTTTCTACCTGGAGGTTGTTCTTTGATGGAGCTTCTAGAATTGGACCAGGAGGTACTCTTGTTGCTGGAGTAGGAGTTGTTTTTGTTTCACCAGATGGGTTAGCTATTCAAAGGGCTTACTCTTTAGACGAATTATGCTCCAATAATGTAGCAGAATATAATGCTTTGCTCATCGGATTACAATTGGCCAAACAATTAGATATTGAATATCTCGAAGTATATGGTGACTCTAAGCTAATTGTTAATCAGATTAGAGGCATATATGAAGTTCGACATCAAGATTTGATGCCTTATCATGAAGCGGCAATCAGGATAGCTTCCTCATTCAAAGGATTCTTTATCGAACTTGTACGCCACGCATGCAATACAGAAGCTAATGCCTTAGCTAACCAAGCTGCGGTATTGGCAGTTCCAGTCAAAAGATAACAGATGGTTGTTATCTCTAATAGAGAATTATTTTGTGTTGAAAATAACCACAACATTGAATTTAGCAACCTAACTGAAGTCAATGTCCTTAGCGAGGATTGGAGGGTACCTTTTATTGATTTTGCAGTGCATGACATTTTGCCAAAAGATCCTAAAGAAGCTACAAGTATCCGTCATCGATCACTTCGATTCTATTATAATCATACTACTAAGACACTATATCGAAGAACTTTTGATGGATTACACTTGAGGTGTCTCGCTGGTGATGAAGCAAAGCAGATATTACGTGAAGCTCATGATGGCGTTTGTGGAACACATCAACCTGGTCCTAAACTACAGGATCGTATTCGACGTATGGGCTATTACTGGACCTCTATGGTAGCAGATGCTACTGATTATGCGAGGAAATGCCGTGCATGTCAAATTCATGCAGATTTTATACACCAACCGTCGGAATTTCTTCATCCAACTGCAGCCTCATGGCCTTTTGAAGCTTGGGGTATGGATATAATTGGCTCTATCAATCCACCTTCATCTAAAGGGCATCGGTTCATCTTAGCTATAACCGATTATTTTTCCAAGTAGGCAGAAGCAATACCTTTGGCTGAAGTAAAAAACTAGTAGTGTCATCAACTTCATCAAACATCATGTGATATATAGATTTGGTGTCCCTCGCTGAATCATTCATGATAATGGGCCGCAATTCATCAGCCAGAAGTTTCATAGGTTCTATGATGACAACATAATCAATAATGTTGCCTCAACATCCAATAATCCTGCGGCTAACGGGTTGGCTGAAGCATTCAACAAGACCATTATCAAACTCCTCAAAAAGTTTGTCTCTATCAACAAACGTAATTGGAGTGACAAACTTGGAGAATGTCTATGGGCATATCGCACTATTGTCCGTAACCCCACGGGTTGCATACCCTTTTCTCTAGTATATGGATGTGAAGCTGTCCTACCCTTAGAAATTCAGATTCCATCATTAAGGATCGCTATTGCTAACGAACTTACTACAGAAAATAACGATCGTCTTCGGCTTCAAGAGTTAGAGGCACTCGATGAGAAAAGGTTATTGGCTCAACAGCACATTGAACTTTATCAAGCCCAGATCTCAAAAGCTTTCAATCGCAAAGTCAGAGTGCGGACATTTCAAGAAGGCGAGTTGGTTCTTACAGTCAGACGTCCTATGACTATGACACATATGAGCAAAGGCAAGTTCGAGGCAAAATAGGAAGGACCGTATGTGGTAAATAAAGTTTTTTCTAACGGAGCCTATCAATTAACAGATATGGACGGCAGAGTTGCTATGATGCCGATCAATGGCAAATTTCTCAAGAAATATTATGTATAAAAAGCAAAAAAATATAATCCAAAGATATGATGTATATAAAAGTTTATTTTATTCGAAGGCAGAATGGAATTACATGACATTAAGGACGGGGAGGAGGCCCCGATCCTTCATGATTAAATACATAATTCGCCAATTGTTCAAGCGCCTCTTTGCCCGAACTCACAAGAAACCTACAAACAGTCATCCTCAATGCCTCTTCTTCAGCAGTCTTCCCAGGCTCCACCAACTTGGAGATCACATCCTGTCCTGGTGCAAGAGGAACAGTTGAACCTTCGCCCCTTCCTTTTCGAGAAGGCACGGGAGGCTCAGTAGGGGGCGTCTCAGTTTCTTCTTCAGTATTCGGAGCGATCAAGTCTTTGGAAGCCATTTTTCTTCTTGCACAGGAAGAAAAGAGATTGACAATATTTACAAAAGTTTTATTCCATTTATAGGCAAAACAACTAAGTAATCAGCCTTGAATTGATGTGAATTTTGGAAAGAGGCACAACTGTTTGTTCATTTCTAAACGGTTCATTCATAACCGACTCTTCATCGTCCCTTCTCTGAAAATGATGTGACTATTCATTCATTTATTCTTTTCCTCGGGAGTTTGAACGACCATTCATTCATTCAACATCTCTTCCTTGAAAATTGAAGTAATCGATCACTCATTCGTTTATCATAATGAGAATCCATTCCAAATATTCACATCAAAATAACTTGCCACATTCAAATTCTTTCTGGATTCTGCTATCTATGTCAGCATATCAAAAAAATTTGAATTATAAAAAGGAGAATAATGAGACAATCATTTCTTTATTTCTTCTTTAAAAGCATAGATACATCTTGATGAAAATCTATTACATCTCTAATTTTCATTCTAATGAAGGTCTATTACATCTTTGGATCTTCCCATTATCAATGAAGGTCTATTACATCTTTGGATCTTCTTATTTGTTGGTGGCAATTCCTTGTCGTCTCGGCCTGAAGCAACGAGCCAGACAATGGAATTAACTCTGGTCTTCTCTCTCAGAAAGACGAGAGGAGAAACCCAGAGTACAGCAGCCCAAAGACGAGCTGTTGTCAATACAACTGGTGGTAGGAGACTACCCGCCAGGGGAACTAGGAACGAGATCACCCTTGTGATACAATTTCTAGTTCTGTCTCTCCACCATCCAACTCTCATGTATAAAGGCTCTTCCTACCATCTGAGGAAGACCCTTCTTAACATGAAGAGTCCTGAGCTGTCTGATTTGAGTGTCAGAACCATATGAGCTGTCTGATGTGGGTGTCAGAAGAATGCTCTCTGCAACATCCGAATCACCTATGCCAGTTCTAAAGAAGCTCGCTAACCAAGTCCCTGCAAATATCAATGAAACAGGAGACGTTAGCAGAATCTATCAGCAATATGCGCCTACAAAAAAAGACAGGCACACATCAGCAATGTGCCTACAAACAGGCACACATCAGGAGTTTGCGCCTACAAACAGGCGCACATCAGCAGTATGCGCCTACGAATAAGCGCATATCAGCACTGAACACTGATCAAACAGGCGTATGATAGCAATACGCACCTCTAATCAGATCTAAGCACTGGACCATAGTGTGCGCCTATTTTCAGAAATAGTTAGCGCAGACTTACTAGTTTTTGAAGACACGGCATGCAAGCAAATAGTGTCAGAATGAAGTGGCACAAGTGAAGCCTTGTGGGAAGACATTTGTTTGAAAGAGTATGAATAATTCTTTCATTTCTGGATGTCCTTTTAAAGAGGTTAAAGAGGAGGTGGGTGCGTCGTTCTAGGATCCTATTTTGGGAAAGAACTGAAAATAGGCATCTAAAATCGTGTAACGACTGCCACGTGTTCCTAAAAAAAACAGTAAAATGAAGAATCAGCTAAAAGAATATTTCCATGAGCACCATTCGAAGTCACAGCCACACAATATCAGAAATTTTAAGATTTTATTTGCATAAAGATGGGTGGACCCCTACAACCAAGGATATGAGAGAAAAATAACAAAAGTTGTTCTTCTTAAAAAAGAACATTATTTTTTGTCCTTGCCTTCATCAGTTTGACGAAGGGCGGCATCCAATTCTTGCATGGTGCAGATCCCTGAGCGGCGCATCAGGTTAAGAAATCCTTCTGAATTGACGTGCTCCTCAGAAGATGATCCGCCACTCGAGCGATTGAAGATTGACGGAGTTAAACCGAAACAGTTTAAAAAGTTCACTGCCCTCAAAACTGGGTCGGCCTCCAACAAAAAAGTTGTAGACACAGCATCATGTCCTGCTTTAGGAGACTTGGTTGTGGTGTTAGAATTGGTCTCCATCTCTTTCTTCTTAGGGGCCATAGAAGAACAGAAGTGAAGAACAAAGCACAGAGATCAACTACTACATATATATCAACAAATCGACTCTTCGTATTCTTCTTCTTCATGGGAAACTGAAAGTAATCAATGAAACTCTGGAAGACGAAGAGAGGATTGAATAATTTCGAAAAAGGTATTTGATCATGATGACCGAGCATTGACCGGCGCAACCTGACTTAGTCAAAACTTTTCTAAATTCAAAGTATTCCAAAACTTTACAATATTTTTAAGTTTTGAAAACTTTGAAGGGGGTCTTGTAGAGCCTAAAAATCAAGTTGCGCCTAAAATACATTGATCAGTGATCAGGTGGCACCCCAAAAATCAAGTTGCACCACTGATATGAAGCTCAGAGAATAGACTGCGCCACTGATCAGGTTGCGCCACAATTTCAGATTGCGCTCAGTCTTGTTGCGCCAAAATCTACGTGGCGCCTGACACTTAATGGTCATCATTACCTGACAACACTGACAACTGACACCACAGTGAACGTGGAAAATCTCTTCGAATCCCGTGAATTGTGCCGCTCAAGAGAAGTTGGTGGATAGCTATACTGTATGTTTCGTGAGTTGCGCCTAGGCGCAATCCAAACAAAATCTTTAGTTGTGCCTAGGCGCAACCTGAATGGCATTTGTTCATAAGCTGCCACGTGTGAAAGTGCAGCCCAAATCAAGCACAGTTTGACTCGTCGACTGAAGCTCGCGCAACCTGATGAAGTTGAGACAACTTACATTCTAAAGCAGGATGACGTGGCTCACATGTCACTAATCTCTCAAGACGTGTCTACTATCCTATACACGACCATGTGCATCTCAATCATATGATGCCATGCGTCTAAATACAGTTAGTACACGATTGACAACTGAATGAAAGTTGGCGCAACAGGAGGTTGGCGCAACCTAGTATGGCGCAATCCAGCCTCGTGCATATCAGAATAACTGCTAAAACAGTTATTTTCTGAACTCTATAAATAGAGTTTCCAATCATCATCGACAAAAAAAATCAAGAACTCTTACAAAAAAATTGCTGCAATGTTCTCCAGAGGCTACAGTCTTCAAGTTCACATAGTCCAAGGGATAAAGTGATCGTCTCCTGATCAGATTCCCAAAGTTGTACTTCTCCAGAATTTATTGTACTTTGTACTATTCTTTCAAGTTTAGAATAAAACAAATTTTTGTTTTTGCAAACATAACTCTGGCACATTTTTTGGTGCAAAGCGGATCCAACTGCGGACATCGTTTTGGTCCAAAATTACCGTTTTGCCCCTGTGTCCAGAATTGGACTTAAGGACAGGCAATCCTAGCTAATTTGACTATTCTGAGATTGTTGGCAATGTCTGTTTCAGCTTTCGAAGACAGTTGTGATGACTTGGATTTTATGGCTTGGCAGTTGACTATTTTTGGTGGATCTACGTGCAACCTCCATGCAAGATACCTTGCCTCCCTCTATAGTTTATTTACATGCATATTTTGATTATTACATAGTTTGACTAGTGGATTATTGACATGTGATTGTACGTCGTGCATGCTAATATATATATATATATATATATATATATATATATATATATATATATATATTATATATATATATATATATATATATATATATATATATATATATATATATATATATATATATATATATATATCCAATATGAACTATAGAGCTACTATAAACAAGGACAAATATATATATATATATATATATATATATATATATATATATATATATATATATATATATATATTTGTCCTTGTTTATAGTAGCTCTGTAGTTCATATTGGATATATATATATATATATATATATATATATATATATATATATATATATATATATATATATATATATATATATATATCGTCATTGTTTATAGTTAATTTTGTAGTTCATATTGGATTGATTCTCTCGTGTATCTTGATTGGGTCGTGTCGTGTCATCACCTGTACTTGGATTGAGTCATATCGTGTCATAGGATCAATAAGTCATAACGGAACTGATGTACCTTGAATTCTTAAAGCTAACCTGCGATTCCACATTAGGGGCGAGAGTTAGTAGCTATATGTATCTTGATTTCGTGAAGCTAACCTGCGAGTCCACACAAGGGACGAGGGTTAGTAGATATATGTCCGCACCTGCGAGTCCATACTAGGGGCGAGGATGATTTTATGAAGCTAACCCGCGAGTCCACACTAGGGGCGAGGGTTAGTAGTATTTGAAGCTAACCTACGAGTCCACATTAGGGGCGAGGGTTTGTAGTTATTGATCCACACCTGCGAGTCCACATTAGGGGCGAGGGTGATTCTAGCCTACGAGTCCACACTAGGGGCAAGGGTTAGTAGTTGTTCAAACCTGTGAGTCCACACTAGGGGCGAGGGTTTGTGTATTCGATTGGCTATCCCTTGACATCGGGATATCGTGATTCTCTTGTTCTTCTCCAGCAGTTCAGTTATACGTAGTGGTTTTTCCAGTCGTGTATAGTCATATTTTTGTATTGATTGGTCTTTTCCTGTTTAGTTCCTGTATTTTTTTATTGCATGATAAACTGCTAGATAGGCATGTTTTTATGTATCTTGTTATGTCCCCTGAGGACCTGATGATCTCTTCAGGTTTAGCGGTTGCATGGAGTTAGCTAGTAGTTCTGGATGGCAGATGTGATGATACACTTGCGGGATTCAGGTATTATTATTGTGTTTATTATCCGCTCGTGCTTTTCATTCCTTATCATGAGATATCATGTTTCTTGCTTCAGTTGTAGACTCTTGTTATTTTTCTTAGAGTCTTATCGAACATTTATGCTAGTGGGCTGCAGACCACGACCCATAGTGTTCATTCATGTTTCGTACACTTATTGTGGATTTGAGATATAGATTTGTTTGCCATGATTTGGCAGTATACCATAGCCTTGATAGCGTTTACGTATTCGAGAGGGGCTGGAGTCCGCTTGATACGTAGCTGGCTTGCTCACGTGCTCGCGTCCGAAAAGTGGGTGCGGGTCATGACAGGGGAGTAGGTACCGGATCTGAGTCGGTGCTGCTGGACTTTGAGGGCGGCGCTCCGAGGAGGTAGAGTCATCGGGGCAAGCGGCTAGGGTGTTCTTGCAATCTTTGACGTCGAGTGGCGGCTGGAGAAAGCTAAGTCGTCACAAAATCCTAGATCTGGCGAGGCGGATGATGATGATGGCAGTGGTGGATGATGATGAGGGTGGTAGCACGGCCAGAGACGGAGCAGAGGCAGCGGCAGCGCTCGGGTCTGGTCACCGCCAGAAAGGAAGAGGAGGTAGTGGCTCGAAAATCTGTCAGCGGTGGTGCTTCGAGGAGGTGGCGGTGGTGCTCAACCAAGGACATGGTAGCATTGTCAGCCGGAGCTCTACATCAAGGTTGACGGCGAGGATGGCCGGACATTACCAGGTCTAGGTTTATGGTTAGGTTTGGGTTGAACATGATGTGTCTGTGTCTTGTGGACATAGGGACACAGAATCTAGAAATGGAATTGTGGTGTCAAAAAATGTATGGTATGTCCATGTCCTCGGGGTCGAACGCAGGGGCACGAGGAATGGTTGTGTGGATGTGCTTTGGGATCGTGTCTTGTCAGACCCGAGAGGAGAATTAATAAAATGTGAAAATGGAATGTCAATACGGCAAGGCATAGTTATCATATTTAGGAAAATAATTAGGAATGATTAGTGCTAATGATCGTTAGGGCTATTTATAGGATGATAAAGACTAATCTAGAAAAAGAATATTCCAAGAATATTTCCTAAAAATATGCTAGATTCTACGAAATATATTTTAGAGTTAATTAAAACTAATCCTAACTAATTAGGGATAATCTAGAAGGTTTCCGTATTCACCTAGCTAATCCATTCATGGCATACTACTATAAACCAAATGTTATTCCACTTCTAGTAATTTACTAATTTGCCATTCCACTTCTATAACCATAAACTTCAAAATAATTACTAAAGGTGCCGCTCTACCTTAAATAGTTACTACTTCGCCACTCCATTTCCATAATTATCCAAAAATAATAATTAAAAAAATAGAACATAGGAAATTTGAAAAATTCAAAAAATTCGGGAATATAGGGTTACAACTGCCCCGACAACCCATGTTGCGTCTTTTATGGCAGATGTTTTTGCAATATTCTTTAGTCCACTTCTACCATGTATCATGAGTTTGATTAGACCGGTATTCTACGACATGTTGTGTCATGTCCTGCTCCCAATATACAGTGATTCGAGTACGTAAAAAATATCCCAGTCTACCTACCATATGAATACACCGGTATTTGTACCCATGATTGTCGTCTATAAAGTTCTAGGATAAAAGTATGTATAATGTTAAACCATTGATAAACTAAGAGTATTCACATCTACAAACATCAAATCATCCATGTATAACAAAGTCTGGTTTCTCAAATGATAATATACATAAAAGATTATATAGGTACACAAAAGAACCTACTTCTCCACCCTCAATATCATTACTCCTCGGTCTCATCCATGCTATATAACTGTGGCGTCTCTTCCTTAACAATGCTTTTATGTGTTGGAAAAGTACTAGATCATCAAAGACATAAAAGTGTTTCATTAAAGAATGATAAAATAAATGAATTAAAAAATTATATGATTAAAAAATTATAATTCTGCTCTCAGGTAGGAAGATAAAGTAAACAAACCTTAAGGACATATTATAGTGCTAACTCGAAATAAGACTCTATTGTGATATTAATTTTAGTAATTTATTTGTATCCAAACTATATCATAACAGTCACTATCACAATCATAATAAAATATCTATATGATGATTTAATTTAGAAAACTATCTTTGGATCTCTCACACTTGACTAGTTTCTCGGCAATAATATTCACCCGGGATCAGTCTATGCCAGTATGGCACGATGCTTAGGGTTCGGCACCTCACGTAGTAAGGCATGAATGAAACATATCATTTAATACCTAATAAAATTTTAAATTGGAATATGCACATACAAGAAATACACAGGTCAGGTCAGTAAACTAAGCTCTCACGTCCTGCCTTCACAAGGCCTTGTAAATGAGGCATCAAGAACTGGTTTGTTTTTATGTTATTTGTATTGTATAATTTCTACAATGTGATTTATTTTGTTGTTCCCCCACCCAATGATCTATTTTACAAACACAAAATTCTAATTCTTTTATCTCATTAAATTGATCTTTCATGGCTTAGATAAGTATCTCGATCCATGTATGGTAGATATTATGTGAATACAAAAATACTATTCAGTAGAAAATTTCCATCCATTCGAATAACACATGAATCTTTTTACGTATAAAATACCACTTAATACGAGAATACAAGTCAACATGATATTCTATCAAATGAAATAAGACATGCTACGTATCTTAATACGTGTAGCAGGTATCACGTACTACGAAGATACAATTTATCATGATATTCCATCTACTATAATAAAATAAGTACAATTGGATTACATATTTGTTACGCTTGCGTGTCAGCATGTATATGTGTCCTACAAGTCCAAAACTTAGACGGTTTGACTGCTAAAAATATTCAAGGTTATCGAGAGTCTGTCTCTAACTGATATATGACTAACCAATTCAGGGTTTAATAGATCAAAAATTACTAGTCATCGAAATTTTGTTACGTGACAAAATTTGTAGAATTTCGGTGAGTGTCTTTGTATTTCGAGCTCCAAACAATTTTACGCAATATAAATATAACAATCCGGAGCAACTCTCCGTAGAAATTTCCCGTGATTAAAGGCCTTCAGTGGAACAACTCATACTGAACACACATAGTTATAATCTAGCATATAATGCATAAAGTACTAAGAAGAAGTAAACTATTTATACCTTGGTTACTTAACAATAACTATTAATCTTGACTAGACTTGTTCTTTCGAACCAATAAAACACGTAAATTAGAAAACATATAGAATTCAAAAGGAATCTAATTACAGGATAGTAATTGAACCAATGATACTTTCACATATATATATGAATATTTGTAATTAAACATATTCGTATGGTATTAGTCCATCTATTTAGGAATCGACATCGGGCCGGGCCGAACCGCTTAGGCCCATAAAGTACGGGCTCAGGCCTGACATGGATCGATCATTTTTAGCCATAAATTTTTTTTAGGCCGGACCGAGTCAGGCTTAATAATTATCTATGAAACCCAAGCCCGCCATAAGGGTCGAACTTTTCGAACCAAGTCGGATCGGACCGGGCTTGCCCTATGATAAAGTCCAAATGAGCCTTCACGGGCCTAACTATTACATATGTTCACAAGCACACCCTTAAGTAAGACGTTAAATGTTAAAAAAAAAACTAGGATTGCTTAGTCAGAATGTTCACAAGGCACCCTTAATAAAAACGTTGAATGTTCAAAAGCACATAAATGACGTTTGACATAGAACCAATGCCAATATAAATTCTGGAAAATGCAAGCAACACGAACAACAATACATCTCACAAGTAGGCATGCTCAAACAAAACCCGACAAATTTGTATAAAAAAAGTATCAGAGCACAAGCTTACTACCATTGGTAATTAGACCGTCATTACTTGTAAGTTGTAAGCTCTTAGAAATTAAATTGAAATATGTACCCTATAATTAGGAATGTATCGAACTTTTTGGGTAGGACTTAGATGAGCCTTTAGGGTTGGGCTCAGGCGGGCTAGCTTGTATCGGAAGGGCCTCGGGTAGGGCTCAGACGGACGGATGCTTTGCCCAAGCCTGCCCTATTCTAATATGGATCGACCCGGGCTACCCTAATGGCCAGGCTGTATCAGACTTTGGCCCATCGGACCGGATGGACTTTTCGAGCGCCCATGGGCCTCGAGCCTAATGATTATCCCTACTTCTATTAATATAGGTGTCAATACGTTCCTCGGTCGCAATAAAATAACCTACGTTACAAATTAATTCTAATACTTATCAAGTACAAGTACGAAACCTCAGAAATCTATACAATGCCTCAAAAATAAATTTTCACCGATATAAAATAAATCGTCCAATTCAATGAATTAGCAATAAAATACAAGGTTGGTTCAAATCGATATGTTTTGAATTTCAAGATATTGAATTTTGATCATTTGGTAATAATCTTAGATTCTTTTAAGTCATGTGCAACGCTATAAATCATAAGTATAAGAATCATAAATTTGTGTAATTGTCACCTTGTAACACTATCAAAAATGGTTTACAATAGTAATATGGTTAGTTATGTAAATCGGTACGACTTAACGTTCTGGTACATTTTAACATACTTTTTTAGGTCTTAATTTGCATAGACAAACATAAGTAAGCATGTCAGTATTTATTCATAGCATACATCACAAGGATAACAAGCATATATAAGCACATACTCCAACAATAATTATTTTTGTGTCCTGCAATTAATTTAAAATATATATCAACTTGTGTCCTAAGATTACATTAATGGATATACTTGTATATACAATAAAATTCATAATAAAATATAAATACAAACATGCCTAGAATATGCTTTATAAGCTAGAGCGCGCGTGCGCGCGCGCACACACTCACACACACACACACACACACACACACACACACACACACACACACACACACACACATATATATATATATATATATATATATATATATATATATATATATATATATATATAACATGGTTTTTTTGAATTAAAATTTAAACAACAACATAGCTTTCAAAATTATTGAAGAGGAGGAGGACTTGTCTTGATTAAAGAAGGGGTGTGCCTTCAGGTTGAAAAATGATGAAGTTGATATGTGCTTCCCTCTTTCTAGGCTACAAACTCTTTGGATTTGATATGGAGAAGATGTGTATCTTCTTTTCTAAAGAGAATGAGATAGAAAATTTTAAAGAAGAGCATAGAAGAAGGTGTGTGACTTCCTTTACTTTTAAGTTTAGAAATACCAAGTTGTGTATGTTCTCATCTTGCTATTCTTGCTAGAAAGAGGGTGGTGTGAAGAGATTTATAACTTAGAATGGCCAGCCTATGCTTGGGAGGAAGAAGAAAGTAAGATAGTAAATAGGAAAGAAAGTAAAACTAAAGAAAGTAAATGATGGAAAGAATGAAATAAAGAGATATAAGGAATGAATAATGCTATTTGTCCTTCCAAATTGTACCTCCAAACCGTCCTTCCTTACGTGGAAGCTGACGTAGCATATTGATGTGGCAGCTGACGTGGCAAGCTTTAAAATTAAAATTAACATTAACATAAAATTAACATTAAAATTAATGTTAACATTAACATTAAAATTAATGTTAACGTTAACATTAACAATAATATTAATATTAACATTAACATTAAAATCAACATTAACATTTATTAATATTAATATTAATTAATATTAGTATTAATATTAATATTAAATTAATATTAACATTAAATTAACATGGACAAAATTGGGTAATTAACTTTTTGGGTTAAAAATTGCCATGTCATCGGGCAATGTCAGATGATACATAATATTATTTAACATGTCACGTCAGCTGCCACATAAGAAGGGATGTATTGGAGGGACAATTTGGAGGTACAAATAGCATTACTCATAAGGAATGGTAAGAATGAGGTGGCCAACCCCTAACATGTAAGTAGGAGAGGTCAAAAAGTGTAACACCCAGTTTTCCAAATGGGGGTAATTTTGAACTTTTGTAATTATAATTATTTATTTATTGATATTTATATTACATTATGATTTTTGGTGATTTTAATCATTTTAAACTATTTAAAAATCATGAATTGTGATTTTGATGTGCTGCTAGTGAAACCCTAGAGACTGTCTGACCTAGAGCCTAACCATGTGATTGGGATATTTATTTATTATTTTTAGCCTAGGAGTATTTTGATTATTTTGACTTATTGGAATTATTTGATTAATTATTGGATTGATGGTTGTTAATTTTAATTTTTACTAGTTGTGACTTAAGAGACAAACCTAGATGTTGACTGTAGCTATGGTGACTTGAATAGCATGGTGGGACCCTAGTCTAACTTAAGTCAACCCAAGTTAAGTCATCTAGAATCAAGTTTCATATAGGAGAATAAATGATTAGGTTCATGGACTATGACTTAAGGAGTGATTTCCTTTAACATTGAAACTTGGCCCAAAGCCCACTAGTGAAACCCTAACCCTAATTTCAGCCACAATGGCCAGCCATATAGGGATTTCCCACTATAAAGTCTCTCTTCCTTTGGTTCTTGCCTCTTTTGTATCATTGCAACTTTTTGAAAGGAAAGGTATTTGTCCATCTTCCCAAATTCATAACTAAAAATAATAACTTGAAGTTTTTATGAAAATAGAGAAAGTCTCAGATTGGTCCAATAATCATTCTTAGCTAATGCCTCAACGTCTAGAATGGTTTCGTTTGCATTTCGCTAGGGCCCAATGACCGGTACGGTCGTCGTCCGAAAAATCCATTTAATAAACCTTTTTGGAAACCCAGTTTTGAAAATCATATATATATATATATATATATATATATATATATATATATATATATATATATATATATATAGTTTTACGAAAATTGGGCAGCATTTTCTCTATATCTGGGATAACCCAATACTGGAAAATTGTGCCAACCACACAAATAATATCCCAAACCAGGGAAATAATCTATGAATTCATTTCCACCACAAAATAAATATATAACCAAACACAGAACATTTCCAAAAGAAATTCGGAAAACCCAAAAATATCACAGAACCAACCTAATAGTTCGAAAATTCCGAAACTAACAGAAGGTCCCAAAACCACAGAACTAAATCCGAAAGTCACAGAGCATTGCCGAACTAACTCGGAATTTCCGAGAAGTCCCAAAGCTTAAAACCAAAACCAATCACAGCACAAAAGTACTACCGAAACGAACTTCGAAAATTTTCGAAATCGAAATCGTCTAAACCGAATCCCGTAACGGGATCGGGGAGCAGAATCATCATCGACATACTGGGAAGGGACACGGGAATACGGAAATATACCTCGGATTGCTCGGCTAGAGCTCTCAGATGCAATAATAGAGATAGAAACCACGTTTCCGCGGACTCGAGAAAATTCCAACTCGCGGACAGCAGCGGGAAACCACCGAAACAGCGCTGGACAGCGCTGTTGGAGCAGCGGGGCGCACGCGGGAGGCGCGCGGAGACCAGGGCGGGGTCTGGCCGAAATTGCCGGAGCAAAATCAGCGGCACCGGGCTAGGGCACGGCGGGGAATCGGCCGAGAGGCGCTGGCCGGGCACGGGGCGGCCGGGGCGCGCGCGAAAGCGCTGGGGGAGGCGCGGACGAGGAGTCGGTCGGCACGGGGCGGCCGAAAGGCGCGTGCGGGTTGGGGCGCGCGAAATCAGCCGGCTGGGGCGCACGCTGGAGGGCGGCCGGAGGTGGCGCCGGGAGGTCGGGGTCGCGCGCGGGAGTGTGGAGCCGCGACGGGGCCGGGGTCGCGGCTGGCGGAGGCTCGGTTGGGGGCTCGGGTTAGTTTCTGGAGGGGAGAGGTGAATGAGAGGGGAATGATGCTGGTGGTTGGTGAGAAGTTTAGGTGGTGAAGGGGTTTGTTTAAATGGGAGTGGGGGATAAGTGGTGCTGGTGGAGAATTTGTGAGAGTGAGGGGAATGAATATGTGGAGGAGAGGTGAAGGCTGACGAGAAAAGTAAGGAGAGTGCTGGAGAATGGGCAGGGATGGCCTGGTCGTGGGTGACCCGGCCCAAACGGTTTTATATTTTTTTTTTAACTAATATATAATAATAAATAATCAGGATTTTAAAAGAGGTAAAAAGGGTTGGTTCGGAACGGAATTGGGTTTCGGAAAACCGGGTTCGAACTCGGGTTCGGAGTCCGGACTCGGGATCGGGACAGGGCCGCAATCAAAAATCAACGATAATTTTTAAAAATAATATTTTTTCTAAATCCGACTAATAAATAATAATAATAATAATAATAATAATAATAATAATAATAATAATAATAATAAACTAAAATTACACTACAATTCAACAATTCATAAATCCTAAAATCTGGGTTTCACAGTTAAAACACAAGAGAATGGCCATTCTCCGTGTTAGTAACATGGAGAATAGCATTCTCCGTGTTAATTTACACGAAGAATGACATTTTTTTTGTTAAAATGCAGGAGAATAACTATTCTTCGTGTTATATCGACGAAGAAAAGTTGACAGAAACCTAATTTTTATTTTTTTGTTTTGTGGAAAGAAATTTGGCATGAATAAAGATTCAATAGTTTTCGTTCTTCTTTCAAAACGATGCTAACTCTTATGAAAAAGAAGAAGATCTTCTCTCCATAATTGACCTAATTGTCGGAAAAGAAGAAGAAGAAGAAGATGAAGAAGAAGAAGAAGATGAACGATGATCGGAGTTCGACTGAAAAAAAAAGCATGGTGAACTACGAACGATCTTTGCGATCTCTGCTGAAGATGAGAACAATGAAATTCAGATCTCTCGTGAAGAAGAAGAAGAAGAAGAAGAAGAAGAAGAAGAAGAAGAAGAAGAAGAAGAAGACGAGAATCGCAATCCAAATCTGAGTTTGTGCGGAGGGGTAGTTATGATATTAATTTTGTAAATACAGAGCATCTAAAGGGAATCTTCGAATACTTAACGTGAAAATATATAATTCTGGGCATTTCATAAAACCCATCCTGCGGGTGGGTTTTTCATAAAAACCACCCCCGAAATTGGATTTCTCGACAATTTCCAGGTAGTTAATTTTTCTTTAAAATTTTGATTTTTTTTATATAATTTAATAGAGGATATACATATGGTTTGGACCACTCATTTTTGAGCGGTTTCTAAGCCGCATTATAATTGTATATATAGATTCGAATCACCAAATCATATTCTTATTCAAACAAAAATTCAGTGAACTATTTTGCTTGTCCTGATATATTTTAGTCTTGATTAGCAAGATTGGTAATAATTTGTTTCCGTAACAAATTGAATCCTTTTCTATGTAAGCAAACTTAACTTTTTTACTTTTTAGCCCCTAATATATATTCTTTTTTACATAAAACCATTTCAACCAAATATATGTACATATTACACTTTTTCATTTGTAAAATCCTACTTGCAATCTAATGTTTTTTTTTTTTTTTGCAACCCTTAAAATTGATAGTATATCAAAGGTATTTTAAATTTTGTTTTTGCATCAAAAAATTATTTTAACCTTCAATTTCTTTTGAATACCAAAAGTTTTTAATTTGTGCTCTTTATATCCTTCTCAAAAATTTCATGGGTGCTTTTTCAAATTGTATTGGTATATCAAAATTTTCAAACTGTGGATCAAGGGGGATGTTGAAAATAGTAATGGAATTTAGTTCAGGATTTGGTTTGTGTTAATATCATATATATCTGATAAAGATTTAGTTCTTATTAGATTTAAGTATATCTTCTATATAAAAACTTTACCTAATTAGAAATAAAAGGTTTGTATGTTGCAGCCTATAAAAGAAGATTTAGTTAGTAAAGAATTGAAAAGGAATAGAAAATATTGAGAGGCGCAATTTCAGGTGAGTTTGAAAGCTAAATTTTCAGCATTTTATTAGTTTTAATTTTGTTTTGCCTGGAAAGAGACCAATGTTATTATCATGAACAGTAAGTTATTAGTTTTGCTCCTTTTACATTAAGGTTACAATATATATCTGAGTAAATGTTTCAACATTTTATTAGTTTTTGTTTGTAACGACATCTCTATTAAGTTATACCCTCCTCATAATAATAATTGTTTTCAACATTAGGACTATAAAGAGATTATATACTATATTCGTAAATGCTGTAATATTAGTTGCATCTTAGTGAACGTAGTTTTGTAACATCATTTACAATAACATCATACGTTATATACGACAAATATTATATATTTGTTCTATTTATGAAGTTCCCTGTCATTCCCTTCTTACTAGCTACTCAAAGGTGAAGAAATCAAATTCATAATTGAGATGTCAAAGTCAAGTATCAAAGTTGCAACATATCTCTATTAATAAGATAAGGTCTAATGTAAACAAATAATGATTGGATAAAATATCCAGTGGGGAGACATGGAAGAATAAATTAGGGAGACCCATGCTTTGTTCATGCAATATGTTGCAACTAAAATGAGGTAATACTGAGATTATTGACTTCTACTCCTATAATATGAGTTTAGGAAATTAAGAGAGGTAGATGATCATGGTTGAAAGCTTGGAATGTTGTTAGACAATGCATGGTCAAGAGACTAAATAAACTTTATAAGTTGCGCATGCACGACCGGTCCAGGGATAAATTCGACAAAATTTTGAACTTGGACAACTCACCGGGTTCAATGTGACCCGTAGGATTGCCAATATCAACATTCACATTATCCGAGTCTATATGACAAGATCATATCACTCAATGATAATATGACAATCTATATTTCAACCAACTGTCATCCATACGGTCATACCATCAACCGACAATATCCAACACATCTTGATATTTCTAAATTTTTATTTATATCCAAGCCATTTAGTCTCACAAGGGGCATTCATATATTTCATACCACCAGGGTTAAGTAATCCATTCACTCGGACAATTTCATATATCGATTAACTATTCTCTACATGTACAACACAAATATCTAAGTCGATACTTATTACTTTGGTGATACAAATCAATCCAAGCATACATGCACATATGTAATGTCTATCTATCTCATCAATCATGAACTCGTACTTCACTGATTCTATTCTTTGATGAACTTAGATAGGAGACAACCAAAATTATCTCCGGATATGATAACCCAACCTCCCGGACCGACCATGTTCGCATGTTATACCACAATTCAAATTTATGTGGTTCGATTAACTTGAAGATGTGGATACACTAACCCCTATGTTTTCTACATCATTAAACAAACTTTACTTATGATAAACATTTGAAAGTAAAGTTATATTTGTCACATTTATACTTATTAATGATTCCTAATCCATGGAATTGTAGACAGAACCATGATGGAAATGGGAGGAAGGACAAAGAAAAATATGATCTAACTTTTACAGGCAACCTACTATTAGATAATTATATTGTTGGCTAATTATATCAAGGCCTTCAAGGTAATCTTAGGATTTTAAAATGCTTATGTAGTGAGTAAAATGTTTTTATCTATTTGTAAATTTTGTACGACATTGAAACACCAGCAATTAATTAAATCAATATCAAATAGTTAATATTGCTACCAAATATGTTTTATTTCTTTATTTTTTAGAATATGGACTTGCAAAAATATTAACTTATCAACTTGGAAGCATAAATGATTAATAGGTAGAAGAGGCAAGCATAGTAATCAGTATCACCATACTGTGTGCTAAAATCTTTAACGCATAATTGTCACTAATAACTGAAGTAAATTGCCACTAACAGAGGATACTGGTTCTTGCAAAAAAAAGCTCAAAACTGTGTCACATCATATCGGACACCAGACAGACACCTCCATAGGACACGTCATGTATGTACCATGTCATGTCTTATTAATAACGCGATGATGATTAGTAAAGGAAGAAAGTTCTCACCAACAAACCGGTCCAACCAGTGGATTGATCTATGTTGAACCAGTTATATAGATTTATAATCTTACATTGAATATATTACATAGTACAACAACATATATGCTACTTAGAACTTCTGCATGTTTATGATAGTAGAATTAGTGAAAAAACAAATATATATTTGACTGCATAAGTCCAAAATAAAAGTCAACAGTCAGGATCAAATTTGTTTAAAATTCAATCGAGTCAGATGAATTGGTTGTCTTATCGACCGAGTTGACTCGGATGACTGAACTTTTTCACTGGTTGACCGGTTCTACCAAAAAGTCATGTCAGTTTTTAAAATACTAGTTTTAATATATAATAGTTTGGGGATAGTCCACAAGTAATTACCTCACTTCCCTATTTTTGCACAAGTTTAGGAAATTAGAAAAATCCTACACTTTGCAGAAGTGCACAAATTTTTTTTTCTTTTTTTCAACATGTGGAAATGACTTGTGAGACTTGATGAGTGCCAAAAAGTGTTCAAGAACCACTTAAAAGTGCTCTTTGCATTGACCAAACTCCTTGGAGTACGCTTGGCAAGTGGCAACCAAAACTTTGTGTATAAATAGTCTTCCCCCCACACATGAAATTCTCAAACACACACACTCTCTCTCTTCTTCTTCTTCTTCTTCTTTGTAGACTACTTACTTACTCTGTTCCTCCAGAAGAACCATGGTGGTACTTACCAATCCGCCGACCGAGCAACTGTCGCTAGTCGACACCTACAAGCCCAACAACGCCCATGTTGCCGGCATAATCCCCGTCATCGACCTCTCGTCCCCGAACTCCGCAGCCGACATCGTGAGGGCGTGCGAGGAGCTAGGCTTCTTCAAGGTGACCAACCACGGGTTCCCTAATGAGCTGATGGGGAAGCTGCAGACGGAGGCCCTGAAGTTCTTCTCCTTGGGCGAGGACGAGAAGGAGAAGGGAGGGCCGGCCCTCCCGTTCGGATACGGCAACAGGAGGATCGGATACAACGGGGACATGGGCTGGGTGGAGTACCTCCTCTTCCAGATCACTTCCCAGCCCGTACCGCCCGCCTCTCTCGACTTCCTCGCGGAGCCTACCGCGACTCCGCTCCGGTAAACAAACATGTCCATCGTCACTAACCCAAACGATGATCACTACGCGTGCAGTACTTATAAGGAAAATGATATTTTGTTGACCACAGACGTGACCGTAGGCCCACGTGGCAGCCAACTATTGAACTCCTGCTATCACCAGACCTGACCTCCATAAAATCTGGGACAGGAGACCAATGGAAGGCAGCCACGTGATCTACAGTCACAAACTGCAGGCAGAATAGCGGTGTCCTACTTATAATGTTTTTTCAATTGTTGGCATGCAGTGTCAGCTATTTGTGACCGCGGACGTGATCGCAGATTCACGTGACAGCCAACCATTGCCTTCCTCCTATCACTTGACCCGACCTCTTTAAAATCTGGGACAGGAGGCCAATGGAAGGCTGCCACGTGGCTTGCGATCTCGTCCACGGTCACAAACCCAGGCAAAATAGCAGTGTCTTAGTTATAATGTTTTCTCAATTGTTGGCATGCATGCAGTGCTGCTCTGAACGAGTACATATCCGCAGTGAAGAGGCTGGCCTGCGAGCTGCTGGAGCTGATGGCGGAAGGGATGGGGATGCAGCCGAGGGAGTGCTTGAGCAAGCTGATCACGGACGAGGAGAGCGACAGGATGTTCAGGCTGAACCACTACCCGCGGCGGCAGCCTCAGGAAGAGCTCAACCGCCCGAGCCAGCTGACGCTGACGGGCTTCGGGGAGCACACTGATCCGCAGATCATATCCGTCCTCAGGTCCAACGACAGCGACGGCTTCCAGATAGCCGACGCGGACGGGACGTGGGTCCCCGTCCCGCCGGACCAGGACGCCTTCTTCATCAACGTTGGCGACATTTTGCAGGTATTTCTAGCTTCATGAATGATATATAACTATTGGCTATCATCAGTTTTCTAACTACTAGCCGAAACAAAACAAAACAAAAAAAACGTCTTGGCACGTGCTTTTGCACGCACCTGTGCACGCACAACACACCCCATCCATTCCCTCTAGTGCTCCACAGCCGGCCGTTGCGTGCATGCACAGACGGTGCCAAAGGAGCACAGCTGCAGCCAAAAAGTTTGTTATCACAGAAAAGTCGAACATTGTCATGTATCATCTGGAGTTCAAAAAAAGTTTTAGTTTTTTTTTTTAGTAATGTGTACTTTTGCCTTGACCAACTATCTAGCTTTCTTCTTTGCCAATTTTATCAACCAGTTGACAATGAGTTGACTTCACATTACTCAACTTCTTGTTACTCTTTAGTGCATCGCATGCATTTCTTGAAATCTAGAATTCTAATAGCGACATGCAGTATAAAATGGTTTGCGCGCAAACCATGTTAATATGGATTTTGTTAATATGTGAACACATGTTAAGAATAATTAATACATAATTTTTTGTGAGATTTGAAATATGTCCGTCTTATTTTTTATAAAAAAATTGAAAAGAGTTCCGATGTCCAGCATAATGCATGAAACTTTATGTACGATACGTTGTATGTCATTTAAGTTTACTGTCTCCAATTTTTACACACATGTCCATATTTGGCCTGTGGTTTTATCTCAAGACCGTCTACATGGTCAAGGAGGTTACACCTTTCCTCGTTGACCTCAAGAGTCAGTTGAGTTAGGTGTTATTGGCTGATATTGTTATTGCACGTATCGTACGTAGGTGCTGACGAACGGGAGATTCAGGAGCGTGAGGCACAGGGTGGAGACGAACGGCGGCAAGGCGAGGCTGTCGATGATCTACTTCGGAGGTCCGCCGCCCGGCCAGGTGCTCGGCCCCTTGCCCCAGCTGCTGCTGGAGTCAGGGGAGAGGAGCAGGTACAAGGAGTTCACATGGTCCGACTACAAGAAGGCTGCCTACAATTCAAAGCTTGCTGACAACAGGCTCTCCCCCTTTGAGAGCTGCTAGCTTAGTATAACAGCACCATAGGTCCATAGCCTAGTAGGAAGTGTGGAGGTGTGGGGAACTGCAAGGAAAAAGGTTTCATTGATGGCACCCACTGATGTTTGGTAGATTTGCTTTGCTTTGGTTTGCTTTTTGTTTTCCTGCTTTGGTATGTTCGGTTGGGGTCCCAAACAGTCATTGTAACTGTTAACCAGATATGGAAACGAATAGGTTTCTTCTCCTTCACTTGCTTGCTTCTGCCATGTAACGCATGCAAGGAAAGGAAAGAAAATTTGTTACCATATCTAATACATGTCCCATGTTTAATTAATCTCGTGTGCTTTACCTCCACTTGGGCTTGATAGTAAATATAAGTATTACTGGGTTTGATGCATGTTCTCGTAGGTATATCTTAACAGTCAAGCTTTATTTATTTTTTTGTGTGATGTCCAACATAATGTACGGGACTTTGTTGTCACGATCCGCATCCGCTTTTCGAGATACGAGTGCGTGTCCAAGTCCAGCCTACGCCGCGGTATCGGTGGTAGTACGCTGTCTAGCCCACAATAAATTAATAAAATGCTCATAGGTACTAACTGCTCATTCACAACAACTAAATCAACTTTACAAATTTAGAAGTTTTACATTTGAAGAAGAGAATATAAGCTTTTACAATTATAGAAAATTACCACACGTCTAACTAGTCTTCTATGGTTTGGCCTTCGAGTCTCTATCTCCCCCCGTACGTATGGTCCATAGCGCAAAAGTAGGCACGTCATCCTCACCTATAACAACGATCCAAGTGCTTTACCTCCACTTGGGCTTGATAGTAAATATAAGTATTACTGGGTTTGATACATGTTCTCGTAGGTATATCTTAACAGTCAAGCTTTATTTATTTTTTGTGTGATGTCCAACATAATGTACGGGACTTTGTTGTCACGATCCGCATCCGCTTTTCGAGATACGAGTGCGTGTCCAAGTCCAGCCTACGCCGCGGTATCGACGGTAGTACGCTGTCTAGCCCACAATAAATTAATAAAATGCTCATAGGTACTAACTGCTCATTCACAACAACTAAATCAACTTTACAAATTTAGAAGTTTTACATTTGAAGAAGAGAATATAAGCTTTTACAATTATAGAAAATTACCACACGTCTAACTAGTCTTCTATGGTTTGGCCTTCGAGTCTCTATCTCCCCCCGTACGTATGGTCCATAGCGCAAAAGTAGGCACGTCATCCTCACCTATAACAACGATCCAATCAGGAAAGGAGCAAAGTACAACCATATTGTAATTAATGTTGTTAGCCCAAAATAAGTTAGAACAATGAGAAACAATGATGGCAAAGAGTATACAAAGAACTAGCAAGATATGAACTAGATAAAGGAACAGTGAAAACAACTATGTGTGTGTGAAATACCTTTTAATACGTGAACGACTGGGCTAATACGGCACATCATACGATGACTATCCACAATAATAGGGTATGACTAACTCATATGTGGTGTGTATGACTTAGCTATCCACAATAACAATATTTGGGTTTGTTCACGTACTTACCGAATATTTTCCCTCCCAACTCACTAACAATCAATAACGGTCAACGATACACTAAGAAGGATACAATAACTACGGTGTCACAATCGTGTCTCAATGAAATATCAAGCAATGTCTCAACAGGATATCAAACAAGGAAACGATAGAGAAAATGTTATAATGAACTAAAACGTAATGCAATACTGTACTTGTCTGAATCCTTGCACAAATCGTAGTCACAAGTCGAGGATGCGAGGAATGCCAATCAATAAGCTATCAACCGATATCGCACGTCGTACCACGAACCGTGCACGAAAACCACAAGTCAATTCTAATATTCTAACTCTAAAATCATGAAATAAATGGCTAATTGGTTAACTAATCTAATAAAAGTTAATTCTGGAATAAATCACTTAAAAATCTAATTTAACCTATAATAATTTGAAATATCATCTAAACTCGGAAGTTTTGACCACAAAAAGTCATGTTTCCAATTTTTGTAAACAATGGCACGCAAATCGAGTCAAACATCATGAACTCAAGATTTTAAAAGTGCACCTTGGTAGATTTCAGTGCCATAAATTTGCTGGAATCGACCGTGCCACAAAATCACATTTTGGTCAAAAGATAACGCCGTTATGGCTAACCGTGACCAAAATGGTGATTTACCGATCAATTCTGAGTTCAAATGAATAACTAAAATAATAAACGAACCTCTAAAATTTTGGGAAAATTCTGTGTCGAAGAACGTTGTGTTAGCTTTCCAAAACTTCAAACAGATCGCAAATCGGAGTTCGAAATCTCTCAGGATCTCAAAAACCGTGCGACATATTGAGTTTTGGACAACAAACACACAAAGAATTATCCAGAAATTCAGGATCAAAATATTCGAAAATAAATTATAAATTCGGGAAGGTTACCTCAATACGAATCTAACAAAACAACGGCACACTAAAATCACGTCAGGGTTGACGGCAATCGCTCCGGAAAGTCAGGGATCTCCAAAGAGCAAATCTCTCAAAACGGCCAAGTGAATATTAGGGTTTACGAAATACTTAAATATATATAGGAGAGAGAAAGAGGCCGTTACTGTAGCTGTAGCTAGCGCCGACAGGTGGGCCCCCCGGGTGTATGACTGGGTAATTATTTATTTAATTCAGAAAATTATTTAAAAATTATTTTAAGTCCAAATAAATCAAAATAAATTGCAGAAAAATGCAAAAAATTCTTAGAAAATTTTAAAAAATATTTCTAAGTGTCTAGAATCTAAATAAAATATTTTAACATAAAATATCATCATGTGACCTCATAGTAAATTTCAAAAGCCTATAAAATATAAATTCTATATGTTTTAATTATCTAAAAATTCTCAAAAATTTTAAAAAATCCTAGAATATTCTAAAAAATATTTTTATTCATCTAGAGCCCAAATAAAAATATTCGGTCCATAAATACTCCCGAATGACCTTATAGTAAATCCTAAAAGTCCTTAAAAATAGTAAACCCTTAAATATTAAATACCTAAAATATCCAAAAATTATAAAAAATATAAAATAGCTAAATAATACATATATAAACTATCTAGAGGTCATATGAACTTAATATGGTCATAGCTCACCTACAAGATTCGGTATGACTCTCAATGATCATAAAATTAATCATAAATAAATAAACTTACAAATTTAAAAATTTAGGAAGTGGGCTTACATTTGTGCACGCTGAATTGCATGTTATTTGGGATCAGTGCTCCCAATTTTTACACACACATCCACACCTCCTCCGCGGTTCGATTCTGAAACCGTCCGCCTAGCCAAGGAGGTTACCTCTTCTTGCGATAGTATTTTTTATTTGATAAGATTTAGTCATTAAGGAAGGGCGAAACTCGAGTGGCTCTTGTGATTACCGAGGAGAGGTATAAGACCCCGGCTGGATGGCGAAAGATCAATGAATTGAGCCACGGAGGTATATTATTCCTTCCATTTATTTAGTGGGAGTCGGAGGGTAGTGGCCCCAATAGGCGTGTAATGCAGCATCTATAAAGTCCTGTGCGTATCGTCGGACATCTAAAAAAGAGAGTCATGCTATATGTATCTCCAAAAACTCCATCACTCCATGTCCCTCCGTCACATAGCACTCCCTTATTGACCCAAGCAAATAGGAGGAGTTGGGGGAAGACATGAGCAAATAGAAGAGGACCACGTAGCGGAGAGACATGGAGGGATGGAGTTTTGGAGGTATATGAAGCATTTTTCCAAAAAAGGGATGGAACAAAAAAAATCTGAGTTGGGGTGGGCTTAAGTAGAATATGGTGGCTTGGTATGGACTATCACTCTCATTTCCCGTTATACGTATTTTTCAGGATACGTATACGAATTTCTGATATTTGACAGGTGGCTTGTATTTTGACTTGTGTTGCTTGGCTTAGCCTTGGTTTAATCTTGACTTGATTTTGGTTCAACTTAGTTCAACATGGCTTGGCTTGGTTTGGTTCATTTTGGTTTGAGATGATAAGGGGTTGATATATAAGTCAACTCTACTCTCTCTCCTCATAACTTCTTCATGTATTTTCTTCTTCTTCTTCTCCATAACTCCTTCCCACCTACAAAGAAATCCTAGGCAAGTACAACTTGCTTCATGATGGATCTTAAAATTTATTGTTCCATTCTCTTCTCTACTTGATTCTAAGGCTCTTTAGAACTTGACATTTCGGTTTTGATGGTTGGATTCTTGTAGATCTAAGTTTGTAGCTTTTCTCAGTTTTTATTGGTTTTGATCTCTTAAACTTTGATATTTCCGAAATTTAATTGTCCTATGTTGTAGGAAATTTGATTCTACACAGTTTAGACCCTTGAAAGTCCCAATTTTGACTTGTTTTTGAGTGATTTATGCCCTTTTGAGTTCATGGGTTTCCATGAACATTTGGGAGCTATCTGGAGAAGATGAGCAGGAGGCATGCTAGCTGGCGGGCATGCTGGCGCATTGTCATGCCCTGCTCCCGAATAATGGGGTACGAGCTGATGCATGCCCGGCCTACACTGTCGTTGACAGCGGTCGTGATCCGTCTAGTCATCAATAACAAGAATGATCTCATCACAGCATCTAATCTCGGAATCTACACTAGTCATCACAGATCACTATACAATTATTACAAGCTTATACATGAATGACCGGGTACAAAGCCGGTAAAATATAAATGCTACAACAACAACATATAATCAAATACACTCAATCAATCTCCTATACATGAAACTAGATATCTCAATGTCAAGTGAGCTCCAATGCCAGCCATGACAATCTAAAGATCCATCTCACCTGTAATCAACAATCCAGTCAGGAAAGGAGCAAAGCACAATATAATTCAATAAAACTCACCACAGAGATCAATGGAACGGTACATCAAAATATAACTGAAAGACAGGAAACAAGATGAGTATAAAATATGCACTAGCTACGTGTACATGTGCAATTAGACGTTGTCAACATGTGGGGACTAATATGTAATCAGGCATATAGAATATGCTATCAGTCAATCAATAATCAGGCATGTCTGACGACAATGCTATCAGTTACACAATAATCAGGCATGTCTGACGACAGTGCTATCAGTCACGCATATAATGGACATCAGGCATACGATGTATGCCATCAGGCAATATTTGTCCAATATTAGTCAATCACATGTCTTAGAACGTCCTCTACCCGACACGAGAAATAATACAATCAATCGAGCAAGAACAGTAAATTAATGACAAGAGACAATGTGAGTGCAATGCATGCAATGATGGTAATACTGAGTACATGTACTTGCCTCTTTTTCAGGGTTTTGTCCAAGTCTTCTAGATCACCTAAAAATAGAAAAAATGGATTCTTAGTATTTCTTCCAAGCAATCCAATCTAACTTAAGAACCTTTAAACTCAACCCTTAGCTAAACTTATCCCTTAACTAAACTCTCATATGGTCCACATGGCAGCAACCCAATATAAATTGGACAAGTCTACTAATTCATGTCTACTTAATAATAGTAGCCTACTAGAATAGGCCCTGGCCAATATCTTCAAAACAATACACACTCTGCTAAATTCCTTAGCCATCTTACCAGTAACTTGTATGGTTTAACTTAACTGAGCCCGTCCTAATAATTCAAAGGAACTCACATAACCCATATACCTAACGGCTACTATACAACAAAATTCAAATAAAACCCATATCCATCACAACCTTACCAAAATTCAAATGCAACGGCTACATTCAATAGCCCTAAATTCAAGTTACCTATACTATGAACACATAACAAACTCCATTCAAATTTAAACTGTTAATGAACACAATCACCTCCCCGCCCAGTCACACCATGTCCTCTCGAGTCTCTGGACTCTGGACGATACTAATTTCCTATGTTGCCACACAAATTCGATACTGACACATACTTCAAGTCTGATACAATTTAGGAAACACAGATACGAGGATCAACGGCTACACTCGAAGCCAAGAATTCAGAAAGGGTGTCAAGAATTGTACCTATGCACTTTACAGAGTCAGGGACACTCCTTAGTGTCCGATACGAATGCCGCACGTGTCCAGATGTGAACTAAAACCTGATTCAAGTATACTTAGAGCTCAAGCAAAATAACAAGGAATTTAAGTTCAATTCGAATCTCTTGAACCCGCACAGAGTGTGAAACATCGATCATCATTATCGATCCCAGAAAATCAATGGATCAAGAGTCGATCCGAGCATCGATCAATTCTTATCAAATAAAATTTGGAGGAAAGAACTCACCGTCCTCACAAAATAGAGTGAGATCGGAAGAACGAAGCAGTGGCGTCGTGCCTTGGCTTCATTGCGTCTGCCATGGCCGCAATCACTAACTCCAGTCTCCACTCGATCTGCTGCACTTGTCTCTGGTCGATTCTTCCTACGAACTGACACTTCAAGCTCCGATCGCCATGGCCACTATGGCTTGGAAGCTCAAGGAAGAGGAAAATGGTGTGGATCGCGGCAGGGCTTCGCCGTCTAAGTGGATGATGGAGAAGAAGGAGTCTCAGGGTCCTTATATAGGCACGGCAGCGAAGGCAGGCGATTGGGCGGTCAGCGGTCAGGCAGCGAGGTGGTTAGGCGGGCAGCGGTCGGTAATGAATGTAGGAACGAAGTTGTAAAGCAGAATACTCTAGAGGGGGGTGAATAGAGTAGGCAGCGGAATATTGCTAATTAAAAACTTGTTAGCAGTTAGATCACAAAAATAATATCAATAATCACAAAGTAATAACTGTAAAGAAAAGAGATCAGAAGTCAAACGCAAACACAACGATGTATACTGGTTTTCCTCTTGTGAGGACTAGTCCAGTCGGAAGAACTATAGCTTCCAGTTGAATCCACTATTGAAAAATCTCGCAAGTTTTCATACGAAATCCTTGCAACTTCTACAGATGCGAGCTTTGATATGAAGAACTCGACCAACTTCCATTTTGAAGAGACTTTCTTCAATCAAGCCTCTGATTACAATTTCTCTGAAATTTTCTAGACCGTACCGTACCGACAAATTGACTAGAGAATTGTAACTGGCTTGGAATTTGAAAATGAAAGCTTCTTAGAACTCTTTGGAATAAATGTAAGCTTAGAAGAGAAGAGATGAAAGTGAATGAGTGATTTGAAATGATCAGAATTATTCTCTATTTATAGTTTTTCCAAAGGCAGAACTCTGGCAGAATTCAGGCAGAATTCGGACAGAACTCTATGTAACAATCCGCAACTGAAAGGAGACCAAGTTTTTCAAACGTTCAAAAATTAAACAGTCACTAACCGAACTCGGGCCGAGTTCTGTCAGGGTTGGTCAGGGTTATTTTAAAAATAATTTTTGGACTTTTTGAAATCCTTCAGAAGTTTTGGTAAATAAGGGATATTTTTCAAAAATATAGGTCATTTTTGAAAACGATTTTGGATAGCCTATTTGCCAGTATGACTCAGTGTACAATGTATTCCTAGACTAAATAAAAATAAAAATTATATTGCATAAAGAAATACAGTGTCGAGTGGCAAACATAGCTTCGGTCTTGAACTGAGTAGATATCCGATCTTGATCAGACATCTGAGTAACTCCGTATATCGAGACAGAGTTTGATCAATTATTAAAATCAGGTTTGACCATGACCAATGGGCCAACAATCTCTCCCATTTTGATAATTGATAAACCTTGACCGATATAACATCTTTGGTCTTTATCAAAACAAATTGTACCGAAAAAGAAGGTGTTCCTGTAGATTGTTCATATCCTGTATTCTTATTGATCGAAGATGTTAGATCTTATTTCTCCCCCGTTGTCACTTAGCAAAATATTTGCAAAAGAGAAAGCTCCCCCGCAATATATGCATAAGCAACAATCAGTGAAGAAAAACAAAAAAATAGATATGAAAAATTTATCACAGGCAGTTTGATATTATTCATAAGCATGGTATTAATGTCACAGATAGTAAAAAAATGTGACAAGCAGAAAATATTTCACAGGCAGTTTAAATGAAAGCATGATAAATAAAAGATATGCTAAATAAAACTAAACTGATATAAATCTCTGAAGTAGAGAATAATAAAAAATGTTCATCAGACAAAAGTCACAAAAGAAATGACAACCACACAAGCAAGTAATAAGAGTACTGATACTAGCTTGGAATGTCGGAGCATTTCCAAGTAAACAAAGACAATAGAAACAGTCTTAATATTATGACAACTAGACAAAAATATCTAAATCACATATCATCCTCATCATCATCATCATCAGTAGTAGTCCTAGCATGACCACCATGTCCAGAAGGACCAGCTCCAAATGTGCCAGCTCCAGAGGTGTGTGGAGTAGCACCCGAACTACGGTACCAATCATAAGTATTCCCTGGCTGGAACAGAAAATGGATCGCCTCATCCTCAATGCGGTAACCAGATACAGCAGGGTCTCTAGGAAGAGAACTAGCAGAATGATCCGTCTGAGCAAATCGGAGATCGGCAAACGAGTTGGCAATAGCCTGAAATCGAGTCACGTCACGGAACTCATATTTCCTGGAAGTGTCAACAAAGAAAGTCTGCATATCCAAAAGATGTTGATGGATACCCTCAAAAGTCATAGGGTAGGTCTGAGGAGGAGTAGGGGCAATAGGAGCAGGAGTAGGAGGTGCAGGAGCAGTGGTAATGCTGCGACGAGAAAGCTGAAGATACTTGGGCTCAGGGTCCAGAATAAGTGGATAAATCGATATCAAAACGCTGAAAGATGCGAGAGATAAGCATCGCATAAGAGAGATTTTGGTCTCTTCCGCGACATCTTCCCATTATCTAAATGATAGTCTTAGGGACAGAAAAAAGGAATCCCCTTAAGAATGTGATAGAGTGCAGATAGCTCTAGTGCAGTGACATCATCTTTCGAAGTGGATTTTGGAAGAATAGTAGAATAGATGATGCGATGTAACTCGTAGTTAAACAAGTTCAAGTTATTGGTCTTGAACTTTCCAGGACGAGCACGTGCTGGCGCATGAAGCTCATTTTTGAAACTAACAAGAGTCGTGCCCTCGGAAAAGTCAAAGTCGGTGATGTCATCGAACGGGACACCTTTGTTTGGAATACCAAGGATTTCTGCTAGCAACACATCATCGAACTCGATATCGATCCCATCAACACGAGTTCTTACGGTAAAAGTGTCTAACACGAAGTTACAATAAAATAGTCGAAGGGTATTAATAGCTATAGGGAATTGTTGGATAACGAGATGGTGTAACCCTAATGCCTCAAACAAAGGACGATGATCTGAAAATACAGTCCATTTGAGCGGAGCACCTGTGCATATTATACGCATGGCAAAGTCGGTATACCATAGCAAAGCTTGGTCATGAATTTTGAAGTAAAACTCATCCGACATACCGTCACCCGATTGGACCGGGGAAAGGAGTGAATCCGTGTTCGGATCGGAAGATGATGCCTCATCATTGGCATTAGTCTTCTTTCTCTTGAAAGTGTCATACCCCAGAACCAGAATACTGGAGAGCGGAAGAATGACTCAGCCAGCTACGTATTACGGGTACATGAATACCGTATAATACGATCAATGCTGTCTAAAAAGACAAGGGGATGCATACTACATGAAAGTCTCACTATGGTCACTTTACATCTATTGTCTCAATCATTCAAACAAGAAACAATAATAGAGAACATGTAAGATAAAGCAGTAAGGCATCCCAAACGCTCAGTCAAAATGTTCTTGAGATCTAGCTTTACAAAATATAGCCAGATGATGTAGCGAGGTATACACAATTGTTATCAGCTGCAGCCTGACTTAGTTACAATTATGTAAAAGTAGTACAAGACGATCCGACTAACATGTCGGTGCCAAACGACAAAGTATAAATTAAATAACAAAACGAGCGAGAAAGTAAGGAACCCACTCGAGTCCTCCTGCGATCATTCCTCTAGTATTGACCATCTTGGATGTGGAAGTAAGCAGAGTCCTCGGGGACCGGCTCTAAATATGGCCATGCAAAACCAGAGAGGTTAGACCTCTAATAGCAAGTACCGCAAGGAAGCACGATATGAGGAATTAGAACCAGTAATAAGAAAGATATGATAAATAGATCTCTGCTAGCTACTGGGATTCACATAACATCACGACACTTCGAACCAACTTCCCAACCAAAAAAGGACATAAGTTGGCCCGTCATGTCCTGACATTCCGATTATCTCAGTTAGTCAATAGAGTAGGTACAGTACACAAACAAATCAATTTAAACGACCATTCAACTCCTACGGCTTGCTACTGTGAGTTCCAAGTTACCTTAGAAATATGTAATAAGGATTCCTCAATTCCTACAATGTGCAAGCAAGGCTAGTCTATCCAATCAATCAATTGCGCCAATCATGAATTAGACGAGTCCCAGCGGGACGCCCGTCATCAATGTATAATAAATAATATAAGCAGATACCGCTCCCTGTCCGTGTGGCAGATTTGCAGTATCTGCGGGAACCAGCCGGCCTTTCGGGCACTAATAGTCCCAAAGAGGGCTGCCATGTAAGAATTCGGGAATCCATTCTCTCCATGTAATTATTATTTTATTTAACTTAGTAGCCTTTATGTTAAGTAAAATCCCATACCGTGGATCATGGTCATTCAGAATGAGTACTTTCGTACAAAGTACAATATGCCCAACTCTACAACGATACTGTAGGTCCTAAAAATCAAGTTGCACCTATCAAAAAAGTAAAGAAAATCAAGTTGTGCATCCTTCAAGTGAACTGCACAGGAAACAGATTGCGCAACAATTCAAGTGCGCAAGCTGAATTGTGCACACATCCAAGCGCGCTAGCTGACGTGGCCGCGTCATCATTATCTGACAGAAAATCAGATCTTCTAACAGCTGACAGCTCGAAGAACGAAGAAACTGTTCGTTTCTCGTGCAGCACAGCGCTCGAGGACAGCTGTACATGCAGCGCAAGCTACCAGCCCAATCGAAGCGCAGTCTGCCAAATTTCCTGCAGCGCAATTCAATCTCAGCGCAGTCTGAAGCCAGCGCAGTTCATGTGGCACACTCCATCAAGACAACTGACAATTTACACGTGGCTTACATGCCATTAATTGCTCACCATGTGGCAAATGTCTGTACACGACCAAGCATATTTCAATCAAACAATACCACGCATCTCATACAGTTGGTCCACGATCGAGTAACTACCAGCGCAGTTCGCCGCTTGCGCAGTCCAATGTCTGCGCAATCCATTCTGCGCAATCCAGAATAACTAAAAATTAGTTATTTCCAGAACTATATAAATAGAGTTTCAAGTCTTTCATTATGAGGCCCAGATCAGATCAGAGATCATTCAAGTCATCACCAGAGATCAGAAGTTCTTGCCAAAGTGCTGCTGCATTCTTCAGAGGCTACCGTCTTCAAAGTTTACATCGTCCAAGGGATAAAGCGATCGTCTTCAGATCGGATTCCTATAGTTGTACTTTCCCAGAATTCTATTGTAATCTTCTTACAAAGTTTGTGAAATAAAGAACAACTTTTATTTTTGCAAACAAAATGGCGACTCTGCTGGGGATGACTTTCTCCTCCGACGAGGAAGTGACAACTCAATGTGACGTTGCGTCTATCGGAAAGACACAGAAGATGCTGGTTGTAAAGGTCAACCAGACGGCCTACGAGGCGATGATCAACTCCAGGACCACCTCTCGCACTGTAACAACTTCTGCCACGAGCAAAGTTCACCCAGTGTGGGTCCCCAAGACTGCTGCGCAGTCTACTGCCTCTGCTGCTAAGACTGTTGCGCAGTCTGCTGCCTCTACTGCCCATGCACAGTATGCTGCTTCCCTTTCTAGTGCACAAACCACTTCCTATGCTGCTCTGTCAAAGTGCAAGACTCCTCTTTCCCTGGCGCAATTGGCTGCAACTCTGCCTGCGCAGTCCACCACTCCAGCAACCAGAATGTAACTCAAGCACTCTGAAGTCAAGACTCTGGCTGCGCAAGCTGCCGTAACTGTGGCCAAAAGGCCATCTGTCAAAGCTCCTCATGCGCAACCTGCCAATGCGCCTACTGCCACTTCAACTCCTGCACAAACTATGCCAGCGCAGTCTAAGAGAGACAGCCCTTTGGCTAATCTCCTTTCTTCTCACAGCAAAGGGAAAAACTCTGCTTCTCTTCCTAAGCACCCTGTTGCTCCAGCGCAATCCACTGGGGGTAGTTTGTTGACTGTTCCTTCTCCTCCTCAGAACAAAGGAAAAGGCCCGTTGGTCTTCTCTCAAACTTTCACGTCCCACGACTTGGAAGACAACAGAGGGAAATGCTCTTTAGCTAACCCTTCCTTACAAAACAAAGGAAAAGGCCCTTTGGTCTTTTCTCAGTCTTCTTCGGTTTTTACCGTGGACGATCAAACTGAACGTACCTCGGCACCAGTCAGTACAAGAACTCTCTCAAACAAGAGTTCTCTCCTCCTTGCCAAAGGAAAGTATACTGATCGAAGAAGTATTCTGCCTACTCCAGTAGCAGAATTCTAAGATCTCCCAACTCTCAGGATATCCCGTTCAAAATAGTAAAAGTTGCTGGTATCTCAGACAGAAACCCCTGGGGGTGAATTTGCTGATCTAAGGACTTATCTCAATAGACCAACTTCGGCGAAACGCAAACAGCCAATGTCGAAGATCAACCAGCATCAGAGGCAAACTTCCAGGATCAAAAATCCTGACACCTATGCTAATGAAATGAGTACTTCTCTGTATGCTCACGGGACAAAACATCTGAAGAACCGGAACCATGTTCCGAATGTTGTCAAAGAACATATCCCTCATACTTCTTCTCGTCCCGTCATTGTTCCCGATCTCCAAGAACACCTTAAACAAAAATGGAACAATATCTCAACACCTCCAGTGCAACCACTTGGACACTATTGTAATCATAAGGTTGTCATCAAGTGTTGCTGTCAGACAACAAAATGATCTGTCTTCGATCGTCTGAACTTTACAAACTCTGAACCTATGTCAGAAGATGAAGACGAAGTTTTGTACGCTTCTGTCAACATGACTTCCCGAGACACTGGGGGTAGGAAGTGCTCCAAGCATGGCAAGCCTCGCAAGCCCAGCTAGCGGTATTTAGATCTACTCCAAGAATCTTCTGAAGGAGTATTTCGACATACCAGATCTCGAAGCCGAGATACAATCGATCAAAGGAATCTTGTCCAAGATCCTTCCGGTCATCTCCCTCTTTCTCATTCAGGAGATGATAATTTCTCCGACTATGATGCATACAGCGAAAGTTCTGAACAGACAGTGTCCTCCGCTGTACCCAGAGAAGTGACAGCTTATGTTGTCACTGAAGACCCAGATGCCTCCAGTTCAGCTAGTCAAGAACAGCGAATAGCTGCACTAGAAGATAAGCTGAAGACCATGGCTGAAATGGTTACAAGTATGTATTCTATCATCGTAGCCCAACATACAGTACCACCAACTGTACCTGCTGTAAATCCGGAGATCATAGCATCGTCGGTGCCTGTCAATACAGGGCTGGGAGTAGTATCTCCTCAAGTACCCCCTGTACCAATTCAACCCACACCCAGTCAGTCAGGTGCTGGGGGTAGTTCTTATCACGCTGTTCCTTCCCCTAACACTCTGATTCAGCCTGTTCCTTCTTCAACATTGGAGGATGCCAATGAAGCTGTCAAACTCCTGCGCACTCAATTCGAGGCCTTCAAAGAGAAGAACAATTTGTAGAGGTTGGGGATCAAACAATCCTACCCAGTTGAATGAAAGGAAGTCCCATTTCCTCCTAAGTACAAGATCCCTATAATTTTGCTGTTTGATGGCAGCACTTCTTCCAGTCAGTTCATTAACCACTTTGAGGTAATGGCTGTCCAACTTTAGCCAAATGAAGCTCTTCTTACCAGGGTATTCGTCGGCTGTTTAGCCGGTGTGGCATACGATTGGTACAGAAGCTTGCCCGATGGCTGTATTATTTTTTTCTCAGGTCCAAAACAAATCTTCTTGGAACGATTCTATGAGGGGATCAATGACATGACCATGTTAGCCCTTAATAAAATCAAACAAAGACATAATAAAATTGCTGAAAGTTTCATTGAAAGGTTCCGCAGAGAAGCTTTAAAAATGCCTCCTCGAACTCCGGCCACTGTGACTATTGATACCTGCAAGGCAAATCTTTTACCTATCATCAGCATGTGGACGGGGTCAACTCAGTTCCAAGACTGGCCATCCTTCATTATCAACGCTAAAGCAGCTGAAGTTAGTGCTGACAAATTCAAACAGCTAGGGGTACACATGTCTAACCCCGACCGGGATGAACACCCGACAGCCAGTAGCGGTAATCGCCAGAACAACCGCAAAGGTAAAGAAACTTTGAACATCAACTTGAAGAACAAAGAATCTCTGGCGGTCAACGTAGCTCCACCTACGTCTGCTTCTGCTCCTTCTGTACCTCCACCAAGGGAACCTCGTCCAAAAGAAGAGTACTCCTTTGACGAGAATGACACCGTGAGCATCTTTGATTGCTAGATTAAAAGCAATAAGCTCCAACTCCCAGACCCGAAGAAGCCTGATGAGGTCGGTAAGACTGATCATCCCAAATACTGTGTTTATCACAGGTTCATTGGTCATCCCACTCGAGCATGTTATGTGCTCAAAGGCAAAATTCAGGAGCTAGTCAACGCTGGTGTTGTCACTCTGCAGCAAGACGAGAAGACGGTTACCTCAAACATGGACTCAGTTCAATTCGGTAACTTCCCTCCGCAGATGATACAGCACGGTGTCATCCCAATCCCCAAGGCTACTCTTGAGATTAAAAATCTTCCTCCTCCACGAAGTGAAGGTCTCGTCCCCTTGTCTCTTGACAACGGCAAGATTATGTGGATTCACCCTGATCTTGCTTCAGAGTTCGAAGTTCCCTCTTCTTCCAAGAAGAAAGAACGCTCCGAAGGCAAAACAAAGATCTGGAATATGGTGTCTTTCGACCCCATAGTTGAAGAGGAAATCCTGCTGGACACCAGATCAGGGAAAGCCTATCTACGGGAACTCCACGAGACTCAAGAAAATCCTGCTTCTTCTTCTGAGTCTGCTCCAGTGCAACCTGCTTCTAATGAGGGCATCCCTGCTGCATCCTCACCGGTTGTAGAACCCACTCATCCCAAGTCGACAGCAGCCGACAAAGGCAAACAACAAGTCCGCTTCGACAAACCTTTGAAGAAGTCATCTCCTTCTGGACTTGAAAAGCCTTATAACTTTTATATCTTAGCTCAACTAGCCAACACACCGGCCAGGCTGTCAATTTTCGAGCTCTTGCGTCTCTCCAAAGAAACTCGAGAAACTCTGAGTGAAGCTCTCATGCAGGCGGAAACCTGTCTAGCCCTTCTGAAGAAGCCGAAAGCAGAGCCTGTCTCTTGCCTCCATTGTCACAGTGTGTTGGAGTTAATTCCAAATATTACCTTCACACAGGATGACATGCTGATGGAAGACAATAGGCACGACCGTCCTCTATACTATATAGGATACGTCGACTCGATAAAAGTCGATCGTATTCTGATAGATCCAGGGTCTGCCCTCAGCATTATGCCGAAGACAATGTTAGATGCACTGAAGATCCCAGTACATAGTCTTTCCAGTACAATCACCACCATCCTGGGGTTCAACCAAGGAAGAAGTGAACCTCTGGGCAAGATTCGCCTAAAACTCTAAATAGGCAATCTTCGCACAAAGGTGACCTTCTACATCATAGAGAACCATGGTTGTTCTTACAATGCTCTGTTGGGAAGACCATTCCTGCATGAACATAACATTATTCCTTCGACTCTCCATCAATGTTTCAAATATGTCGATGACAATGGAGAGGTTCAAAAGGAGGTTGCTGATCTCTATCCTTTTAAAGGTGTCGAAGCATACTGCAACGATGCTCGCATGTATAAGGATGAGTTCATGAAGGTAGTACTATCTCTGGACACTGAAGAAGAACAAGAAGCAGTGCCTAATGATACCCTCATCATACCTGTCAAAGGGCGTGTTTCTCGTCCTCAATCCTCCAAACCACTGGCTATTCACTTGCCAGTCCAGAAGCAACCAACTGATGATGGTCATGATCAAAGGGAGCTCACCTCTTCTGAGCCACTTGTTATTGACTTACGTCGTAACAAGGAAAAAAGGCAGCTTACCTCTTCTGAGCCACTTGTTATTGATTTATCTCATAACAAGGAAAAAAGGGAGCTCACCTTCTCTGAGCCGCTTGTTATCGACCTCCGTCGTAACAAGTCCAATCCTCCTCCACGTTCTTCTTCTCCCCCTCTTGTAATCAATCTGACCAAGCCTGCTAAGGCTAAAGGTCCTGCTGTAAATACAGATATACAAATCAATGAAAAAGTATCTCATTTCCAGTATACTGATGTCATTTATCATGCTAAGTGCTATTTGGATATGTTAGATAGCTTTCAGTCATTTACAATGGAAGTTTTACAGTCTCTTTAAACAGAAGTCTTACTCGAACACCCAGAGGATTCATATTTTGTTGTCCCTTCTCGAAAGAGAGGCGAGAGTCCAATACTTTTTAGTAAATGACCGGAACAAAAATTCAGTTATACGGATGATAGCAAAAGTAACGATACGGGACATCTTCAACTTCGTCGTTACAGTCAACAATCAAAAGACATTATTCGAAAGATGGGTTATGACTTCAAGAGTGGCCTCAACTACGGCAAGGGTAGAAGAACTCCTATCCGTACGGTTGTTCCGAAAGGAAAATCAGAGATGTATTACAGCAGGACTAAAAGAGGTCTCGGATATGCTTCACCTCCGGTATTATCCCCAGCAGCCTCTGAATCCGATAGTGAAGAGCGCTCTAATTCTTCTAATTCCAGATCATGGGATTCTGACACAAGCATCGGTCAAGTTCATCGATTGATCATATCTTCTAACATGGTCTCTGCTGAACTTCCAGAAGGCTATGACGAGGACATTGAAGAAAATCCTGAAACAGATCCCTGGGCTCAACGAATGGATACCCAATGGGAACTCCAATTTGAATAACGAGAACCTCCTATCGAAGATCAATTGCTCCAAATTAATGTAGGAGAAAGTGGGTCACCTCGTCCGATATTCATCAGCAAGAACCTTCCAGAAGCGGATAAGCAAGAATTAATTCTTCTTATTCGAGAATACATCGATGTCTTCGCCTGGAGTTATGAAGACGTGCCAGGTTTAGATCCTAAAGTTGCTACTCACAAATTGAATATCTTGCCTAATGCAAAGCCAGTCAAACAACATCAAAGGCGATTCAAGCCAGAAATGATGGACGCTATTGATGATGAAATCAAAAAGCTCATAGCTTGTGGCTTTATTCGAGAAGAACAACATCCAGATTGGGTAGCCAATGTTGTCCTAGTCTTGAAGAAAACTGGCAAAGTTTGAGTTTGCATCGACTTTCGGGATCTTAATGAAGCATGTCCAAAAGATGAATTTCCTCTCCCTATCATGGACGTCATGATTGATAACACCTGTATGTTCGAGCGAATATCTTTCATGGATGGATTCTCCGGATACAATCAGATTCGGATGAATCCTGAAGATAAAAAATATACTTCTTTCCGCACTCCTCGCGGAGTCTACTGCTATACCGTAATGCCATTTGGTCTCAAGAACGCTGGTGCAACTTACCAGCGAGCCATGAGTACCATTTTTCGAGATCATCTGTGTAAGACTGTCGAATGCTACGTCGACGATATTGCTGTCAAAAGTCGTCTAAAGGAAGATCACATCCAAGACTTGAGAACTATCTTCAATCTAATGCGCCAACATCAACTCAAAATGAATCCCACCAAGTCATTCTTGGGTGTCTCTAGTGGCAAATTTCTCGGCTTCGTCATTACCTCTAAGGGTATACACGTGGATCCTGAGAAGATCAAAGCCATTCAAGAGATGCGTCCTCCACGCAACCTAAAAGAGCTACGAGGATTCCAAGGTCGACTTGTGTACATCAGGAGATTTATTTCGAATCTGTCTGGACGCTGCAGACGCTGCAGACTATTTACTCAGCTAATGAAGAAGGGTGTATCTTTTATTTGGACTGAAGAATGTCACCAAGCATTCGATGACATAAAGCGGTATCTCATGAACCCACCAGTCTTGGTGCCATCGATTTCAGGCATACCATTCTTAATGTATGTCCGTGATATGGATCATTCATTGGGTGCTTTACTTGCCCAAAAGAACAAAGAAGGTCACGAACAGGCCATCTATTATCTCAGTCGTACTATAATTGGTGCCGAACACCGTTATAGTCCGGTCGAAAAAGAATACCTAGCTCTTATGTTTGATGTTCAAAAGACGAGGCATTACATCATTTACCAAACTATTCATGTCATATCCCGAGTTAATCCTCTTCGGGTACTGATGAAGAAGCCTAGCACACTCAATTCTCGGCTGGCTACATGGGCCATTCTGCTAGCCCAATATGACATGGTATATGTTCCTCAAAAGTCTGTCAAAGGTCAAGTACTGGTGGATTTCTTAGCAGCTCATCCTGTTCCAGAGACATCCAAACTCTATGATGAAATTCCAGATGAGACATTGGAATCAAACAAGATCTCCGAAGAATTTCCTACTTGGCGTCTATTCTTTGACGGTGCATCGGCCGGTTCACGCTCTTCGTCGTTGCCAGGAGCCGACACAACAGTTGCTCCTTTCTTTAATCTGGCCGCTGTCGCAAAGCTGTCCGCGAGACTGAAGTTCTCGGCAAAGGTATTCGCGGATGTATATAAAAGTGAATATGTATACAGCATCCTCGGACCATGGTCGCTCTTCATTGGCATCGAGAATGTTGTTCTGGTGTCTCGAGCATTATAATAAGCCCATGCCCGGGATCCATCAATCAGATAGCCTTTTCCTTGTAGGCACGTGATTGTGTTACCTACATGAAACTGGTCGTAGCCGAATTGACGGGCAAAGCGGCTGGGAAGATAGGATTCCAAATAACATTCATCTTCAAATCTATGGACCAGGTGTGACGGCCTGATTATCCTCAGCCAATCAAAAACTGCATGACCCAAAGGCTGCCTCCCCAAGTCGACCAGATTCGAAGCCATGTGCTCGTAGCCTGCCGGAGGGGGAACACAATAGAAGTACCACCCTTTCCCGAGATTCAGAGCCCGTCTGTAATCTCTCAAACTGGTGTATATCCATTTGCTCCTGGAAAACCTCCTTAAGAAGCTGCCGCCTACCGCTCCCATATCGGGATTCATCAGAGCAGGATAATGCAACAACAGCCATCCGAATAAGTATATATATGGCAGCTCTAGCCGCGGAAAGCTACCTTTCTCGCCTTTCCCTTTGAGCATTGAATCTACAAACAGGCGGAGGCCAACGTTCACTCGGCAGGTCATTGCCGACAAAAGATCCATCCGTAGCCAAAGACTAAACGGACGGCAGCAAAAGCACGCCTCGATGGAAGCGATCGACGGCGCTCGCTCCGGGGACGACGAATCGTCGGAGCCAGTAGGTGAAGAAACCCGCCAGCAGGGCTTCCTTTGACATGGGCCTATAGCCCATCCTCATGAAACTTTCAATATTATCTCCTGTCTTGAAAGGAGGGTATTGGAGATCATCATCGATCATAATATCCATCTCCTTATTTTCTTCCATCAACCCAATCACCTCACTGCTGCTGAGTGGTTTGAAGAAGTTGGGTTTACAATTGTCATGTTCCTTGGTTTTCTTCTCTATAATGTGGTTAAGGAACAGATAGGGTAACCACTTCGTCGAATAGCAGATGCCTGACGAACCGCTCTTGTAATATAAGGAACAGATTTTGTAGTGGCACAAGAGCTCCTCGAAGACGGCCACCATATCAGCGTTCTCCTGACGAAGTTTGTCCAACTCGTCATTGGTGGGAACAAATTCCTCATAAGGGATATTCCCCATTGGAAGACTCGAGATGTACTTCATCTCGTGAAGAGCCAGTCCAATCTCTCCATAGGGCGTCATGAAAGTCCCTGTCCTAAAGTTGTACCTCTCCGCCAATGCGAAAAACAGATGAGGGTTGGGGTAGAATCCGTATATGGTAGAGTATATCGCCTGGTACAGCTCAATCTCCTTGAGCTTCTCTTCGAACTGAGCCAATATCCAATTGGCTATGCAGTTCCATCTTTTGTTATCTGGATTCACCAGACCTGTCAATCGGATGTCCTGATCCGGATATCTTTCCTCAACCTTAGCAAATTCATTCGCGAAGATCAGTGTTCTAACTGGCAGCAGCAGGGAGGAGTTCTCCGGTGGAATACAGCCGGGCTTCAATCCTCTGAGCAATGAGCTGTGACGCTCAGAGGAGCTATAGAACATATCCTTGTTGTTCGGCCCCTTCTTCACACAAATGTTTTCCGTTCTGGCTTGCTGGAGAGGAGTTATATCCCAGTCCATCCTCCTGGGATAACTCGCATGAGCAAAGCGAGATAGGGGAAGGCACCTGAAAATTTCCGGTAACAATATCCTTTTTTTGCCTCTCTAAAAGAGTCTTTGTTCAACTCGAGGCCTTGGCTGAGAACTCTTATCAAGAGCCTCACCAAATAGAAACAGAGGCTTCTTTTGAGTGACGGCATCAGCAGTTTGCAAAGGCTGCTCGTTCATCAGACTCAGCAATGTCTCATTGTCCTGTGCTGTTAGAATGGCCTGTCGAGAAGATGGCAGGGCATACTGAGGAAATGTTACATGGGACAGATCCTCCTTAAATTCAGGTTCAGCCAGAGTCCCAGCAAAGACTTCATAATTTGGATCTTCCCTGATGTTAACTGCATCAAACAAAAAAAGACAGAACTCAGTACATGCAAAATCAAAGATTCTGTTCAAAAGATTAGCAAATTACACAAGCATCAGATTGCGCTATGTGCATGGCATCAGATTGCACTAATGCAGTCTACATGCACAAAATATCCAGTTGCGCCAATACATCTACTTGCGCAAGTCATCAGATTGCGCTGAGCAACTTGCGCAAAGCATCAGTTTGTGCTGGACAGACTTACGCAAATCGGTAGATTGTGCTGAACATTTGCCAGCGCTTTCCACCGATTGCGCAAGAAAATAGTTTTCATAAAAATGAAAACTATTGTGTGTGTGCAACCAAAACCCTAAACAGGACGGCGCAATACAACCGAATCTCTAAAAAGAGAAAGGTTTGAAGGTTCGACAATGTCAAAGAACCCTAAAAAGGGTTTTTTGATCGAGTCCATCTACTACATTGCAGCGCAGGGTGACCGACTTCGTGACAAGAAATCTGGGGCGCAGCCCGAGTTGAAGACTAAGCGGGGGCTTTGCCCTTCTCGGCAGCTGAACGTTTGGGGGCCATTGATGTCGACGGAGGAGAAGGAGAAGAGTCGAAGATGGCACATGAACTTTTTCTCTCTCGAACAAATGAAAACAAGTAAAGAATGACAGAAAGAAGAATGAGAACTATTTATAGTTTTTCAAAAGTAACAGTCAACTCAGATTGCGCCGAGAAATTAGGAGCTGATTCCTTCCAACGCGCAGTCAAGGCATCACTTGCGCAACTTGATTTTAAAGTCGAAATTCAAATTATTTCGAAACTTTGAATATTTTCAAATTTCGAAAACTTTGAAGGGGGTCTTGTAGGTCCTAAAAATCAAGTTGCACCCATCAGAAAAGCAAAGAAAATCAAGTTCTGTATCCTTCAAGTGAACTGCACAGGAAACAGATTGCGCAATAATTCAAGTGCGCAAGCTGAATTGCGCACACATCCAAGCGCGCTAGCTGACGTGGCCGCGTCATCATTATCTGACAGAAAATCAGATCTTCTGACAGCTGACAGCTCGAAGAACGAAAAAACTGTTCGTTTCTCGTGCAGCACAGCGCTCGAGGACATCTGTACATACAGCGCAAGCTACCAGCCCAATCGAAGCACAGTCTGCCAAATTCCCTGCAGCGCAATTCAATCTCAGTGCAGTTCATATGGCACACTCCATCAAGACAACTGACAATTTACACGTGGCCTACATGCCATCAATTGCTCACCACGTGGCAACCGTCTGTACACGACTAACTTTATTTCAATCAAACAAGGCCACGCATCTCATACAGTTGGTCTACGATCGAGTAACTGCCAGCGCAGTTCGCCACTTGCGCAGTCCAATGTCTGCGCAATCCATTCTACGCAATCCAGAATAACTAAAAATTAGTTATTTCCAGAACTCTATAAATAGAGTTTCAAGTCTTTCATTATGAGGCCCAGATCAGATCAGAGATCATTCAAGTCATCACCAGAGATCAGGAGTTCTTGGCAAAGTGCTGCTGCATTCTTCAGAGGCTACCGTCTTCAAAGTTCACATCGTCCAAGGGATAAAGCGATCATCTTCAGATCGGATTCCTATAGTTGTACTTTTCCAGAATTCTATTGTAATCTTCTTACAAAGTTTGTGAAATAAAGAACAAAATTTGTTTTTGCAAACAGATACTCGTGTGGTTAGGTTGTAGGTCTTACATAGCGTAATGCAATAATCAAAACTAGCTACGGAATAATCATGCCTTGACCATAAAGTACACATGCTGCTTTTGTAGAAAAATAAATAAATTGGAACCTGCACGTGCCTGTATGCCAAAATTCGAGATCGGCCAATCGATTGTAATAGTTCATAATTAATATGAACGTGTCTCATTCATTCAATTCAATAAGACGACTAGCCAGTCTCTTAGTTCCAACTAGGAACGCATGAACAATTATTAATCAAGATATCAATCAATATTAATTAATGCCAAGGTAACAATCGATATTAATTAATGTCAATTTGGGACAAGAATCAGCCAAAGTCATTATGGGCTAGAATTTATGTGGCCGAGAAATTATTGGTTCATGCGGCTGAGAAAGATACACGCTCATGCGGCTGGAAAGATATGCGCTCATGCGGCTGAAGCCAACCCAGCCATGCGGCTGAGAAAAAGTAAAGTTATGCGGCTGAGAAACTAAGTCCATGCGGCTCAAGAAATCGAGTCTATGCGGCTTAAGAAATCAAGTCTATGCGGATAGGGGATCTGGGCCCTATGCGGCTCGGGTTTCCTGCGGCCAGGGTCTGATCCTTATGCGGCTCAGAAATATCAAATCACATGCGGCTGGAAGTGACAGATCTCATGCGGTCAAAATGACAAAGCCTATGCGGTTGAGAATGAAAGATCACATGCGATCGAAATGACAAAGCCTATGCGGCTGGAAATTATTATCTCATGCGGCTACGACAAACAGAAGTACATACGACTATAGCAAACAGAAGTACATGCGGCTGTGGCAAACCGAAGTACATACGGCTAGGAAAGATAGAAGATCATGCGGCTGCGGCCAAATAGAAGTACATGCGACTGAGGACTGAATGCATATGCGACAAGCAAAGCTCATGCGGCCAGGTTTGCTCATGCGGCCAGGTTTTACTCATGCGGCCAGGTTTTGCTCATGCAGCCAGGTTCTGCTCATGCGGCCAGGTTTGTTCTTCTTCTCCAATTTTCGAGAACAGAACCATGGAAGCCATTGTTTCCAAGCTCTCTAAATCCTTCATTCCAAGCCCAAATTTGGACTTCCATAGGTCAAAATAGGGTAGAACGAAATTCTCTACAGCATGGAACCATCAAAACTTAAAAAATAAAAAGTTACTAAATCAAAACCTAAGAAATCCGAAAATGCATTAAACTTACATCTACATGAAATAAGCCGTAGAAATTAAAAATGCTAAATACTAAAGAGACTTAAGATCAAGTAAAGAAGATGATGGAACAATAATACTGGAGTTCCATCATGAAGCAAGTTGGCACTTGTCTATGCGGCTGGGTAGGTGGGGGAGAGTTATGGAGGATGAAGAAGAAGAGTTAATAAGAAGAAGAAGTAATGAAGAGAGAGAAAGGGTTTGGGGCTTTAAATGAAGAGGGGGTAGGTGGGTTCATGTTGAACCATCCAAGGCTGGAAAATAAACCAACTCAGGCCGAACCCAAAAGCAAAGTAAAAGCAGAAGTAAAATATAGAAAAATAATTAGCATAAAATTAAAAGAATTTAAATACAGAATAATACATGATAAATATTAAATAAATACATTTAAGCAGTACATGTATTAAAATACGTATTCTGGGAACGGAAAGTGACATCTCTACCCTCCTTAGAAAAAATTTCGTCTTCGGAATTTCAAATCCAAGCAGGATAGAAACATCGGAGCTAAACTAATCCAAGTATAAGCAATTTGAGCAAGCAATCATTTTACAATGTCGATAGCAAGCAACGTATCCATGTTTAGTAATCTACGACATCAAGCAATTCTAATCATAAAGTGACAAGCATGAAAAGTTGAGACAATCAAGGTATACAAAAGAAATATACCTTGTGAGTCAAACAAGTACGAATACCATGATCGGATATCATCCTCACGTTCCCATGTTGACTCTCCTAAAGAGTGATGACCCCAAGCAACCCGGACAAGGCTAATTGTTCGGTTCTTGAGTATCTTCTCTCTTCGGTCCAAAATAGACACAGGTTGTTCCTCGTAAGACAGGTTGGTACCAACAACCAGCTCAGAATGATCAAGGATATGGCTTGGGTCCGATATATACCTACGTAACTGAGATACATGGAACACATCGTGCACCTCTTGTAACGAAGGTGGAAGGGATAAACGATAAGCAACATCGTCTATCCGATCAAGGATAGCAAATGGGCCCACGTATCGCGGACTCAATTTCCCGCGAACGCCAAATCTAATGACCCTACGGGTAGGAGAGATCTGTAAGAACACGTGGTCCACAACAGAAAATTCCAGTAGCCAACGATGCTGGTCCGCCCAATGACGATGTCGATCTTGCGTAACTCGAAGTCGCTCTCTAATTTCCTTAACCACTTCAACTGTCTGAATAATCATTTCTGGGCCTAGCATCTTCCTCTCCCAGATATCATCCCATGCTAGTGGCGACCTGCACTTCTTACCATATAGTGCTTCAAATAGCGCCATCTGGATACTGGCTTGATAATTGTTATTATATGAGAACTCGACTAAGTGCAGGTGACTCTCCCAAGATCCTCCAAAATCCAGAGTGCAAGCTTGCAACATATCTTCTAAAGTCTGAATTGTTCTTTCTGATTGCCCGTCCGTATGTGGATGGTAAGCCGTGCTAAATCTTAACTTGGTACCCAGACTATGATGTAAACTCTTCCAAAAATATGATATAAAGCAGGTATCTCTGTCTGACACAATACTGACAGGGACTCCATGCTGCCTGACTATCTGTTGCATATACAACTCTGCCAACTTTTCTATAGATTGCCCTACTCTGAAAGAAAGAAAGTGTACCACCTTTGTAAGCCGATCTACTATCACCCAAATAGCATCTTTACCACTTGGCGATCTCGGTAAACCGGTCATAAAGTCCATTATAATGTGTTCCCACTTCCATTCTGGAATAGGAAGCGGTTGCAATAATCCAGCTGGCCTCTGCTGTTCTGCCTTCACTTGCTGACATATCAAGCAACGGAAAACGAATCTAGCTATTTCCTTCTTCATTCCGTTCTACCAGAAGTGCTGCTTGATATCTTGGTACATCTTGGTCCCTCCAGGGTGTATAGAATACTGAGAACTGTGAGCTTCTATTATAACCTCCTATCTGATATCTCCACTAGGCACACATAGACGTGATGCAAACCTAAGTGTACTATCTTCATGAATCTTCATCTCCTTTCTGAGCCCCGACTCACATTCTGCCCTGAGCTTCTAAATCCTTGGGTCCTGTACCTGAGCTGCCTTGATCCTGTCTACCAAGTCGAATTGAACTTGTAGACTCGCCAGAATTCCTTCATCACTAGGAAGTATAACCTTGATGCCTATCTCCTGAAGATCTTCTAAAATGTGCTTCTGTATTGTCAACATAAATGTGCCGCCTCTCCTGCTAAGAGCATCTGCTACCACATTAGCCTTGCCTGGATGATACTGAAGCTCCACGTCATAATCCTTGATCAACTCCAACGATCTTCTCTGCCTCATGTTCAGTTCCTTCTGAGTAAAGATGTACTTCAGACTTTTGTGGTCTGTGTACATGTCCACTCGATCACCATATAAGTAATGCCTCCATAGCTTCAAAGCAAATACTATTGCCGCCAACTCTAAGTCATGAGTTGGATAATTCTTCTCGTGGTCCCGAAGTTGCCTAGACGCGTACGCTATCACCTTTCCATGTTGCATGAGGACACATCCGAGTCCTTTACCTGACGCATCACAATATACTGTAAAACCTCCGGGTCCAACTGGCAATGTAAGAATGGGCGCTGATATCAACTTCTGCTTCAAAGTCTCAAATAATGTCTGGTATTCTGTCGACCATACGAATGGCACGTCCTTCCGTGTCAAGCTGATCATGGGTGCTGAAAGTCTTGCAAAGTCTGATACAAACCTTCTATAATATCCTGCCAATCCCAAGAAACTCTGTACATCAGCTACGGTCTTGGGTACTGGCCAACTTTCTACTGCTTCTACCTTCTTGGGATCCACTACTACTCCAGCTCCTGATATGATGTGACCCAAAAATTAAATGTGATCCGTCCAGAACTCACACTTGCTGAGCTTGGCATATACAACTGGTTCTCTCTCAGAACCTGTAACACTTTCTGAAGGTGGTCTTCATGCTCTTCTTCACTGACAGAGTATACAAGAATGTCGTCAAGAAACACAACGACAAATTGATCTAAGTATGGCATAAAGATACGGTTCATCAAATCCATAAATATTGCTGGAGCATTGGTCAAACCAAACGGCATTACCAAAAATTTATAATGCCCATACTTCGACCTGAACGCTGTCTTAGGAATATCCTCCTTTCGAACCCTCACTTGATGATATCCTGACCGAAGATCTATCTTGGAGAAAACTCTAGCTCTTCTCAACTGATCAAACAAGTCGTTGATCCTTGGTAGTGGGTACTTATTCTTTACTGTTGCCGCATTAAGCTTCCTGTAATCGATGCACAATCTGGATGACCCATCCTTCTTCTCCACAAGTACCACTGGTGCTGCCCATGGTGATATTCTAGCTTGGATGAACTTCTTCTCCTTCAGTTCCTCTATGTGCTGATATACCTTGGCCTGCTCTGAATCTGCCATTCTATAAACTCGATCTGATATCGGTTTAGTTCCAGGTGCCAATTCTATACTGAACTCAATATCTTTAACCGATGGTAGACCTGGAAGTTCTTCAGAAAATACATCTAGAAACTCTTCAACTACCTTCGGAACTTGAACTTCTTCCATTGCCGTTACTACTCTCTGCCCTTGTTGAGTTGCCACTGATCTGACTAGGGTAAACCGTTCATGCCTGGAATATCAAAAGATACACTTCCGCTACGATAATCTTTTGTCGTATGACTGTCTTTCAGCCAATCCATGCCTAAGATAACGTCAAAATTTCTAACAGGAAATTCTATCAACCGGACGGGTAAGGAATACCCACAAACTACAACGCTGCATGCTAGAATAATCATACTAACTCCTACGAGCCCATTACAGTGAGTATATTCAACCTTCCTGGCAATACCTCGAACTCCATTCCTAGCCGTATCGTAAATTGTGCAGATATAAATGAGTGTGATGCTCCCGAATCAAACAATTCTACTGCGGGATATGAGGCGACGAGAATGTTACCTACCATAACATCTCCCGATGCCAATGCCTCTTCCAAGGACAGAGTGAATGCCTGCCCTCGACCTCCTTGTTGGTTTCCATGCTGCGGCCTAGCCTGGTGCTGCTGCTGGCCCCTGCCTTGGTGATGCTGGGGTGGTTTGTGCTGTTGCTGCATCGGCGATCCCTGCTGCCGAAACATCTGAGCCTGTGTCATGAACGGGCGCTGTGCCAACGGTCTCACTGCCACAGCTGGTCCTCGGTACTGGCCTGCCCCTGGTGTTGGCAGAGAGGAAATTATTGTACTGGTCCTCCTGACCTCGAATTCATAGGACAGGTGGTAACCCGATGATCTGGACTTCCACATATCAAACACTGTCCGTTCAATGTCCGATACACATCTCTAGTGTGCCCTGCCTTTCCATAATAGGTGCAGCCCGCTGGGGGTTGCTGGTTCTTCTACTGATGTTGTTGCTGCTGCCTTGGTGGTGGTGCTGGCCCTCGTATTGCCATATCGTGAATGCAAACGCCAAGGGACGGTACTGTTGTTCGAGGCACTACTTGTAACGCCCCAGTCCCAAAATATGTAGGACTAGGAACGTAGACATGCCAGCTGTATTCATACGAAGTACACTCCAATATATGGAAGCCTCGTATAAATATATAAGCTGTAAAATGCAGTAGAACCATAACTAATCTCATCCACGCAAAATAAATGAATAAAGGACATCATATAAAGATAATAAATTATCTCGATACAATATGTTGGGCGGAGACAAATCTACTACCAACAAGTAAAGAAAAAATACATAAGAAAAAATATAAATTTGGCGAGCGAAGCGAAGACGATCTAAGCGCAATCATCCTCGAAAAAATAGCAATGGTTACGGCTAAAGCTAGAACACCTGTGAAAGACAATAGCACACACCTGGAGAGATAACCAGGTCCTCAGAGGGACGTAACAAGACACATAATATCATGCCATATAAACTGAATAAATATTGCTCAAATAAATAAGTCAATTGAATTTATAACATGGTCCAATACGTACCTACTGAACGAGCGTACCATCCCCCCAACCAAACAAGGACAGGAGATGGTAAACTAATTCACGGTGACGTATCTTTCCATGCTATGAATCCAATATGGTATCCGGACCCCAACGAGGTTCAATACCTTCTCATTGAAGTAGTAAGTCACACCTACAACCAAACAAGGACAAGATGTGACGAACTAATCCGCGACAAGTTATTGTTCTAAGCCACGGTCAGATACAAGTACCCAAACCAAAAGTACTCGTACCTAACGGATAGGGTAGCCTACCGTTCTAAGTAAAATATAGTTAAGAATAATCCTTCCTACGCATGGACCCTGGCTGAATAGGATCGACATAGTCCCCCTTGGGCACCAGAGGCCCATCAGTAAGAGCATGACGTTCCGCAGAATCGTCAGTGGCCGTTAGTAATCATGGGTCATCAACCCCGTATCTCCAGCGGAGAGTCCGGGTCACAAGGAAAAGTGTATCGAAGCCCATACGCTAAGGAATTGTCCTCCCCGCCCAATGCCTACTGCGTTGTATCCACAACATAAACCACTATAACCGCTAAGTCAAACTAGCATACAATCTCTATTAGCGGTTATTCCTATCGCATGGCTTGTACGTACTGGTGGCCAGCCAATTACGCACTTCCGTGTCCTACATGTGACACACAACTTCGTGTTACCACGTGTCAAGGCCAATGAATGCAACACACAAGGTGGTCCCTTAACGCTAGGTTTAATATGAGAAAAATAATACACAGCAGGAAATATAAATGAACAGTAAGTTCTAACAGGTTATGCCATGTATCACAGTTTATTTTGCATAAAAAATAAATAATGCATGAAATATGAGCTAAGATAAATAAACAGCAAATGGCAAGGTGTCTTGCCTGGTAGGACGTCTGGTGTGCTGCGATAATTATGGTGGCATGAACTGCGACTTTGGTGTAATAACTACACAAGGGGACCTCTGTTGATGGTACGGACAGTTCTATTGGATTCAGAAGGGTCAAATTAGTTAGGGTGGACATAAGGTAGTCTCGAAATGGACGAAGGAATAGGAACATCAGGACTTGGATACGGACAGGAGAGAAATTAAAAAAATAATGGATAAATAAATATTTATATATATATAAGAGTTTTTTTTTTAGAACTAGTTTTCATAAGTTAAAATAAGTATAAGAAAAATACTCACAGTCAAGAAAATCATTTTTGGATAAAAATAATACGTTCGTCAAAAATTAGATAATAGATAGGAGCTATATTTTTACTATTGAAAATATAGTGGGAATCTAGAAAAGCAAGACAAAGCTATAATTTTGCCAAATGAATATACTTTTTAGATTAATAAATTGGTCAAAGTTCTTTTTAAAATATTATATAGATTTTGCAAAACCATAAAATAATATAATCTATTTTAGGCTAAATTCCAGTTTGAAATCAATGCGGACTAAAAACTCTAATTCTATAGATTTTGCAAGATATTACAAGACAATAGATATTTAAGTAGTAAAATATTATTAATACTAATGATATTTATACCTATATAGTGAATAAGAATATAAACTAATACATATGATATCTTGTCATAAAATAAAAATAATAAGGATAATAATAATAATAATAATATTAATATATTAAATATGATGTTAGCAAATATAACAAAATCAAAAATAGTAATAATAATCAATAGTAATAATATTAATAACCCTAATAATAATAATATATAAATAAATCAGTTAACATTTTAAAACAAAAAAAATCGAAACAAACACACTTCTTCGCAGCATTCAGCTGCTGTCCCTTGTCCCCTTTAAACTGGTAACAGTGAGAGAGAAAGAGGGATGAAAAAATAAAATCGGGAGAGGGGAAGAAAGTGTGGGGAAGCGTGAGCGCGAGAGAGGGTGAGCGGAAAGGCGGAGGCCGGCTCGTCGGCGGGCGGCTGCTCCGGCGGCAAAGGCGCGGAGGTCGGAAGAGGTGTTCCGGTTACGGCGCGACGGGAGGCGCCGGACGGGGTGAGGTCGGGATGCGCGCGCGCAGCGAGGCGGAGTTCGCGGAGGCGCTAGGGTTTGGGAAATCAGAGAGAATGAGGAAGAGACTCGGTGAGATAGGGTTTCGGCCGGAGGGTCGGTGGTACGGCGACAGGACGACGGGCATTCAGTCGAGGCGGCGGTGATGGAGAGGCGTGCTGGCGCCGGAGGGGGTTTCGGGTCTTACCAGCGGGAGGGTTCACCGGTGGGTGGCCGCCGACGCCGGAGTGGCCTGACGAGGGTGGTGTCTCGCGGACTGCTCGACGCGGCTACGGGCGGTTTGGCCGAGGATCGGCTGGGCGGAGGTAAGTACGGTGGTGGCGATTGTTTTTATTTTCTTTTATTTCTGGGGATTTGTGGTCTGTGGTGGTGGCGTTCGCCGGGGTTTCGGCGGGGGTTGGCCGCGATGACTGCTGATAATGGCTGGATTGGAGGCGGAGGTCTCGGCTGTTGATGGCGTGGCGGTGGTGGCTTTGGTGACGGTGGTGTTGGTGATGGGGGGGCGGTGATGGATGTATGGTGGTCGGACTCGGGTCTGGCCGGGAGAGGAGGAAGTTGTGCGGGCTATGGCTGGACGGAACTACGGCCGGAGGTCAGGGGATCGGGCTTGCGGGGGTGGTGATAACAGTGGGGTTGACGGGGGTGGTTGTGATGGAGATACGATATGGCCATTAGAATAGGATTAGGGTTTAGGTGGTTGTCGTGTCCGAGGTGTCGGACACGGGGATGATGATGAGGTCCGAAATTGTCGGACACCAAGAAGGGAACGAATGTATTTGTAAAGAATTAATTAGTGGAAAGACACCTGCCGACACGGGCTGACACGGAAAAAGGTTGGACACCGACACGATGCACGGGTTTGGGTTGTGGAAATTTATTTGTGGAGATAATTTGGGGGATGATAAAAATTGGAAGAGTACCTGCCTATTTATAGTATGTGAAAATTCCCAATTGGATAGGAATTAGGAATATTTAAAACCCAGAGTAGATAATTCTCTACTTAATTTAAAATAATGAAATCAAATCCAAATCCAATACAAATTCAATTTAAATCTAATTTAAATTCTATCCTTTATTTTAAAATCAATTAAGATAACTCAAACTCCAAATATAGATATTAATTTACTATTTAAAATATATCCATAAATCAAATCAAGATTTAAATTGGTACGATAATTTCAAAATATATTTTCTAAAAATGCTATAATAATAATTTCGAAAATACACTATTTATTTAAAATAAACTAATAAATAATTACGAAATATATGTATGCAAAAATATTCTTTACATAATTATGCTTTTCTAGTATACAAAAATATTATTTATTATTAATAACTTTTAGAAATGACGTAAGAATAACAAGCTTAGAAATGATAGCAAAACTAATTATTATATTATTTGAAACTATAAAAATAGAACAAATTTTTTTTCTAAAATATGTACGCTCGCACATATTCGCACTCGTCGAGCAAATTCGAAAAAAACAAACTTTCGCACACGACGTAAAATACGACTACGTGACATACAATACAAAATTTTAAATCAGTACCAAAATTTAAATAAAAAATTAGTAGAAATTTAGGAGTTTTACATCCTACCCAATTTAAAAGAATTTCGTCATCGAAATTAAGAATTTCGTAGGGGGGTGAGAAGACACAAGGGGGTTTCGATGGGAAACAATCGATAACAAATCGTGACGTAAGAATCACGATCTAGATTATAGAAAAATAATACGGTATGGTCACGGGTAATGAATGAGGGTCACGATTTAGAGTACGAAATAGATTCACTTGAATTAAGCGATTAGAGGGTCTTGATAGGGCCGAGTAGTTTGGTATGAAGATATAGCAACATCGAGTGGAAATGGTCATAGCCGATGGGAAGGTTAGAGGGAGTTCTAGTATGACGCTTTCGTCCTCCTAAAATAGGTGAGGGCGAAGCAATATAGAGTTCGAAGAAGGCGTTATCGAATACGAATACGTGATTCAAAGACGATTGAATAATTTCAAAGAAATTGTCAAGGCAGTCGTGGATGGGATTCTAAAGGCCAAGTTTAATTATGTTCCCATCCACGTAGAGTAATAGACAAAAGCGAACCAAAGTGCACTCGGTTGATCAGACCATCCTGCACCGGTTCTGATTAGACACTATGTTAGTGGGAATTCTTCCAATAACATATGTCATGAACAAGCTTGATAAAGATTTGAGCTTGCAAAAATTAGGCTACATTAGCATCATTAGTTTAGATAGTAAAAATGTAGGCACGATGGTAGATGAATAAAAACAATATGAATAGTCTAAGAGTCATAAGGATCTAAGTCTTGTTTATTCCTATACCATCATTCTACGGTTTTATTGATCAAGGCTTGGTTGACCTAATGGGTTGAATTCCTCTAGTCTCTATGGTCTAGATAATACTATTCGTATTCCCTTAATGGTCAAGGGCATGTTAGGTCGTGGGGTATTCTACCCAACTTAAAGAATTAAGCTAAGGGTATTTTGGGACATCCAACTAGTAGGGTCAATCTTTAGCAAGCATAAAGGGAAGATAAGAATAGGGATGGAAGGAAGCAAGCAAGATGCAATTGATGAGTCAATCGGTAAATAAAATCAAGGAAAGAGGCCAAGTATGTGGATGAGATCCTAGACTTCTAATCCTATACGCAGGCTTGCTTGGTACGGTAAAGTAACCAAACAATTTATCTTGACCTGCATGGGCCACCACAAAAACATGTAACGCCCCAGTCCCAAAATACGTAGGACTAGGAACGTAGACATGCCAGCTATACTCATACGAAGTATACTCCAATATATGGAAGCCTCGTATAAATACATAAGCTGTAAAATGCAGTAGAACCATAACTAATCTCATCCACGCAAAATAAATGAATAAAGGACATCATATAAAGATAATGAATTATCTCGATATAATATGTTGGGCGGAGACAAATCCACTACCAACAAGTAAAGAAAAAATACATAAGAAAAGATATGAATTTGGCGAGCGAAGCGAAGACGATCCAAGCGCAATCATCCTCGAAGAAATAGCAATGGTCACGGCTAAAGCTAGAACACCTGCGAAAGACAATAGCACACACCTGGAGAGATAACCAGGTCCTCAGAGGGACGTAACAAGACACATAATATCATGCCATATAAACTGAATAAATATTGCTCAAATAAATAAGTCAATTGAATTTATAACATGGTCCAATACGCACCTACTGAACGAGCGTACCATCCCCCCAACCAAACAAGGACAGGAGATGGTAAACTAATTCATGGTGACGTGTCTTTCCATGCTATGAATCAAATATGGTATCCGAACCCCAACAAGGTTCAATACCTTCTCATCGAAGTAGTAAGTCACACCTACAGACAAACAAGGACAAGATGTGACGAACTAATCTGCGACAAGTTATTGTTCCAAGCCACGGTCAGATACAAGTACCCAAACCAAAAGTACTCGTACCTAACGGATAGGGTAGCCTACCGTTCTAAGTGAAATGTAGTTAAGAACAATCCTTTCTACGCATGGACCCTGGCTGAATAGGATCGGCATAGTCCCCCTTGGGCACCAGAGGCCCCATCAGTAAGAGCATGACGTTCCACAGAATCGTCAGTGGCTGTTAGTAATCATGGGTCATCAACCCCGTATCTCCAACGGAGAGTTCGGGTCACAAGGAAAAGTGTATCGAAGCCCATACGCTAAGAAATTGTCCTCTCCGCCCAATGCCTACTGTGTTGTATCCACAACACAAACCACTATAACCGCTAAGTCAAACTAGCATACAATCTCTATTAGCGGTTATTCCTATCGTACGGCTTGTACGTACTGGTGGCCAGCCAATCACGCACTTCCGTGTCCTACATGCGACACACAACTTCGTGTTACCACGTGTCAAGGCCAATGAATGCAACACATAAGGTGGTCCCTTAACTCTAGGTTTAATGTGAGAAAAATAATACACAGCAGGAAATATAAATGAACAGAAAGTTCTAACAGGTTATGCCATGTATCACAGTTTATTTTGCATAAAAAAATAAATAATGCATGAAATATGAGCTAAGATAAATAAACAGCAAATGGCAAGGTGTCTTGCCTGGTAGGACGCCTGGTGTGCTGCGATAATCATGGTGGCATGAACTGCGACTTTGGTATAATAACTACACAAGAGGACCTATGTTGATGGTACGGACAGTTCCATTGGGTTCAGAAGGGTCAAATTAGTTAGGGTGGACATAAGGTAGTCTCGAAATGGGTGAAGGAATAGGAACATCAGGACTTGGATACGGACAGGAAAGAAATTAAAGAAATAATGGATAAATAAATATTTATATATATATAAGAGTTTTTTTTAGAACTAGTTTTCATAAGTTAAAATAAGTATAAGAAAAATACTCACAGTCAAGAAAATCATTTTTGGATAAAAATACTACGTTCGTCAAAAATTAGATATTAGATAGGAGCTATATTTTTACTATTGAGAATATAGTGGGAATCTAGAAAAGCAAGACAAAGCTATAATTTTGCCAAATGAATATACTTTTTAGATTAATAAATTGGTCAAAGTTCTTTTTAAAATATTATATAAATTTTGCAAAACCATAAAATAATATAATCTATTTTAGGCTAAAATCTAGTTTGAAATCAATGCGGACTAAAAACTCTAATTCTATAGATTTTGCAAGATATTACAAGACAATAGATATTTAAGTAGTAAAATATTATTAATACTAATGATATTTATACCTATATAGTGAATAAGAATATAAACTAATACATATGATATCTTGTCATAAAATAAAAATAATAAGGATAATAATAATAATAATAATATTAATATATTAAATATGATGTTAGCAAATATAACAAAATCAAAAATAGTAATAATAATCAATAGTAATAATATTAATAACCCTAAAAATAATAATATATAAATAAATCAGTTAACATTTTAAAACAAAAAAATCAAAACAAACACACTTCTTCGCAGCTTTCAGCTGCTGTCCCTTGTCCCCTTTAAACTGGTAACAGTGAGAGAGAAAGAGGGATGAAAAAAATAAAATCGGGATAGGGAAAGAAAGTGTAGGGAAGCGTGAGCGCGAGAGAGGGTGAGCGGAAAGGCGGAGGCCGGCTCGTCGGCGGGCGGCTGCTCCGGCGGCAAGGGCGCGGAGGTCGGAAGAGGTGTTCCGTTTACGGCACGGCGGGAGGCGCTGAACGGGGTGAGGTCGGGATGCGCGCGCGCAGCGTGGCGGAGTTCGCGGAGGCGCTAGGGTTTGGGAAATCAGAGAGAAGGAGGAGGAGACTCGGTGAGAGAGGGTTTCGGCCGGAGGGTCGGTGGTGCGGCGACAGGGCGGCGGGCGTTCAGTCGAGGCGGCGGTGATGGAGAGGCGTGCTGGCGCCGGAGGGGGTTTCGGGTCTTACCAGCGGGAGGGTTCACCGGTGGGTGGCCGCCGACGCCGGAGTGGCCTGACGAGGGTGGTGTCTCGCGGACTGCTCGACGCGGCTACGGGCGGTTTGGCCGGGGCACGGCTGGACGGAGGTAAGTACGGTGGTGGCGATGGTTTTTATTTTTTTTTATTTCTGGGGATTTGTGGTCTGTGGTGGTGGCGTTCGTCGGGATTTCGGCGGGGGTTGGCCGCGATGACTGCTGATAATGGCTGGGTTGGAGGCGGAGGTCTCGGCTGTTGATGGCGTGGCGGTGGTGGCTTTGGTGACGGTGGTGTTGGTGATGGAGGGGCGGTGATGGATGTATGGTGGTCGGACTCGGGTCTGGCCGGGAGAGGAGGAAGTTGTGCGGGCTATGGCTGGACGGAACTACGGCCGGAGGTCAGGGGATCGGGCTTGCGGGGGTGGTGATAACAGTGGGGTTGACGGGGGTGGCTGTGATGGAGAAGGGGTATGGCCATTAGAATAGGATTAGGGTTTAGGTGGTTGTCTTGTCCGGGGTGTCGAACACGGGGATGATGATGAGGTCCGGAATTGTCGGACGCCAAGAAGGGAACTAATGTATTTGTAAAGAATTAATTAGTGGAAAGACACCTGCCGACACGGGCTGACACGAAAAAAGGTTGGACACCGACACGATGTACGGGTTTGGGTTATGGAAATTTATTTGTGGAGACAATTTGGTGGATGATAAAAATTGAAGGAGTACCTGCCTATTTATAGGATGTGGGAATTTCCAATTGGATAAGAATTAGGAATATTTAAAACCCAGATTAGATAATTCTCTACTTAATTTAAAACAATGAAATTAAATCCAAATCCAATACAAATTCAATTTAAATCTAATTTAAATTCTATCCTTTATTTTAAAATCAATTAAGATAACTCAAACTCCAAATATAGATATTAATTTACTATTTAAAATATATCCATAAATCAAATCAAGATTTAAATTGGTACGATAATTTCAAAATATGTTTTCTAAAAATGCCATAATAATAATTTCGAAAATACACTATTTATTTAAAATAAACTAATAAATAATTACGAAATATATGTTTGCAAAAATATTCTTTACATAATTATGCTTTTCTAGTATACAAAAATATTATTTATTATTAATAACTTTTAGAAATGACGTAAGAATAACAAGCTTAGAAATGATAGCAAAACTAATTATTATATTATTTGAAACTATAAAAATAGAACAAAATGTTTTTCTAAAATATGTACGCTCGTGCATATTCGCACTCGTCGAGCAAATTCGAAAAAAAATGAACTTCCGCATACGACGTAAAATACGACTACGTGACGTACAATACAAAATTTTAAATCAGTACCAAAATTTAAATAAAAAAAATAGAAATTTAGGGGTTTTACACTACTTCCCCTCCTCCTTCAATCTGACTGTGGGATCTCTTCTGACCTCCAGTCCTTGCCGTGATCCTCTGAATGGTGATCTCATGCCTTCGGGTTGCCGTTAACACTTCATCAAAAGTCTGGTAATTGTGCCCCTCTATCAATTACAAGAGCTCAAGATAAAACTCTTGCTGAAATCTCATAGCCCTTTGGCTCTCTGTTGCTACCATCTCCGGGGCGAACCTACTCAATCTGCAGAACTCCGCTGCATAAGCATCTACCATCTTGCCGGCCTGCTTGAGGTTGATAAACTTCTGTTGTAGCTCAAACTACGCCACAACTCTATAGTACTTCATCTTGAATCTTGCAGTAAAATCGTCCCAAGCAACGGGAAGTCTGATGCCTACTTCCTCTGATTTCCACTAATCACGTACGAGATCCTGAAGTAACAACTTCACTTGATCCACACGTTCTTCTGTCGGTACCTTAGCCGCTGTCAAAATAGCCTCAATATCCTTAAGCCATGCATCTGCTGAAATGATATCTTCCGTGCCCTCAAAACGACGGAGGTTGTACTTGCAAAATCTGGTTAATGCTCTTGAATCTGTCTTCGCCCCTCTTTCCAAAGTCGTCTGCAATCCTTGGTTGAGTAGCACATTCTGCTCTTGCAACTGAGCATGCATGCACTGCTGGGCTAACATCTGATATTGCTGCGTAGCCATCATCCCTTTCATGATCTCCAGAAGGGCCGGTGTGTCCACTTCCACAGGAGTAGGTGGAACTATTGGCGGTGTTGGAACCTCCGGATACTGCGGTCCAACTGTTGGTTCTACTATCACCTCTTCTTGGATAGCTTCTTGAGGTAGTACTGGCCCTTATTGCTGACCGATATGGTCATGTTGCCCATGTTGCCCTTGTTGTTGCTGTCCAGTTCTGACAGATGCAGACGAGGTGCCCCTAAGAAAAGGGACAAGAGAAAAATTAAACGATCGGACAGGAAAGATCAATGAAGTCCAAGGATACCGGAAGGTCAAGCTAGGGTTTGTTTCACTTAACAAAATGCCTAAAAATTGGCTTTTGAAAATAAAACTTGAAAGAGTACAAAAAGTACAAATTGTTCTGGGAAGTATTGCTATGGAAGTCTGATCTGAAGGCGATCACTTTGTTCCTTGGACCATACGATGATGATGAAGATCACTGCTAGGAAATAAACAACTGGAAGAACTAAGTCACCAGAAAGGTATCGACGCACTTGGGCACTGATGGCGAGGCCGAATGCTTTCCTGCTTTGCTTCACTCTGTTCTGGAAGAAAGGTTGAAGAAGAATGCTCTGGAGAATCAAAATCTCTGGGTTCTGATCTCTATGTATTCTCTCCTGTCTCTCCTCTGTCTCTGTCCGCCCCTCATATAAAAAAAATAATAAGTCTATTTATAGACTTGGCTTTTTGTGCGTAAAACTCAGCAAAGTCCTGTCTTTATGCTAGTAACTGCCACCCATGACTGAAGTCATCCTCTACACACGTTGACACGTGTCCCATTATCTCAATAAGAATAGGATGCACGTACACACGTTCTTCGAGATATGTGGCATGAAAGCTACGTAGGCAAACCACGTTCCAAAGTAGTCAGAAAGGATCGGGCGTAAAAATAACCCAAATATACTCTGAGCGTAAAGTAGTAGACTAGGCGTAAAATAGCCCTAAAATGGACTTCTCGCATAAAGTGGTTGTTAAAACAACCTTGAGCGTAAAAGTAGCCCAAACAAACTTTATGCACACTTTGAACGTGTCACGACCCGCACCCACCGTGAGGGTACGAGTACGTAACAACACCCAGTCTACGCCGCAGTGTCGGCGGTAGAACGCTGTCCTAGGTCTCAATGCATATAACAGTATAAGACTAAACAGTTTATACTCCCCGAATGGGGGTGACATAGCAGATACAGTCTCAATCACATCTAAGGTAGAGCATGATAAAGATAGATAAAACATGAAATCTAAAAGAGATACAGGAGATAGAAGTCTAAATGTCTATGATACATAAACCCATAAATACATCTCAAAACTCAATACAGTATTCCATAAAGTAAAATACAACTCCAGACAAAATGAAATAACTACCTAAACAACCTCTAATGTGTCTCCTCTAGGCTAGCAGGCACCTCCAGGCTATCTGTAAAATTTATCAACAGGTCCAGTCAGGACGGGAGCGAGCACAAAACATCTTACGCAGTTCATATCGAGTTAGGAAATATAAAGCATGCAATAGAGTAAAGTACATGAAACGCTGAAAGAAGAATGTATAGAAAACATGAGAGATTTAATAACAGGAAATATCTAAATATGATAAGTAAGAACTGTAAGGAACATGTTATTTAGAGTACAATATGGTTATGTAAACGGGCTAGGAAAATACAATGGTAACTCTATTGGACATATACAATAGTTATACAATGTTGTACAATAGGATTTGAGTACATAACCAATTCTACTCTTCCTCCCCAATCAATACACAAGGATCTACTCCAGTTACGTTATCTTATACAATAGTGTACAATATTATACAATGGATATACAATGTTATACAATAGTGTACAATGGTCTATCCCTGGGGCTCATGTGATAATAAGAGTACAATATGCACAATGAGTATACAAGGATATGGGTATTCAATAAATACAATATGGAAGTGAAACGCATGTCACAATATGTATTTAGTGAATACAAGGAGATAACATCTCAAAAGAAGATCCATATAGTACCAATCCGTGATAACAGTCGTGTCAGCATCAAGTACAGTAATCTAGAGCAAGAATGTAAATTCATACAAGTATGAAACGGTCAGAGAATGTACTCGCCTGATATCTGAATGTCCAAAGTAAATATACTGTCCGAGGAGAGGTGTCTGGCTCCTAATTAGAACAACACAAGTCACAACATGTCCAGAAGGGTAATATAAAGCACTACAATGCATTCTACATGAATCTAGGTCAAGCTAGGCCAAAGTCAACCCTTGGTCAACTCTGGTCAACTGCACTAGTCAAACTAGGTCAAACTAGGTCATGTCCTAACCCAGTAAGTCTTACTAGGCCTAACCAAGACTATCCTAGCAAGTACACATCAATACAAGGCTATACAAGCCAACATACACCCAACTCTATATAGCATGCAATTATTCAATACTCAAATAGGCAAGAATTCACATTGGATATACACTAGGTAATCTATTACTTTAAGCTGTATATGTCTACACATATATAAACATGCATATATTAGTATTCAACATTAGGTCTATAATCATGGCATTTCAAATGGTTATATAAACTTATATATTACAACACAATATACTAACATATATATAATATACATACATAGCTAAGTTAACTATATTCATAAATACTTATTTAAGAGGCTATGTGTGTGTATGTGAACATGGCAAAGGGGCAAGTGAGGGTTAAATGGACATACATAGTGTATACATATCAAAGAGTGTCAAAGTGTAAGTGAACAATGTGTCAAGTGTGATAGTGTTAACATAGTGTAAGGGGGTACATGAGGTAATATAGGATTTGTGTTAACATAGAACATTACATCTCATTAACTTCATTATTGCATACATTATATCTATTATTACATTACATTCATGCTTGCATTCATTCATCATTCATTTATTCTCTTGTACTACTATATGCACCATACATTACATACTATGGAACCTACATATTCATTATAAGCCATACTTATACATGCTTACATTAGATAGGATACTTACACCTCATACATCATTTATTTAAAACATTTACTCATGCTTGCATTCTCTATTTAGTTACTTAATATATATACATTAACATGGGTTAAAATCAAATAGAACATTATATTACACACAAGGGTGCACAAAATGCATATGCCGAATAGTAACTCCTACTAATAATGAATACTGTACCATCTCAGCATGAATTAAACTCTATGATTAAAGTATGTTATAGATCTATGTGTTATCTTTCCGAAACTTTAAACGGATCGCGTTTTCGTTTCCAGAAACTCCCGGAATCGCGAAAACACCGAGAACGCGTTTGTTTTTTGTACAGCTGACACTCAAATAATTCTCTAGAAAGTTACAGAAAGAATTAGGCCTATTAATACATGTTTTTGGAAAGCTAACTTCAATATGCTTCTTTTAAAAAAACGGAAAATTAAACCGAGCTTTGAGCTAGAAGTTATGACATTTCGAAGTTATGGCTGAAATTAAAAACGTGGATAAAAATCATGACGGATTTAGATAGTTTGAGCCAAAAGAATACACAATATATATCCTAATTATCCACAACAATAATAGCAATAATAATATGAGGAACCACACTCACAAACTTGATTATATAATCATCATGAACCATTTATTACATATATAAATATAGATACACTCTCATTACAATATATATATAAATCTATATATGTAACATGAACACATCCACAACACAAATGACACTCCTATGACCTCCAAATGGACACAAAATAGACACAAATGGAGATACAACCATGGGGGTCATTCTTATGGGTTCAAAATAGACCTATATGTATGAGGAAATGAAAAGGAGAAGGGATTTATACCTCCCGGTAGATCGAATCGAAGAAAAACCTTCCCGGAGCGACACCGACACGTAGAGATTCCAAAAGGACATGAACGAGCTCCGAATCCTCCAAACTTGGGTAGCTTCCTCCTTGACTAGAATGGAGAAGGAAAGAAGAAGATTTGGTGGTGAAATGGAAGGATTTGGTGGAGAAATTGCTAGGGATTGCTCTCTAGGAATTTGGGGAAGAACAAGAGAGAGAAAAATAGATGGATAATGACAAATGGGAGGCTCAACCCTATCCTTATTGTGGCTGGCCATAAAGGTGGTTTTGTCCTATTAGGAAAAGTCCAAAAGCCCCTACTAACCTATTCTATGAGTATTAGGAAAGGGCTAATTGGTTGGGGCTAAATTAGTCATTCTAAAGTCTCTAATCACACTAACCTTATCCATAATAATTAGTCTAACCTCGAACTAAAATATTTCTATCATGTGGACTAAAATTAATATCATGTGGGCCATGTCTAACTAGTGTGTGGGTCCCACTAGAGTCAAACTACCCCCGGGTCCCCGTTTCAAGTCGGATTGAGTTGAAATTCGAACCCGACTCAAATAACCCCAAAACAATATCATAAATAATAAAATAATATCAAAATAATTCAAAGAGGTCAAATACAAAAATATTCTTAGGCCAAAAATGATATTAAAATATCATAATCACATGGTTAGGCTCTAGGTCAAACAGTCCCTAGGGTTTCACTAGCAAAACGTCAAAACCACAAGTCATTGATTTAAATAATGTTAAAATGATTTAAAATCATCAAAAATCATATCATGAATTAAATATTATTATTAAAATAATTATAAACACAAAATTTCAAAATTACCCCCAATCAGAAAATTAAAATAAAATGAAAAAAAAAATCAACCCAAAATTTAGGGTGCTCACAGAACGTAAAAAGCTCATATAGTATTTATGCGTAAAAGAAGCCATATTGTGAGCGTAAAATAGCTCAGTCCACATACTAAACGACAATATTGGTTTCTGTGTAAAACAAATCCCTTCGAATTCTGTGTTATACGCTGTCAGTGGATCTTTATGTCAGACCCATTATCACTTTTCATTAAATGCATGATTTGACAACCTGTTTCTGGCGTAAAATAGTCGGCCTGTTCCTGGCGTAAAACAGCTGACCCATCCCTGGCATAAAGTAGCTGGCTTGTACCTGGCATAAAGTAGTTGATTTGTTCTTGGCGTAAAGCTCTATCTTTTTGACTCAGTCTATGAAGCATTTTTTACGCTCCTACAAGACCCCCTTCAAAGTTTTCGGAATTTGAAAAGTCTTCAAAAATTTCGAAATACTTTGAACATTAAAAGTCAAGAAATGGTACCGGTCAAAACTCATTTGTCATAATGAATTTTCTCTCGAAACATTCGAACGCCTCTTCATCTCCCCGAGTTGCATTGATAATATTCAGTTTCCCATAGGGAATACTAAGGGTTGATTGATTGTATATATATAGGGAGAAGTTTTTCATTCTCACTTCTCATTCTCATACTATCATGGCACCAAAGAAAGAAATAGAGACTGACAAGGAAAAGGCTCAAGGCTCAAAGCTTGATACAGAGACAGAGATCGAGCGAGCACGCAACTTCATGGAGTACTTTGGACTGACTCCAACGATCTTCGATCGTATAAATAGTGGTCCCTCAACTGCCTACGAAGGATCATGTGATGCAGAAGAATTCCTCAATCTGATGCGTCATTCAGGAATCCACAATGTGCACGAGTTAGGCGCCTCCCTTCGTCAGCCCAACGAAGGAGAGAATGAGAAAAAAATAATGTTTTGTATAAGAGTGTCATCTATGTATTATGACACTCAACTTATCTGTAAGGGCCTACTCTTTATAAAAATAAAACCCTGGTGTTATCTCCACATTTATTCTCGTGATGCATTAATATATGATCATTCTACATCTCTTTTGACTGTTTCCATGTTTGTTCATTCCCAAGAGAAACAGAACAACACGTGGCAACTGTCCTGTGGTCATGAGCGCCTCTTATTAGGATCTTTTCCGAAATAGACTCACGCCAACTATTTCTTCGACCCTTTATAAATAGCTGAGTTAAAGAATGTTTACACATTCTCATTCTCATTCTTTTTCTCCGAAGATAGCTTTTTGCAAGATTTCATTCTCCAACAAGAGATTGATAATGGCGATGCTTTACGATGTCGTTCCTCTGTACGCCAGGTCACCAGACGTTGATTCAACAATTCTTAGGGCCGAACCATCTGATTTTGATGGTAAGTTTGATTTACATAAAAGGGGCAGGGTGTGCTCTTCTCTCTTTTTTTTAATTAAAACAGGGTGCACAATCGACTGCCTTTGAACTTTTGTTGAAAACAAACGCCTATCTTTGATAGATAAAGCACGCCTACTGAAAACGAGCACAAATCCTTGATAAATAAGGAGCACATAAAATATGGGCGTAAAGCCTTGTTAGATAAGGTACACATAAAATACGGGCGTAAAGCCTTGTTAGATAAGGTGCACATGAAACACGGGCGCAAAGCCTTGTTAGATAAGGTGCCATAAAACATGGGCATAAAGCCTTGTTAGATAAGGTGCACATAAAACATATGCATAAAGTCTGAATAAGGTGCGCAAGCATCAGTCTTAAATTGGCCAGTATGCGCCTGATGAGACTTCTGTTGAAAATTTTTCTCTACTATTTTCTGCAGAAGCTTGGCTGAAAAACTTTTCCAGAACCGGCATTGGCGACTTGGATGCTGTGGGGAGCATTCTTCTGACATCAACATCAGGGAGCTCATGCGCTTTTGACACGCAAACCAGGCAACTCAGAACTCTTCGTGGGATAAAAGGGTCTTCCTCAGATGGTAGGAAGAGCCTTTATACACGGAAAGTTGGATGGTGGAGTCAACTCTATCCCGAGAAATTGGGTAGTAGAGTTCCTTTCACGGCAGAACTAGGAATCGTATCCCATTGCTGGATACATTCCTATCTCTTCTGAAGGGCCGCCATTTCTCCACCAGTTGTATTGGCAGCAACACGTCCTCGGGCTGCCATACTCTGGGGTTCTCCTCTCATCTGAGAGAGAAGACCAGAGTTAATTCCTACTGTTCTGGTCGCCATTGAGGCTCAGACAGCAAGGAATTGACACCAACAACGAATTTGACGAAGAAGATCCAAAGAAGTAATAGATCTCCATTAGGTCATCGTTGTCGTATAGAATGAAAATCCAAGATGTAATAGATTTCCATTATGATTTGTAAGAAAGTCTAAGAAATGTAATAGACTTTTATGGTGATAAAGTGATAATGGAAATGACAAGTCTTCTATACTCAATGATTTGTATCTATCCAGAGGTAATAAAAACATAATAGATCTCGTCTTCTATTTAGAGCATACAATACTATCAGAGGTAATATGGACATGATAGATCGTAACAATTCAAAGAAAAATAGATTAATATCTATTCAGAGGTCAAATGGACATGATAGATAGTAAATACAAGCAGATTTAATATTTATTCAGAGGTTATAAGAACGTGATAAATAATAAATCCAACTTTTTATACCAACTGGTAAGATAAAATATTAAAATTTCTCTCCGAAGAGACAAGCAACATGCTTAACCAAACATTGGTAGCTGGGGAATAAGAAGACAGATGAAAGAATGAATGAACCAACGTATCTTTCGGAAAAAGAAAAGGTCAATTAATTCCATAATTAAATGGATGAATCTGATGTAATGAATGGACAGGTCTTTTCGGGAATGAAAAGTTGTTTTCAATTTTCAAAGACCAGTTCATTAATAGCTTTCCCCTATAAATAGATGAGAACTCTTTGTAAAGTTTCATTCTTGTTTCCACTCCTCTATTAAAAATGTCTTCTAAGGACGTGCAGCAAAAGAATGAAGTCTCCATGAAGGTTGAAGACGTCATCGAGACGCGTCCCGTTGAGCCAATTGTGTCAGACCCAACCGAAATAGGCGAATGCTCTTCTACGCCTAAGCCAGAACAAGACATCCTCGCTTTCTTAATAGAGCCAGGGAAAACTCTTGAAGAAGAGGCGCTGAGGATGGCTGCCTGCAAGTTTTTCATGAACTCAGGCAATGATGTCTTCGATTCATTGGCCGACTATGTATTTAATAAGGAAGGCAATGGTCCTCGTCCTTAATCCTTTGTTCTGAACAGAAATAATAATAAAAGAGATTTTATTTTCATTCTGTCTCTTTTTTTTATATATAGTACTTTTTAAGAAATTTGCCATTGATCGACATCATGAGTAGATCTCCATTAGGCTTGGATAACCGATAGGCGCCATTGGAAAACACAGTCTAGATTACATAAGGGCCTTCCCATTTTGCTTGGAATTTCCCTTTGCTTTTGTGAGTCATCACCATCGGTCTTCGAACAGCTAATACCAGCTCGCCAACCTTGAATACCCTCTCTTTAACTTTACGATTGAAAGTTCGAGATATACGGGCTTGATATAGCTCAATATGTTGTTGTGCTTGAAGACGCTTCTCGTCCAACCCTTCAAGTTCTTGGAGTCGTAAGCGATCATTATTCTCTATAGTTAGCTCATTAGCAATGGCTATTCGAAGAGATGGAATCTGGATTTCCAATGGAAGGACAACCTCACATCCATAAACCAGTGAAAATGGTATAAAACCAGTAGGAGTTCCGATTGTTGTTCGATAAGCCCATAAATATTCTCCAAGTTTCTCATTCCAATCACATTTATTGGAAGAGACAAGCTTTTTGAGAAGTTTGATGATCGTCTTATTGAAAGCCTCGGCTAAACCATTAACAGCTGGATTATAAGCCGTAGAAGCCAGATTTTGAATTCGATTCTTATCACAGAACCGATAAAATGCCTGACTGGCAAATTGTGGTCCATTGTCATGAATTATCCGTCGCAGAATCCCGAAACGATAAATGACATGGTGTTTGATGAAGCTGATCACATTAGATGTTTTCACTTCAGTAAGGGGAACTGCTTCTGCCCACTTAGAAAAGTAATCGGTTATAGCCAATATAAACCGATGTCCTTTAACAGAAGGAGGGTTAATCGGACCAATGATATCCATACCCCAAGCTTCGAAGGGCCAAGAATCTGCTGTAGGATGTAAAAATTCAGAAGGTTGGTGGATAAAGTCAGCATGAATCTGACATGCTTTACACCTTCTGGCGTAATCCACAGCATCTGCTATCATGGAAGGCCAATAATACCCCATTCTTCGAATGCGATCTTGTAACTTTGGACCTGGTTGATGAGCACCACAGACACCATCATGAACCTCACGGAGTATCTGTTTAGCTTCACTTTCTGAGAGACAACGCAGCAAGAGTCCATCATATGAACGACGATATAACATATGTAAAGATGAATCATAATAGAATCGAAATGATCGTCTCTTAATTGATGCAGCTTCTTTTGGATCTTCAGGTAAAATACCATGAACCGTATAATCAACGAATGGACTTCTCCAATCCCTCTGCTGGGAACTTGATTCTGCAATATAACTTTGTTCAATATTCAGATTATTCTTTACACAGAATAAGTCTCGGTCCAACAAAGTAATGGTGTTTTATCTTCGAATTGGAACAGCCAAATCTGCAGCTAATCTAGCAAGAGCATCAGCTTCCACATTCTGAGAACGTGGTATGAATTCGATGAAGAATCCTTTGAATGAAAGGACCAACTCGACTACCACTTGATGATAAGGGATGAGGTCAGGATTTCTGACTTCATATGTCCCTCTAACCTGATTAACAATCAGTTGAGAATCTCCATAATCCTCCAGGAACTCGATATCTAATTGTTTTGCTACTTGGAGACCAATTAGCAGAGCATTATACTCTGCCACATTGTTGGAGCATGGCTCATTGAGAGAATAGGCACGGTATATGACCATTTTATCAGGAGAAACCAAGACGATTCCTACCCAGAGACAATATTACCTTTAGGTCCAACCCGTGATGCTCCATCAAAATATAATTACCATATATCATCCTTCAAAGTCATGTTGCAATCCACGACTTCATCTGGAATGTCCTCATATAGCTTCGATATTTCAGGTATAGGGTAAGCAGCTAAGAAATCAGCTAATGCTTGACCCTTCACTGATTTTTGAGGTACATAAACCATGTCATAAGGAGTGAGCAACATCGCCCAGGTAGCTAACCTAGAGTTAAGAATGCTCGATTTTCTCATCAATACCCGAATAGGATTTATTCTGGGGATGACATGAATAGTCTGTCCTGTCACATAATGTCTTGTCTTTTGGACAGCAAAAACCAAGGCCAGACATTTCTTTTCTACAGGAGTATACCGGTGTTCAGCTCCGACCATCATTCGGCTAAGATAATAAATTGCTTGTTCATGCCCCATATCACTTTTTTGTGCAAGAAGAGCACCAAGTGAATGATCCAAAGCTCGAACATATAGCAAAAATGGTCTTTCTACCACTGGAGGTACCAGAACAGGTAGATTTGCAAGGTATTGCTTAATGTCATTGAAGGCTTTCTGATACGCTTCATCCCAAACAAATGATACACCCTTCTTTAATAGACGGAAGAAAGGATGACATCTCCCAGAGAGATCAGATATAAATCTCCTGATATAAGCAATGCGACCCTGAAAGCCACGGAGTTCTTTCAGATTACGAGGAGGACGCATTTCAAGAATTGCTTTAACCTTATCATAATCAACATGGATACCCTGAGAAGTAATGACAAATCCTAAAAACTTGCCACTGGAAACCCCTAAGAAAGACTTAGTAGGGTTCAGTTTCAATTGATGTTGACGTATCAATTCAAATACTGTCTTCAAGTCTTGAATATGATCATCTTTTGATCAACTCTTAACAGCAATGTCATCTACGTAACATTCAACTGTCTTTCGTAGATGTTCTTGAAAGATATTGCCCATAGCCCGTTGATACGTGGCACCAACATTTTTAAGACAAAATGGCATAACCGTATAGCAGTAAACCCCAAGGGGTGTATGAAAAGTAGTGTGCTTCTCATCTTCTGTATGCATCTTAATTTGATTATATCCTGAGAATCCATCCATGAAAGACATGCGTTCAAAACTGCATGTATTGTCTATCATGACATCGGTAATCGGAAGTGGAAATTCATTCTTTGGACAAGCTGCATTAAGATCTCAAAATCTATACAAACTCGGACTTTTTCGTTCTTCTTCATAACAGGAACAATGTTAGCAACCCAGTCTGGGTGTTGTTCTTCACGAACAAAGCCACATGTGATCAGTTTTTTGACTTCCGCCTCAATTGCATCCATCATATCTGGTCGAAAATGTCGTTGCTGTTGTTTTATAGGCTTGGCATTAGGAAGAATATTGAGTTTATGAGTAGCAACTTTAGGATCTAGACCTGGCATATCCTCATAACTTCATACAAAAATATCAATATATTCTTTGATCAGTTTTATCAACTCTTCCTTTTCATCTTCAGAAAGGTTTTTACTGATGAATATTGGTTTGGACGTAGTTCCATCTCTAACATCAATCTGGACAATCTCATCCTCTGTAGGTGGCTGTCGCTGTTCAAAATGAAGTTCCCATTGAGTATCCATCTGTTGAGCCCAAGGATCATTCTCAAATGGTTCAGATTCACCATCAGTTTGAACCATGTTTACTGAGAATATTTGTTCAGATTCATCATAATAACCTCCTCTAACATATGAGGAGTGAGACGTATCAGATTTGATGAATTGGATTTCTTCCGAATCTGATGATTGTGAAGAGCTAGAAGAGAATTCTTCTTGTATATCGTCATTAAACATGTGAGACGGATCATATCCCAACCCATGACGAGTTTTCTAGTAAAATAGATCACCACTTAATGGTAATCATCTACCCTTGTCTTGATTGAGACCTTGCATAGTCTTCAAATCATATCCCATATTCTGGATAATCTTGAGAGATTGTTGACTATATTTGTCAATTCGGATTCTTCCTTTATCTTTATCTCTCAGATCATCTGTCTGAGCAACATGGATATTTCTAGCCATGCCAAACACAATTTGGTGCTTGTTTTTCTTATCAGACGGAATCACGAAATAAGATTCTTTGTGACGTCTATAAGTTACACAAGCTTGCGATGAAGCAACTACAGGAAGAAGATAAGGAGAAGATGTTAGGAACCTTTGAGCATAAGGTCCAACATCGACATGAGGAGGAAAGAAATTTTCTTTATGGTCAATGTATAAGGTTTCCTCTGTGTCTATGTCGTCTTTATACTGATAATTTTGATCATCAGAAGATAAAGTCATTCTTTCAACATATTTGACAGCCATATACTCAAAAAAGAAATCTTTATTGATATTAGAAAGTACAGAATGATCAATATTTACATTATTTACAATTTAACTGCTACGCTTCGGATTAATCACTAATGGACCATCATCCGTCTTTTGCGTAGACTTGCCAAGATTGACGATCAATGGTGGTTCTGGATCATTCGTATGAGAAGTACGCCCTTTGACCTTGATCATAAGAGGTTGAACTTGGCTTTTAAGAGGAACATTCACTGATTCCTCAGATGAAGCTTGAGTTTTTCCTTTGACCTTGATCATCAGAAGTTGATTGTTGACAGGTTGGGGTTGAATTCGCCCTTTGACTTTGATTTTCAAAGGTTACTTTTCTGGCGGATCTTCATTAATAGACTGATCTTCGACAGATGATCGATCTTCAGCTATGTCTGATATCTCTTTCACATGCTCTTGATTGTAGAGCATTGAATCAAAAAAATAGGCTTCGACACCCTTGAAAGGATTGATATCAGCAAACTCAGTCTTCACAACCCCTTAGAAATCTACGTACTTGAAGCATTGGTGGAGAGTTGAAGGCACGATGTTATGCTCATGTAACCACGGTCTTCTAAGAAGGATGTTGTAGGATACGTCTAAATTAATAACATAGAATGTTGCCATAGTTCGAAGATCACCAATCTGAATCTTCAGACGAATCTTCCCCAGTGGTTTACTCTTTCCAGAGTTAAAACCAACGATTGTGGTACTAGTGTAAGTCAAGTCACTAGTAGGAATCCTCAACGGTCTTAGCATACTTTGAAGAATTATGCTAATGTAAGACCCAGGATCAATGTAAATCTTGTCAACTTCAGTGGATTCAATATACCCAGTGTAGCACAAAGGCCTGTCATGCTTGTTATGCTTCAACAGCATATCTTCTTGTGTAAAGGTAATATTAGGAATTATCTCCATCACACTATGACATTGTGGGCATGACACTGGTATATTATCAGGAGTCTTGAGTTGAGCTAAACAGGAATCAGCTTGCAGCAAAGCTTCACTCAAGGTTTCACGACTTTCTTTAGAAAGACGAAGCAACTCGAAGATAGATAGTCTAGCCGGAGTATTAGCTAACTGGGCTAAAATATCAAATTTATAGGGTTTCATCACCACCCCCTGACTGGAAGCAGACTTCAACGGGACGTCAAAGCGTACTGCTTTCTGTTTCCCCTTTTCAACCACAGATGGTTTAGCAGGAATAGGAGACGGTTGAGTTGGCAGTATTTCAACATTCTCTGCTTCTTTGGAGGATCCCTCATAATCTTTGTGGTACTCTTTCCCAGATCTTGTACCAGCAAAGGTTTATTCTTCAGACTCATAAGAAGGAAGTACCATATTGCAGGATTTAGTCTTCCTTTCCTTAGCCTTCTTCTTACGAGGATTATTATGAGGAACCTCAGAACCCAATCCAACTGTAAATTTTTGACTTTGAATTTGTAAAGGAAGTCGTATTCCTTTATCATAATTCAAACCTTCTGCCTTTTAAAAGTCATAACCCATCTTCTTCATGAGAAAGACAGATTGTTGACTGTACAAGTGAGTGGGCAGCAGATTTTAACAGGTGGTTCAACAGAGGAAGAAGAAGAGATCTCTGTAACTACAGGGGAATAAGGAATAGAAGTCTCTGTAGCTACGGGAGGAGAAGGATTCGAGATACGAGGAAAAATCCCTATAGGAGTTTTTTCATAAGCAGCAAAGACTTGTTGTGCCCTGTATAAGGGAATACTGTTCATGGCTAGCCACTGCTGATGAGTAAGCTTGAGCTTGGTAGGAGGAGCCAGACTTGGAGGACATATGTTCAATCCTCTCAGTCTATCTTCCAAAGGAATGCCATCCCATAGATGATCCAAATCATCAGGATCTGGAATAACATAAGAAATTATGTAGCAGGTTTTGACTTTCTTATCTTTCTTGGATTTTGAAGTTTTACCTTCATCTTCTATTTCAGGTACTAAATCAGGATGTACCCACATAATTTCACCATTCTTTAATGTAAGAGACAACAATCCTTTATTTTCTTCCCTGGCAGGCGGGATATTCATAATCTTCATCGTCGCCTTCGGAATTGAGATAATCCCATCTGGTACTTATTGAGAAGAAAAATCTTCGAATTGAAGAGAAACCATATTAGTTGTGACCGTATGCTCATCGTTAGTTAAAGCGGTGGCATTGGCATTAATCAGCTCTTGGATTTTTTTCTTTAGGACATAACAACCCTGGTGGAATGATTTATGTATCTGTGATAGATACAATATTTGGAATTGTCAGTCAGATTCACCTCATTAGGCCTCTTTGGCTCCGAGATCTGGAGTTTGCCACTCTTCACCAGACATTGGAATATCCCTGGGATATCACTCTCGTCAAAAGAATATTCTTCTTTTGGCTTAGAAGACTCTTGATTATTCGACGTCGTTTTATTTTTGGAAAGATTAACCATAAGGGTGTCCTTTCCTTTTGTATTACGATTGCCAGAATTATTACCAGGATTACCTTTCTTTTCTTTATCCTCTGAGGCAAAAATCATCCTACGTTCATAAGCCAACCTACCATTGGTCTCGACAGAAACTGCTGCTATAATAAACGAAGCCCAATCTGTGAATTGGGAACCCGTGAAGACAGCAATGGATGGTCGCAGATTCATCTTGCATGTATCAATTAACGCTGAATCTGGCATACCAGGAGGCATTTTTAGAGTCGCCTGTCGGAAACGTTCAATAAACGTTCGAGTATCTTTTTTTTTCTTTTTGTTTGATTTCTATTAAGGAGGACATGTTCATGTCCATACCTCCTTCATAGAAGCGGGAGAGAAACATTGCCTTAAATTCGTCAAAAGACGAAATGCAATTATCGGGTAAACTACGATACCAGTCCTAAGCTGAACCCGTCAAACACCCAATGAACACTCGAATGAGAAGAGCATCATTTTTTTGCAGATGTACAGTCATAATATCAAAGTAATTGATATACTGACTAGGAGAAGCCTTTCCATCAAACAATACCATTGATTGTGGCTTAAATTTCGGTGGAAAGGGTACATCATTCCAATGAGGAGGATAAGGTTGCTTAATTCCTAACCTCTGGAGCTGATCCTTGTGCTTCAAAACATCAAACCGTGCTGTGAGTTCACGCACTGCTTGAATGGCTTCACTGGTTTGAGGAAGCATATTTGATTGAATGGTTGTTGGATGTACCGTAACCCCCACCGGAGATGGTACATCTTCTGGAATGATGGGATCTGGAGATGCAAAATTTTGGTTAACAGCAGGCTCTTGAATATTCAAAGTTATATCAACCCCTTGACTATCTTGAGTTTGTGTTGCTACCTGCGCCGGTATTACTATTGTCGGTTGAGCAGTTTGCTGAGCCGCTATTATCTGGTACATACTTTGCATCATGGTAAGCAATGTCTTTCAGTGATTGCTCAACGGCAGTAAGACGTTGTTCTGTATTAGCAGATGACGTCTCTGGTTCATCTCCAATAGCGTAGGATTCAACCTCTCTTGAAGATACAGAGGGATTAGTATAGAGGTATGAATCGACACTATCGGTTTCGGACTCAAAAGATTGAGTACCCCCAGCTTCTGAATCAGAAGTCTGCAATTGTCTTTGTCTTCTTGATCGAGCATTCTGGTATACTCCTTCAAAGGAATCAAGAAGTCTGTTGAATTGTTGTTGACCTGGAGTTTGGGACGTGTTCCGTCTAGGACGTCGTCCTCTGTTGGTATTAGATGCCATGTTGACTGACGCATATGACAACTCATATTCTGGGTCATCAGCTTGTTGTTGAGGCGCATTAAAACTTAACCGATCAAAACTGATCGTTTGGAGGCTGAACAACAATATTTAATTACAATCTGGTGACACTCACAATGGTGATTTTCTTGGAGGAGTGTCACGGGAGATTGTCTATTTTTACGCTTTTGTATTAGCAATTCACGTAAATCAGAAGGAGTAGAGGGAGTAGTCTTCTTTATTACATTTGGGGTAGAAAAACGTTTAGTCCCTTATGTATAAAGAAGATTACTGGCTGCATTCGCAGAACCAAACTATACATTTTTACGTACTTGGAGTTGCGTACGTAAATCCTGAGATTTTTGAGCACGAAGGACTGCATCTTCATTGCGTGTAATTTGTAAGTTTGGTACCTTGCGTACAGCAGTATAAGAAGGTTGTTGGTTGAAAACAAAAATTTTACCAACTATGTTTTTATGCTTCATGCATGCCGGTACATTCACTTTAGATACAGAAGCATCATTGTGAATTTTATCTACACTGTCACAGACAGGATATTTACCTTTACGCATAGAGCGCAAAACATGAGTATCTGCCACGTCATAGACGGGAGATTTTTCCTTACGCGTAGAGTATAAATTTTGTGTGTCTACCACGTCACAGACGGGAGATTTTTTGTTACGCTCAGAACGTAAAGCATTGGAGTCTGCCACGTCACAGATGGGAGACATGTTTTTACGCTCAGGGTGTAAAACCTGATTTTTACGCGCAGGGCGTAAAACCTGATTTTTACGCCCAGAGCGTAACACTGGAGAGTCTGCCACGTTACAAACGGAAGACTTGTTTTTACGCGCATGGCGTATCACCGAAGTAGAGACTGCCTCATCACAGATAGGAGCCTCTACAACAGGAGTAGGAAGGATTCCTTTGCCTACAGAGACAGTAGGAAGATCCGAGGATGCCTTGGTTTTGGGAACCCAAACTTTTTGCGTCTTCCCCGATTTTTGAACATTGGAGCAGCGAGTGCTACCCCCAGTCCGGAGCATTTCTTCGTAGGCAGTCTGGTCGAAGTGCACAACCAGAGTCTTCTTTGTCGATCCAATCGACACATCATCGTATTGAGCAATTGCCTCCTCGTCAGAGGAGAAGGTCGTCCCCAGCAGAGTCGCCTTTTTGTTTCACTTAACAAAATGCCTAAAAATTGGCTTTTGAAAATAAAACTTAAAAGAGTACAAAAAGTACAAATTGTTCTGGGAAGTATTGCTATGGAAGTCTGATCTGAAGGCGATCACTTTGTTCCTTGGACCATACGATGATGATGAAGATCACTGCTAGAAAATGAACAACTAGAAGAACTAAGTCACCAGAAAGGTATCGACGCACTTGGGCACTGATGGCGAGGCCGAATGCTTTCCTGCTTTGCTTCACTCTGTTCTGGAAGAAAGGTTGAAGAAGAATGCTCTGGAGAATCAAAATCTCTGGGTTCTAATCTCTATGTATTCTATCATGTCTCTCCTCTGTCTCTGTCCGCCCCTCATATAAAAAAAATAATAAGTCTATTTATAGACTTGACTTTTTGTACGTAAAACTCAGCAAAGTCCTGTCTTTACGCTAGTAACTGCCACCCATGACTGAAGTCATCCTCTACACACGTTGACACGTGTCCCATTATCTCAATAAGAATAGGATGCATGTACACACGTTCTTCGAGATATGTGGCATGAAAGCCACGTAGGCAAACCACGTTCCAAAGTAGTCAGGAAGGATCGGGCGTAAAAACAACCCAAATATACTCTGAGCGTAAAGTAGTAGACTAGGCGTAAAATAGCCCTAAAATGGACTTCTCGCATAAAGTGTTTGTTAAAACAACCTTGAGCATAAAAGTAGCCCAAATAAACTTTATGCACATGTCAACTTTGAGCGTAAAAAGCTCATATAGTATTCATGCGTAAAAGAAGCCATCTTGTGAGCGTAAAATAGCTCAGTCCACATACTAAACGACAATATTGGTTTCTGTGTAAAATAAATTCCTTTGAATTTTGTGTTATATGCTGTCAGTGGATCTTTATGTCAGACCCATTATCACTTTTCATTCAATGCATGATTTGACAACCTGTTTCTGGCGTAAAATAGTCGGCCTGTTCCTGGCGTAAAACAGATGACCCGTCCCTGGCATAAAGTAGCTAACTTGTACCTGGCGTAAAGTAGTTGATTTGTCCTTGGCGTAAAGCTCTATCTTTTTGACTCAGTCTATGAAGCATTTTTTACGCTCCTACAGGGTTGAGAATCAACGAATCATGAGATCAAGGGGGAACATGTGTGATTGAGACATCCTATAAATTAAAATACCCCACAAGTCTGAAATCAGACCTGCATGGGCCACCACTAAAACCTTATCACATTTCAGAACTAAAATACTGGAGAGCGGGGAAATGACTCAGCCAGCTACGTATTACGGGTAGATGAATACCGTATAATACGATCAATGCTGTCTAAAAAGACAAGGGGGTGCATACTACATGAAAGTCTCACTATGGTCACTTTACATCTATTGTCTCAATCATTCAAACAAGAAACAGTAATAGAGAACATGTAAGATAAAGCAGTAAGGCGTCCCAAACGCTCAGTCAAAATGTTCTTGAGATTTAGCTTTACAAAATATAGCCAGATGATGTAGCGAGGTATACACAATTGTTATCAGTTGCAGCCTAACTTAGTTACAATTATGTAAAAGTAAGTACAAGACGATCCGACTAACATGTCGATGCCAAACGGCAAAGTATAAAGTAAATAACAAAACGAGCGGGAAAGTAAGGAACCCACTCGAGTCCTCCTGCGATCATTCCTCTAGTATTGACCATCTTGGAGGTAGAAGTAAGATGAGTCCTCGGGGACCGGTTCTAAATCTGGCCATGCAAAACTAGAGAGGTTAGACCTCTAATAGCAAGTATCGCAAGGAAGCACGATATGAGGAATTAGAACCAGTAATAAGAAAGATATGATAAATAGATCTCTGCTAGCTACTGGGATTCACATAACATCACGACACTTCGAACCAACTTCCCAACCAAACAAGGACAGAAGTTGGCCCGTCATGTCCTGACATTCTGATCGTATCAGTTAGTCAACAGAGTAGGTACAGTATACAAACGAATCAATTTAAATGGCCATTCAACTCCTACGGCTTTCTACTGTGAGTTCCAAGTTACCTTGGAAATATGTAATAAGGATTCCTCAATTCCTACTATGTGCAAGCAAGGCTAGTCTATCCAATCAATCAATTACGCCAATCATGAATTAGACGAGTCCCAACGGGATGTCCGTCATCAATGTACAATAAATAATATAAGTAGATACCGCTCCCTGTCCGTATGGAAGATTTGCAGTATCTGTGGGAACCAGCCGGCCTGTCGGGCACTAATAGTCCCAAAGAGGGCTTCCACGTAAGAATTCGGGAATCCATTCTCTCCATGCAATCATTATTTTATTTAACTTAGTAGCCTCTATGTTAAGTGAAATCCCATGCCGTGGATCATGGTCATTCAGAATGAGTACTTCCGTACAAAGTACGATATGCCCAACTCTACAACGATACCCGTACGGTTAGGTTGTAGATCTTACATAGCGTAATACAACAATCAAAACTAGCCACGGAATAATCATGTCTTGACCATAAAGTACACATGCTGCTTTTGTAGAAAAATAAATAAATTGGAGCATGCACGTGCCTGTATGCCAATATTCGAGATCGGCCAATCGATTGCAATAGTTCATAATTAATATGAATGTGTCTCATTCATTTAATTCAATAAGACGACTAGCCAGTCTCTTAGTTCCAACTAGGAATGCATGATCAATTATTAATCAAGCTATCAATCAATGTTAATTAATGCCAAGGTAACAATCGATGTTAATTAATGTCAATTTGGGACAAGAATCAGCCAATGGCATTATGGGCTAGAATTTATGCGGCCGAGAAATTATTGGTTCATGCGGCTGAGAAAGATACATGCTCATGCGACTAGAAAGATATACGCTCATACGGCTGAAGCCAACCCAGCCATGCGGCTGAGAAAAAGTAAAGTTATGCGGCTATGAAACTAAGTCCATGCGGCTTAAGAAATCGAGTCTATGCGGCTCAAGAAATCAAGTCTATGCGGATAGGGGATCTGGGCCCTATGCGGCTCGGGTTTCATGCGGCCAGGGTCTGATCCTTATGCGGCTCAGAAATATCAAATCACATGCGGCTAGAAGTGACAGATCTCATGCGGTCGAAATAATAAAGCGTATGCGGCTGAGAATGACAGATCACATGCGGCCGAAATGACAAAGCCTATGCGGCTGGAAATGATTATCTCATACGGCTACGGCAAACAGAAATGCATGCGACTGTGGCAAACAGAAGTACATACGGCTATGGCAAATCGAAGTACATGCGGCTAGGAAAGATGGAAGCTCATGCGGCTGCGGCCAAATAGAAGTACATGCGGCTGAGGACTGAATGCATATGCGACAAGCAAAGCTCATGTGGCCAGGTTTGCTCATACGGCCAGGTTTTGCTCATGCGGCCAGGTTTGTTCTTCTTCGCCAATTTCCGAGAACAGAACCATGGAAGCCATTATTTCCAAGCTCTCTAAATCCTTCATTCCAAGCCCAAATCTGGACTTCCATAGGTCAAAATAGGGTAGAACGAAATTCTCTACAACATGGAACCATCAAAACTTGAAAAAATAATAAAGTTACTAGATCAAAACCTAAAAAATCCGAAAATGCATTAAACTTAGATCTACATGAAATGAGCCATGGAAATTGAAAATGCTAAATACTAAAGAGATTTAAGATCAAGTAAGGAAGATGATGGAACAATAATACTGGGATTCCATCATGAAGCATGCTGGCACTTGCCAATACGGCTGGGTAGGTGGGAAAGAGTTATGGAGGATGAAGAAGAAGAGTTAATGAGAAGAAGAAGAAGTAATGAAGAGAGAGAAAGGGTTTGGGGTTTTAAATGAAGAGGAGGCAGGTAGGTTCATGTTGAACCACCCAAGGCTGGAAAATAAACCAACTCAGGCCGAACCCAAAAGCAAAGTAAAAGCAGAAGTAAAATACAAAAAAATAATTAGTATAAAATTAAAGGAATTTAAATACAGAACAATACTTGATAAATATTAAATAAATACATTTAAGCAGTACATGTATTAAAATATGTATTGTGGGAACGGGAAGTGACAGAAAGGATTGAATCCCTTAGGCATTTTTCCCAAAACTAGATAACCTTTAGAATTTGAAAGTGGAAGAACGAAGGAGTTATACCTTCCGAGAATCAAGTATGTTGTAGAGGACACGATTCTTCGCACAAATCTAAATTTTGGATTAATTTTTCTACGTAGATTGGAAGAAAAGGAGTGGAGAAGAGCTAGGGTTTGGGGGGACCTTCGGCTGCTGCTGCTGCTGTGATGATGTAATTTAGAAGAGATGAAGTGGAGGGGGCCTCGGGTTCTGACATAAAAACTTACAGCACCAACAGAACTCTGGCCGAATTCGGACTGAGCTCGGGCCGAATTCTCCTAGGGTTCTCCTGGGTTTTTAAATAAAATTTGTGGGCCACATCCTTTTCATCAACGTCTGTTTCAGGTTAGCTGTAGGGTTCGCCTAGGGTTCTTCAAATAATATAATTAATATTATTTTATAAATTAACTTTCGTTACTCAACGTCTATTTCAGGTTAGCTGTAGGAGTACTGTCCCAGCTAACGAGAGTTCATCGGGGAACAATTAAGTACCGCTTTGCTTCGACCGTAGTCGTGGTGACAGACAAACTCTTTGTAGGCTTGTCTCAAAAATAATTATTGAGTATTAAAAAGATTAATTAATAAAATAAAATTAATTAATATTATTGACATCTAAAATTTTTAATTCTCGACGTAAATAATTGAAATGATCTTCCGCTAGAGGTTTTATAAAAATGTCAGCTAATTGATTCTGTGTGTCTATGTAAACTAGGTCTATATCTCCATTTTGTTGATGATCTCTAAGAAAATGATGTCGAATCTCGATATGCTTAGTACGAGAATGACATACTGGATTCTTAGTCAAATTAATAGAACAGTGTTATCACAGATAATGGGTATGTGTGTGAAATGTAATCTAAAGTCTTCTATAGTTTGCTTCATCCACAAAATTTGTGCACAACAACGTCCTACGGCGATATACTCAGCCTCAGTTGTTGATAATGCGACAAAATTTTACTTCTTGATAAACCAAGAGACTAGGGCTTTTCCTAGAAAATGACATGTACCGCTGGTACTTTTTCTATCTACTTTGCATCCAGCAAAATCAGAATCAGAATGACCAGTTAGGTCAAATGACGTGGTTTTAGGATACCATAAGCCGACAGAAGAAGTGCCCATAAGGTATCGGAAGATACGCTTAACTGTGCACAGATGTGATTCCTTAGGATTGGCTTGAAAATGTGCACACAAGCAAATACTAAACATAATATCTGGTCGACTAGCAGTTAGGTACAGTAAGCTACCGATCATATCTCGATACTTACGTATGTCAACGGATTTGCCTTGTTCATCAATATCAAGCTTGGTTGAAGTGGCCATTGGAGTGCTAAGTGGTTTGACTGCTTCCAGGTCGAACTTTTTTAATAAATCTTTTGTGTATTTTGCCCTATTTATGAACGTTCCATTGTTGGTTTATTTGATTTGCAATCCGAAAAAGAATTTTAGCTCTCCCATTATGCTCATCTCAAACTTATTCTGCATACACTTTAAAAATTCTTGACAAAGAGATTCATCAGTGGATAAATAATATCGTCTACATAGATTTGAATCAAAAGAAGATTGCTATTCAAAGATTTTATAAACAGTGTAGTGTCAACCTTTCCTTTTGAAAAACCGTTGTAAAGTAGAAAAGATCTTAGACGATCGTACTAAGCACGAGGGGCTTATTTCAAACCGTATAAGGCTTTCTTCAACTTGAAAACATAATCAAGATTTTTGAAATCAGTAAAACCTGGAGGTTGAGCTACATAAACTTCTTCTTTTATAAAACTATTTAAAAATGTGCTTTTAACATCCATTTGAAATAATTTAAAATTATGAAAACATGTAAATGCACATAACATGCGAATGAATTCTAATCACGCAACTGGGGCATAAGTCTCATCGTACTCGATACCTTCTTCTTGATTGTATCCTTGAGCTACGAGTCGAGCCTTTTACGAGTCTCTAAACTATTCCCGTTCAGTTTGTTTCGGAATACTCAACGGGTGCTAATGATCGGATGATCAATGGACTTGGTAACAAGTTTCCAAACTTGATTCCGTTCGAATTGGTTTAATTTCTCTTGCATAGCATCTAACCAAAAATTATCACTACATGCTTCTTCAATGTTTTTGGGTTCAAGCTGTGAGATAAAAGCAACACAGGAAGCTATATCTTTATTAGAGGAACGAGTACTTACACCCTTGGTAATCTCACCAATTATCAAGTCCATTGGATGATCTGCCAAGAATCTTATCTCTTTTGGCATATCCTCAGGATTGCTGGTTCCGGCTTCTAGTTCTGTATGTGATTTGCTTGAAGACTCAGCTGGTGCTTGGTGTGAAGGTTCTGCATCTTTCTGTGAAGATTTTATAGTAGTTGTACTTGGTGTACTTACGTCTTTATTATCGTCATCGACTGAATGTTGATTTAGTTCATCAAACTTGACATTAATTGATTTTTCGATGATCATGGTTCTCTTATTGAAGACCATGTACCCTTTGTTCTTTGTCGCATAACCTAAAAAGATACCTTCATCGGCCATTTTATCAAATTTACTCAGGTTGTCTTTAGTATTAAGAATAAAGTATTTATATATCTTGAAATATGAAAAAGTGGGTGTTCTATCAAACCATAACTCATAGGGAGTCTTCTTCGATATAGGTCGAATCACAACCCTATTGAGAATATAGTACGATGTATTGACAGCTTCAGTCCAAAAGTATATAGGTAGACTAAACTGGTTCAACATTACTCTAGCCATTTCAGATAGAGTCGTGTTCTTACGTTCCACAACTCTATTTTGTTGTGGAGTCCTAGGACAGGAAAACTCATACAAATAATCGTGTGTGTCACTGAATTGCTTGAACTCTGTATTCTCAAATTTGCCGCCATGATCACTACGAATGCGAGTAATCATGAAACATTTTTCATTCTGTACTTGCTTGTAAAAGGTGACAAATTCTGACAAAATATTATTCTTGCGTGCAAGAAAATATATCCACGTGTATCTAGAAAAATCATCTACAATGATAAATGCATATAACTTACCACCTAGACTAGCAATTCTATTAGGTCCAAATAAATCCATATGCAATAATTGTAGAGGTCTAGTGGTACTTACAGCGTTCTTGGATTTAAAGACGGATCAGGTAGCTTTGTTCTTTTCACATTCGCTACATACCGTATCCTTCTTGAAAGATATGTCCGGTAAGTCGCGTACCAACTTCTTTGTCGATAGTTTTGAAATTGTGTCCATGTTTGCATGACCGAGTCTCATATGCCATAGTAGACTCTTAATGTTTTTGGCCATCAAGTATCTACCTGCTTTGTTAGCATCTTCTAACAGATAGAAAACATATATATATTGTCTTTCCTGATACCTTCAAAGATCGTACTGCCAGTTGAGCTATCAACTATAGTACATTTGTCTGACGAAGTTAATGCCATAACCGTGATCAGCTAAATGGCTTATGCTGAGCAGATTATATTTTAACTCGGTAACTAGATAAACATCTTTAATCACAAGGTAGGGAGCCTTACCAATGTCATCGATATCGATTATGTACCCTCTCAAATTATTACCGAAGGAGACGTATCCTTCTTTATTCTTCTTCGACAGTGTTGCGAATAATGATGCATCACCGATCATGTGCCGTGAGCAACCGCTGTCGAGGATCCATTTGCTTCTAGCATGTGAAGGGCGTCCCACCTACAAAATAGTTTGCAGATGAAACTCTTGGTACCCATTTTTTGTAGGGTCCTGATATATTAGTCTTTGGAATCCATGCATAAATATTTAAATCCACTAACTTTCTGATTCTACATGCAGAGGATATATGACCAATGAGGCCACAATAATGACATTTTGTATGTTGAGTGTTGAAAGTTGTGTGAGGTGCATGATTGGTAGGTTTTGGTTTTATAGTATAGAAAAATGTATGCCTATTAGTCTTCTTGGGCAGTGGTTTGGTATGGTTGTAGGATCGTTGAGCACTTCTAGAGGGGGGGTGAATAGAGTGCGTGTGTGCAGCAGAAATAAAATCACCAATTAAAAATTAAACTATGGCAATGATGTAAGAGCAGTAAATAAAGATAGAAGAATCAAACTCAGTAACACAGCGATGTATACTGGTATCCCTCTGAGAGGACTAATCCAGTCTCGAGTACTCTTGCTCGATGTTAATCCACTAAAGGCACAAGCTTTAACTGAGTGCTTGCAACTCTTACACCACCGTGCTTGTTGACGAGTGCACGACCAACTCCAACACACACCGTGCTTGGTGACGAGCGCACGACCAGCTCCACAACGAGAATTTGTTGTTGAAACTTGACGACCTCTTTACAACTCTGAATAACCAAAAGACTTCTAAATCAAATCTGATAGTACTGGCTTTTGGCTAAGAGAAGTATAGGTGAGATTTGAAATTTTTAGATCACTAGAAAACACTTGAGATGAATAGAGAAGAGAGTGAAGAATGAATTGATGTTTTGAAATGAAAAGTTCTTCTCTATTTATAGGTGTTTTCACCAACCGAACTCGGGCAGAACTCGGACAGAGTTCGGATGCAAATATCTCACAAAATAGACGTTGCTCGCAGATTTGGAGGCAACTGAAGTTTGAATACAAACTGACCGAACTCGGTCAGAGTTCGGGCCGAACTCGGGCCGAACTCGGCTAGGAGTTCTGTCAGGAGATATAATAAAATTCTTTTGAAAAAACAGTTTACAAACATGTTTTTGGTAATTTGTAAAATCATTTGAAAAGGAATATTTTCGAAATACATTTTTGAAATATTTGTAATCGAAAATATGAAGGGTAAAAATAGGTTTAGAGAAGGAGAATAATTTTAACCCTAAGCCAGTAATACCATACTTGATTTTACAAGGAAATTCCTAGACTCAATAAAGTGTAAAAATACAGAATAAAAGTAGAAAAGAGTCTTCAGAATTTTTGATGACTTTGACGCTTGGATTTATGCAGTACATCGTCCTTTGAATAAGATTTCATGTATCCTGAAATAGTTAGCAGCATTTTCTATATTTTGTGTATGGACTAAAGTATAAGTTGATTATCGAAATCGGGTGTGACCATGGAATGGGCCAACAATCTCCCCCATTTTGATAATTGACAAACTTGAGTCTATACCAAAATATATTTATAAAAAATAAAACAACACATCAAAATACCTGAAAAAAATTTGTTCTAGCCTTGCATTTTGTGATATTTTTGTATACTCATTTTCTCCCCCTTTGTCAAGTAGTAAAATGAATCGGCTCCCCCATAAATCATGAAGCCAACAATAGAAAAGACAAGACAAAGTGAAAAAAAATAGTAATCACAGCATAGATAAGTGAAATGCAATAAACTGAAATATCATAAATTTTCCACTAGAAAGTCAACTAGTACAACTGATAAATGGCTAACTGAAAGAGTTTAGACATGAAAGTAAAAAGTACTACATGAACAGCATCAAAACTAAACAAAACTAAATCCACTATCCTATGGCTGAATCCATATCACATCTCTGCGTCGTCTGCACCGGGAGGATCATGAGGGAAATAGGCAGTGGTCGGGTCGAAGTACTGAAAAGTAGTTTCATCAGTAAAACGAGGACCAGGGAAAGCAGGATGTGGAAGGATAGTGAGTGGATGAACTGGATCATGCACCAGGCTGTAATGGAGATCGGCAATGCTGTTTCTCAGCACCTGGGCCTGAGAAATATGCCGGAACTCGGAGTCTTGATAACGTTGCGTGGATACGGCAACGAAATCATCAAACCGCTGGTAGAATGCCTGATCGAGTCCAGGGGCAGGGGCCGGAGCAGGAGGAGCATCTGCTGGAGGGGCCTCAGCATCAGCTACTGGGTCAGCAGGAGCAGCACCGGGAGGTTGAGGAAACCGACGAGAGCGGGTCAACTCAACAGGTGGAGAAGAAATAACACACGTTTCAAGATCAATCTCGAAACGGCGAAAAATACTCGCAAGGTGCATAGGAAAAACAAGGTTCCTACCTGCATTCTTGCAGTTGAGCATCCAAGACATCATGGTTTTTGGAATGGAGAAAGGAATTCCAAAATGAATGTGATACATAGCAGAGAGTTCCAAAAAAGTGACCTCATCGGTAGAGCCTTTCTTCGGAAGAAGGGCCGAGAAAATCATACGATGAAGTTCGTAAAAATTCTGGTTAAGATGTCTAGAAAATATTCTCCGAGGAGGAGGAGTAGGGTGACAAATCAATTCCCTAAAAGAAGCTAAAGTGACATCGGCAGGGAACTGAATATGGTGGATGTCAACAAGAGCATCACCAAGATCAGGAATGTGAAAATATTCACTGATATCGGTGGCACTAAATTCTAGTTCCTGTCCAGCGACGCAGGAATAGAAATTTCCGTTTTGTTGTACTTGCAAATTGCAGTAGAACATACGGACAGCATTGTCGAAAATACTATCTTGGACCTCGAAAAAGTTGCGAAATCCAAGTTGATCAAAAACAGGAGCATATTCAAAGAAGGTTGTAAAGTTGACAAAGGCTCCAGTACAAATACGACGTAAAGAAAAGGAATCAAACCAGAGATTGGAGAAGTCTCTGTCGGGAAACAGAGTGCCATCAAATTCCTCGGGATCTCTAGGTTTGGCTGGACTGAAGAGACTAGCCGGAGTGTAGTCGGATGAGGAGGAAGCACCCTGAGAAGAATTTCCTCGTTGACGCTTTGGAGCCATGAAGAGATGGAGGAAGATCGTCGATGCCTTGCAAAGAAGGAGGAGGAAAGTCTTCTGGAAGGAGGTGGAACTATTTCACGTTTTGGTGTGAAGAAATAGTGGAAGAAAGGATGGGATTTATAGGTGCTAGGGCCGGCTGTTCGGTTCTGGAGCCATCACAGCGCCGACCGAACTCGGTCCGAATTCGGTCCGAACTCGGTCAGAGTTCGGGCCGAGTTCGGCCACTTGCATTCCCGAGATAGTTAAAGCAGTCAGGTAAGTAAAGATTGTAATAAATGATGTTTGACTGGTTTATTAACTAATTGCTGTTATTTTTAGGTTAACTGTAGGGATTGTCCCAGCTAACGGTGGTTCACCGGGGAACTCTTAAGTACCGCTTCGCTTCGACCATAGCCGTGGTGACAGACATATCCTTTGTAAGTTTGTCCCCAAAAATAATTTTCATTAGATAATAAATTATCAAGTCACAAATACAGTATTTAATTACCATATGTTTTAAGAATCCGAGAATTCAAGAATGCCGAGCTCACGCCTCAAGATGTTAAAACGGTCTTCAGCCAATGGTTTAGTGAAAATATCTGCTAGTTGATGTTCAGTATCAATAAATTCTAAGCAAATATCCCCGTGTTGTTGATGATCACGTAAAAAATGATGTCTAACTTCTATGTGCTTTGTGCGTGAATGACAGATAGGGTTCTTAGTTAAATTAATTGCACTAGTGTTATCACAATATATAGGAACATTTGTATAGTGCAGATTGTAGTCCTCTAAGGTTTGCTTCATCCACAAAATTTGAGCACAACAATGTCCTGCGGCGATATACTCAGCCTCAGTTGTTGATAATGCTACTGAATTTTGTTTCTTGCTAAACCAAGAGACTAGGGCCTTTCCCAAGAAATGACATGTACCACTGGTACTTTTACGGTCCACTTTGCATCCAGCAAAATCCGCATCCGAGTAACCTATGAGGTCAAAGGATTTGGTTTTGGGATACCATAAGCCAACTGTAGAAGTTCCTTTAAGGTATCGGAAGATACGCTTAACGGCACTAAGATGTGATTCCTTAGGGTTTGCCTGATATCGTGCACATATGCAAACACTAAACATAATATCAGGACGACTAGCAGTTAAATATAATAAACTACCAATCATACCTCGATACTTACGCTGATCAACAGGTTTGCCACTTTCATCACCATCAAGCTTTGTAGATGTAGCCATAGGAGTCCCAATTGGCTTCACATTCTCGAAGTCGTACTTCTTTAGTATGTCCTTCGTGTACTTGGCTTGGTTGATGAATGTTCCGTTTGAGTGTTATTTGATTTGCAATCCTAGGAAGAAGTTCAGCTCTCCCATCATGCTCATTTCAAATTCACTCTGCATACACTTGGCAAATTCTTGACAGAGTTGTTCATTAGTAGAACCAAAGATGATGTCATCTACATAAATTTGCACTAGAAGTATATCATTATTCATAGATTTAATAAAAAGAGTAGTATCAATCTTGCCTTTTGAAAAACCATTATCAAGTAAGAAGGCGCTTAGGCGTTCATACCAAGCACGAGGTGCTTGTTTGAGTCCATAAAGTGCTTTCTTAAGCTTGAAGACGTGATCAGGTTTTTGAAAATCTTCAAAACCAGGGGGTTGTTTCACAAAAACTTCTTCTTTCAAAAATCCATTTAGAAATGCGCTTTTCACGTCCATTTGAAAAAGTTTAAAATCATTAAAACAAGCAAAAGCGCAAAACATGCGAATGGCTTCTAGTCTAGCAACAGGAGCATAGGTCTCATCATAATCAATTCCTTCTTCTTGATTATAACCTTGTGCAACTAGACGTGCTTTGTTGCGTAGAACTTGACCATCTTCACTAAGTTTATTTCGGAACACCCATTTGGTACCAATTATCGATTGACCAATAGGTTTAGGAACGAGTTCCCAAACTTGGTTTCTCTCAAATTGATTAAGTTCCTCTTGCATAGCAGAAATCCAAAATTCATCAGAAAAAGCCTCATCAATATTCTTAGGTTCTATTTGAGAAATAAATGCTACATTAGCTGCTACTTCAGAATCTCTAAGAGATGAACGAGTACTTACTCCTTTGGATACATCACCTATTATAAGAGTTTCTGGATGATCCGGTTTGAATCTTAATGATTCGAATCTTTGGGCTATACCTTTCACAAGGCTCTTCTCAGTTCCTGCATCTTCGGAACTTTTATCAGTTCTTGCCTCTTGGGTAGGATCTTTCTCAGAACTCTTCTTTGTAGGTGCATCTTCATCATCACTGTCGCTAGATCTATGACTATTCAACTCATCAAAGGTAACATTAATACTTTCTTCAACAATCAAAGATCTTTTATTAAAAATTCTATATCCTTTACTCTTAGCAGCATATCCGAGAAATATCCCGTCATCTGCTTTCGAGTCGAACTTACCCAAGTTATCCTTGGTGTTCAGGATGAAACAGCGACAACCAAAAACTTTAAAATAAGATATGTTTGGAATTCTTCCAAACCAAAGCTCATATGGTATTTTCTTCGATATAGGTCGAATTAACACCCTATTTAAAATATGACAGGCTGTACTAACAGCTTCTGCCCAAAAATATTTAGGAAGATTATGCTGATTAAGCATGACTCTAGCCATTTCGCTTAGAGTACGGTTCTTCCGCTCCACAACACCATTCTGTTGGGGAGTTCTAGGACAAGAAAATTCGTGGTAGTATCCACTATCATCACAAAACTTTTTGAAATCAGTATTTTCGAATTTGCCACCATGATCACTTCGGATACGAGTAATCATGAAGCCTTTTTCGTTTTGAACCTTTTTACAAAATATCTGAAATTCAAAAATTGCATCACTTTTGTTTGATAAAAAGTAAACCCATGTAAAACGAGAGAAATCATCAACAATGACAAAAGCATAGAGTTTACCGCCAAGACTAGCGACTCTACTAGGACCAAATAAATCCATATGAATCAACTGCAAAGGTCTCGAAGTACTTACAGCGTTGATGGATTTAAAAGAAGACCTATGTGCTTTATTCTTTTCACAGTCAGCACATACCATGTCTCTCTTGAAAGGGATTTCTGGAAGTCCTTTTACCAACTTCTTTGTGTTCAGACGTGAGATAGTATCCATGTTTGTATGTCCTAGTCTCATGTGCCATAGCCAGCTTTCATTTTGATTGGCTACTAGACACCTTCCTGTATTATTAGTATTCTCCAAAAAGAAAACATATATATTGTCTTCTCTAATCCCTTTATATATGGGATCACCAGATGACATATCATATATAGTACATTTATCTTTCACAAAATTGATACCATAACCATTATCTGCCAAATGACTTATGCTCAATAGGTTATGCTTCAATTCGGTTACTAGACAAACATCTTTTATTATTGGATAAGGAGACATACCTACAGTACCATTACCTATAATATCACCTCTCAAGTTATTTCCGAAGGAGACGTATCCTTCTTTCTTCATCGATAGCGTAGCGAATAAAGATGCATCACCAGTCATGTGTCGCGAACATCCGCTATCGAGAATCCACTTGCTTCTAGCATGAGAGGGTTGTGGGTCCACCTACAAGACAAGTAGATGAATCCTTTGGTACCCATTTTCTGAAGGGTCCACTCAGATTAGCCTTAGGTTTCCAAACTAGAGTATGGTTATCAACAAGCTTTCTTGCCATACAATATTGTGATATATGACCGTGTGTACCACAGTATGTGCAAGTCAGTTTAGTGGAATAAACTGTGTTTGCAGGCTTGTTCTGTTTGGAAAACCTATAAGTGAAAGCATAATAGTGTTCGTGTTTCCTTTGTGCTTTCTTGTTTTTAGTCCTTTTTGGTGTATGCTTTGCATTAGGACTAATCTTGGGCTGTGTCACAGGTATTGCCTGTTTGCCCAACTTGATTTCTAACTTTTTAGAAATCGCTACAGACTCTTCGTATCTTGCAGTCATATCAAGGAGTCTTTGTTCAGTTACTAGGTGCAACTTCTTCTCTATGTCATAAAGTTTGTGTATTTTGACATAGTCTTTTTCTTTCTTTTCAATGTTGAGGATAGCCTCTTGATAGTCTACTTTAAGTTTGGCTATCTCTTCCGTGTTACCGGTAGTAGATGTCTCTTTAATGTCTTCAAGTAAATTAGACAATCTAGCTATCTCGGCTGTGTGTGCCTTAATCTCTTTTCGAGATTGCTTATACTTGTCGAGCACAGTTTTGTGATCTTCAAGTAAATCGCTAAAGGCAGTCTCTAGTTCATCAAAAGTAAAATCATCAAACAGAGGATTAGATGATACCTTTTTGAATGCCATAAGACAAACATTTGCATTGCTGCAAGGTCTGTCTTCTTCTTCTGAGTCACTGGCATCACTCTCGTGCCAGATGCTTGTGTTGGCATACTTTCGGCCAGATGTGGATCTTCTGTTTGATCTTGACCGATCATATGGACTGCTCTTCTTGGTAGCTGGACAGTCCTTCTTCATGTGCCCTGATTTCTTGCATCCGAAGCATATAGTCTCGTCTTCATTACTTTCTTGGATGTCTTTCTTCTTTCTGCTTGTGAACTTTAGATATTTCTTGAAGTTCTTTACAAGTAAGGCACGTTCATCACCACTTGATGATTCTTCATCTGAGTCATTGCATGTTGATTTTCTTGCTTGAGCTTTGAAGGCGATAGTCTTTTCTTTTGGTGTGGCCTCTTCAAAGTCTTGCAAGTCGAGCTCATGAGTCATCAATTTGCCTATCAGTGTTTCTAGAGTCATCGTGGTGAGATCGTTTCCTTCAATGATTGCTGTGGCTTTTGGATTCCAGTTCTTTGTTAGAGCCCTCAGCACTTTCCTGATTTTCTCATGGTTGCTGTAATCTTTACCAAGAGATTGAAGGGGATTAGTTATATCAAGGAAACGAGTAAACATCTGTGTAATTGACTCACCAGGTTTCATTTTAAAAGATTCATATTCCTGAGTCAGTCTACTGATTTTGGATTCCTTGACTTGGGAAGTCCCTTCATGGGTTACCTCAAGGAGTTTCCAAATTTCATGAGACGTCTTGCAGGTAGAAACTCTATTGAACTCGGTTTTGTCAATTGCACAGAATAGTGCATTGATGGCTCGAGCATCAAGACTAGCCTTTGCTTTTTCAGCATCGGTGTACTTGTCATGCGTCTTTTCCATAAGAATACCTTCAACCACTGTAGGTGGTGGTTTCTTATACCCATCAATGACTATTGACCATAAATCAAAATCTAGAGATTTTAAAAAGAAAGTCATACGCGTTTTCCAGTATGTATAGTTTGTTCCATCAAATAGGGGAGGTCTATTTGTGGATTGCCCTTCACCGTTGAATATAGATTTCATGGCTGCCATATATATACTCTCTAGGATATGTTATATAAGAATATAACCTGCTCTGATACCAATTGTAGGATCGTTGAGCACTTCTAGAGGGGGGGGTGAATAGAGTGCGTGTGTGCAGCGGAAATAAAATCACCAATTAAAAATTAAACTATGGCAATGATGTAAGAGCAGTAAATAAAGATAGAAGAATCAAACTCAGTAACACAGCGATGTATACTGGTATCCCTCTGAGAGGACTAATCCAGTCTCGAGTACTCTTGCTCGATGTTAATCCACTAAAGGCACAAGCTTTAACTGAGTGCTTGCAACTCTTACACCACCGTGCTTGTTGACGAGTGCACGACCAACTCCAACACACACCGTGCTTGGTGACGAGCGCACGACCAGCTCCACAACGAGAATTTGTTGTTGAAACTTGACGACCTCTTTACAACTCTGAATAACCAAAAGACTTCTAAATCAAATCTGATAGTACTGGCTTTTGGCTAAGAGAAGTATAGGTGAGATTTGAAATTTTTAGATCACTAGAAAACACTTGAGATGAATAGAGAAGAGAGTGAAGAATGAATTGATGTTTTGAAATGAAAAGTTCTTCTCTATTTATAGGTGTTTTTACCAACCGAACTCGGGCAGAACTCGGACAGAGTTCGGATGCAAATATCTCGCAAAATAGACGTTGCTCGCAGATTTGGAGGCAACTGAAGTTTGAATACAAACTGACCGAACTCGGTCAGAGTTCGGGCCGAACTCGGGCCGAACTCGGCTAGGAGTTCTGTCAGGAGATATAATAAAATTCTTTTGAAAAAACAGTTTACAAACATGTTTTTGGTAATTTGTAAAATCATTTGAAAAGGAATATTTTCGAAATACATTTTTGAAATATTTGTAATCGAAAATATGAAGGGTAAAAATAGGTTTAGAGAAGGAGAATAATTTTAACCCTAAGCCAGTAATACCATACTTGATTTTACAAGAAAATTCCTAGACTCAATAAAGTGTAAAAATACAGAATAAAAGTAGAAAAGAGTCTTCAGAATTTTTGATGACTTTGACGCTTGGATTTATGCAGTACATCGTCCTTTGAATAAGATTTCATGTATCCTGAAATAGTTAGCAGCATTTTCTATATTTTGTGTATGGACTAAAGTATAAGTTGATTATCGAAATCGGGTGTGACCCTGGAATGGGCCAACAATGGTTTGGTCTGACAGTTTGGTTTGGGTGTGTTTCGATGACTTGTGCACACTGGAGATTCTTTCTCTCCTTAGATAGGTCTTCCTTTAACTGGTTGATAGTTTGGTCTTTTCTTCGGATAACTTGGTAGTCTCGTGCAACAACAACTTAATAGAGAAAAGTTCACCAGACTCAATATAAAAAACAATATTTCTAACATCAGCTAGTTGGTCGGTAAGTCTTCCTATCTCACCTTTGCACCTTTTAAGTACCTTCTTAGAGGTTTCATATTTACTATGCAGTTTCTTCTAGTCATTTGACAGGTCATTAAAACCCTCTCCTAGTTGCTCAAAGGTGAAATTATCATAACGATCAAACAGAGGATTAGTGGTTACCTGATCGCAAGCCATCAAGCATACATTTGTAGCATCATCCGATTGTTCGTCTTCTGAGTCGCTGGCTTCGCTCTCACGCCATATGCTTGTATTGGCATACTTCCTTGATGTAGATCTCTTCAGGTAGACTTTGTCATATTTGTTGCTTTTTCTTATTGATGATGATGCTATTGGACAATCTTTCTTGATATGTCCTTTCTTCTTACATCCGTAGCAAATAGGATCTTCCCCGTTGTTGTTGTTGTTGTTGCTGTCTTTTATTCTTCTATTGAATCTCATGAACTTCTTGAATTTTCTTACCAGAAGAACTTGATCTTCAAAGTCAGAGTCACTGTCGTCAGAATCATCTTCGACAGTTCTTCTATGTTGAGCCTTGAAAGCGATCGACTTCTCTGACTTCTCCTTTGGTGTAGTGTAGGCCTCAAAAATGAAAGTCACGCTGAGTTGATCAGAACAAGTCACGCAGAGTGATCCAAGAAGCAGCACAAAAGATACGCTAAAGTTCTGCCTGGCCATCTCCTTTAGAAGTCACGCAGAGACAGCTCAGCCATACGTCAGAATCATAATGACTGACAACACAGCAGTCGAGAAACGTCTCCTCGTATGCCACGTATGCACAGAATTCGAGAGATCATCGTCGTCTTTTGCGTGATTTTCGAAATCTTCCTTAGCAAGACTTACTCTTCACCAAGTTGGCGTGACTTTGGGTCTTATCTTCATTTAATGCGGCTGACAATATAATCAATGTCAGAGATTTTGTGTCAGACGAAGCGTGCCAAATCAAGACAGCTGGCGGTTGGCGTGGATTCTGAACATTCTCCTTCCTCAAGTTTGCGTGGATTTTTGAGTTATTCTTCTCAAAGCCTACGTAAATTCTAAAGTATTCTTCTTCAAAGCTTGCGTGGATTTCGCCTTCAACGAGTCTGCGTCAACGAAACTGCGTGGATTTTTGCCTTCAGCAAGACAGCGTGGATTTCATTTCAACTGGAGTACGTGGCAGCCATGCCACCGATCTCTCTCTCGCGTGTCCAGTAACTTGTACACGACCCATACACTAATGCCATGTGTCCAACAGTTACGGGCCACGTCCAGTAACTACTCACTAACCCTGCGTGTATTTAGAGTCCGCGTGACTTTTCAAATACACTAGTGGTGAGGTAGTTATCTTTTCAGTTACTGTTTTGACTCTATAAATAGAGTTCTTTTTTTTATTCATTGTACAGATACATTGATATCTACTGTCAAAATTTTGAGAGCTTTTCTTCTTCGTATAGTCCAAAGGATAAAGCGATCGTCTTCTAGATCGGATTCCTACAGTTGTAATTTTCTCAGATACAAAATAAATAAAGTGAATTTATTTATGGAAAACAAATTGGCGACTCTGCTGGGGAAAACCATCTCCACTTCTGAGATGGTAATAACTCAATGCGATACTTCGTCTATCGGCTCGACGAAGAAGGTAATGACGATCAAATTCGATCAACTCGCCTATGAAGAAATGCAGCGGGCTAAGGGTGGCAAGCCCATTCCAGCCTCCATTATCACTGCCAAGTCGAAGGGACACTCTATCTATGTCCCTAAGAATCAGTTGGCAGTCAATGGTGAAGTCTCTGCCACAGTGTCTACTCCTAACACTGGCAAGAACTCCATTGCAAGCACGCACACTCTTGTGCGCTCGAAGATGACAGTAACTAAAAGTCACGTTGACAGTACTGGCTCCTTAGCCGAATCTGTTCCAGCGTACAAATTCAATTCTAAAAGTCACGCTGACAGTACTGGCTCTTTAGCCGAATCTGTTCCAGTGTGCAAATTCAATTCTAAAAGTCACGCTGACAGTACTGGCTCTTTAGCCAAATCTGTTCCAGTGTGCAAATTTAACTCTAAAAGTCACGCTGATAGTACTGGCTCCTTAGCCAAATCTATTCCAGTGTGCAACCCCACATTCAAAAGTCACGCTGACAGTATTGGCTCCTTAGCCAAATCTGTTTCAGCGTGTAATTCCAAAATCAAAAGTCACGCTAACAGCTCTGGTTCTTTAACCAAGTCTGTTTCAGCGTGTATTTCATCAGAGAAGAATAACTCTTTAGTTATCTCTTCTTCTTCACCGAGTTCTACTAGAACTGGGGGTGGTCTTCCACACAAAGTCCCTTCGAAAAGGAATAACTCTTTAGTTGTTTCTTCTGCTCCTGTAGTTTTTACTCCAGGAACAGCTTTGACTGATACTTTTGTTAGTCAAAGGAAAGGAGATGGTCTTTTGACTACTCTTCCTTCTGGACATTCTATGTCTCAACATCTGAATGAGTCTAAGAAGAAACATTCCTTAATGTCTTCTTCTTTGATTTCTTCAAATTGGGCACAGAATCTGTCCATTAAAGAGGGTCTGTTACCAACTCCTAATCAAGGGAGTGGTTTAACTCTTCCTTCTCTGCAAATATCCAGATCAATGGAAGGAAAACTCCATGTTTCCAAAATTAATATGTTACCTTCCACTGATTTAAGAACAAAACTCAGCACTTCTGGTGTTAAGAAACCATACCAATTGGATATAAAGATAAAAGATCCAGATGCAGAGTATGCAAGAAATTATGTGGCTCACATTAATCACTCTTTGTATAATCAAGAGCCATCAAGACCCAAGAACAGGAAGTATATTCCTCAATCTTCACAAATAGATTTACGGGAATATCTTCAACAGAAGAGAAGGAGTAATTCTATATCAAAGGAACATGCTGAATGTGACTTCTATCCAAGAGTCATAATTCAGTGCAGATATGAATCAACAGTTCAAGACCATGGTGATCATACTGAATGTGACTTCCAGCCAAGAGTCACAATGCAATGCAGATGTCAAAATAAACGACAGTCTGTCTTTAATAGAATTCAGTATAAACCTATACCTGATGAAGATGAGCCTTTGTTTGCCTCTGTCAACATGACTTCTCGGAACACCGGGGGTAGAGTTGATAGTCCAGATGGAGTATATAAAAACACCAGAGCAAGAGTCCTGGCTTCTAGTCAAAGAAATTTGATCCCTGAAATTGATTCTGAATTTCTTGGAGAATCTAACTTCCCACCTCTTCCTACTGGGGGTAATTCTCCTATAGTTGACTTTGATACACGAAGCAATGATTCAGAGCATACAACATCTACCAGTTCATCAATAATCACTTATACAGTCACGACTTACATGGTTGATGGGAATACTGATGAACCCTCTTCTTCCCTGACTCCTCAAGATCAAAGAATTGCTTCTTTGGAACAGCAAATGAAGTCTATGACTGACACAATGAAGTCAATGTATGAATTCATGACAGCTCAATTGCAAAATCGACAGACTGTATCAGATGCCATACCAGTTGATACTGATATAAGTCCAGTACAAGTTCCTCCAGCAGTACAATCCAATACTCCTGGACCTGCTCAACCAAATCCTAATCTCTCTGGAGCTGGGGGTAGTGCTTACAATGCTGTTCCTCCTCCTAACTATTCTCTACAAGCCATAACTCCACAATCTTCGGGAGTTGTCTCTGAAGAATTGAAAAATCTCAAAACTCAATTCGAGGCATTCAAACAAAAGGATGGTTTACAAAGGTTAGGCATCAAGCAGCCTTATCCGATAGAATGGAAGCAAGTATCATATCCTCCTAAATACAAGCCTCCTACTATCTCATTCTATGATGGAACCACTTCTCCAAGTCAGTTTATCAATCACTTTGAAGTAATGACTGATCAATTACAACCAAGTGATGCCCTCCTTACTCGGGTATTTATTGGATGTCTCAAGGGAACGGCTTATGAATGGTATAGAAGTCTCCCAGATGGGAGTATTACCTTATTTGCTGGTTTCAAACAGATGTTTCTTGAAAGGTTCTATGAAGGGCTTAATGACATGACTATGTCTGCTCTTATTAGAATCAAGCAGAAAAATAATGAATCTATAGAGGAATACATTGAACGGTTTCGAAGAGAAGCTCTGAAGATGCCTCTTGGAACTCCTGATGCTGTCACCATTGACACGTGCAAATCAAACTTATTGCCAATCATCAGTATGTGGACAGGGTCCACTCAATTTCAAGATTGGCCTTCCTTCATAGTCAGTGCTAAAGCTGCAGAAATCAGTGCTGAAACCTTCAAAGGTTTAGGAGTGCAGATGACTCCTAAAGAAACAGGACAAGGGGCTAACAATAAAAATAATGCTCGCAAAGGAAAAGAAACTCTAGAAGTTAATCTTCAGAGCAAAGATGCATCGAATGTTCAAACTCCTGCCTCTACAACTCAACAATCAAGAACACCTCGCCCCAGAGAAGAATATTCTTTTGATGACGACGATGTTCTTGGTATCTTTGAATGTCTGCTGAAAGGTAATAAAATACAATTACCAGAGATCAAGAAACCTGATGAAGCTGGTAAGACAGATCATCCTAAATACTGTCCATATCACAGAATGCTGGGTCATACAATTCGTACATGTTATGTATTGAAAGGAAAGATCCAAGAAATGATTAAATCTGGAGCTATCTCTCTTACTCCAAAAGAGAAGACCGTCACCTCCAACGTCGTCTCTATGCAATTTGGAAATTTCCCTCCTCAACTCCTTGAAAGTGGGATTATTCCTATTCCTAAGGCAACTCTTGACATAGTGAATCTTCCTCCTCCACAGTTTGAAGGATTAGTGCCAATCACTTTGGAAACAGGAGAAATCATGTGGATCCATCCTGATCTAGTGGCAGATTTTGAATCGCCTTCTCCTCAAAAGATTTCTTCTCAAAAATCCAAGAGGGCTGGAAAGATCAAGTCATGTCATATGACTTCTCTTGGGTCTACTTCTGACACAGAGCCAAAAGATAAAGCACTTGTTAGTGCTACTCGAACGGGGAAACCTTACCTAAAGGATTATTCTAAAAATCCTGAAGATCCTACTGATATCCCTTCAGATGCTAAAGATGCTCCTAATGTTCCTTCCGAGGAAGAACCATCTACTGAACCTGTTCCTCCCAAGCCTATGGCTCTGGAGAAAGGCAAACAACAGGCTCGGTTTGATAAGCCAATCAAGAAGTCTTCTCCTCTTGGACTTCAGAAGCCTTACAACTTCGACATTTTGGCTCAGCTTGCTAATACTCCCGCTAGAATGTCCCTTTTTGAACTTCTACGTCTTTCCAAAGAGACTCGGGAGACATTAAGTGAAGCACTTCTACAAGCTGACTCTTGTCTTGCACAATTGAAGAAGCCGGATGCGGAACCTGCCACTTGCTTACATTGCAACAGTGTACTGGAGATTATCCCAAATATCACCTTTACACAAGACGACATGTTACTGGAGGATAATCGACATGATCGACCTCTCTACTACACTGGTTATATTGATACGATGAAGATAGATCGTATTCTCATTGACCCAGGGTCTGCTATAAGCATAATGCCAAAGAGTTTGTTGGATGAACTAAAAATCTCTCTTCACAAACTCTCCAAGACGGTTACTACTATCTTGGGATTCAATCAAAGCCGAAGTGAGCCTTTGGGAAAGATTCATCTGAAGCTTCAGATAGGAGATTTCAGATCTAAAGTCACTTTCTATGTGATCGAGATCGCGGGATCCTATAATCTTCTTCTGGGGAGGCCCTTTCTTCATGAAAATAATGTGGTGCCCTCTACTCTTCATCAATGTTTTAAGTACATTGATAGCAATAGGAGAGTACAAAAAGAAGTTGCTGATATAAATCCCTTCCATGGGGTTGAAGCTTATTTCAATGATTCCCGAATGTATAAAGAAGAATATACAAGGATCATACAAGCTATGGAGAAAGAAGATGCACAAAGTGAGACTTTAATAATCCCTGTTAAATGTCGAACTACTCAGCAACAATCTCCTAAACCCTTCGGAGAAGATTCTTTCATCATTCCAGTGAGTGGACGGATCTCTCCGTTACCTCAGTCATCTACTCAGAATACACTGATCATTCCTGTCAGTGGGCGTACTACAGTTCCTGTACCTTCACAAGATACTCTGCTAATTCCAGTTGGAGGGCGGACTACTCTTCCTACTCAAACTTCAAGGGAGCTCACCTCTTCTGAGCCATTTGTTATCGATCTTAATCGAAACAAAGCTTCTTCTTCTTCTCCTTTAGTCATTGACTTGGCTAAAATCTCTAAGGCTCAGCCTTCTCCCAATGTAAATATTGCTGCTTTTGCATTTAATGAAAAGTCTCCACCTTTGCAGTACGTTGATGTGTGTAATTATGTTCATAGTTATTTACATCTGTTAGATGACTTGAACACAATCACCATAGGAGTTGTACAGACTGTTCATACAGATGTATCTCTAGAACCTGTACAATCTTCATACTTTCTAGTTCCCAGCAGAAAGCCAGAAGACATTCCAATATTCTTCTACAAAGGGCCTCAAACTCCTTCTGATCTTGAAGATGATGACAAAAATGATGATACTGGAAGATTACAACTATGTCGTTATAGTCAGCAATCTAGAGACATCATCAAAAATATGGGCTATGACTTCAGGACTGGCCTTAATAATGGAAAAGGAAGAAAAATGCCTGTCCGGATTCCTCCTTTGAAATATGGAAGGACGAAATGCGGATTGGGTTATACTGCTCCTACTCCTTTCATCAACATTATCCATGAAGATCTTGAGTCTAACGAAGATAAGAAATCTGATTCTTCTAGTACCACTTCTTGGGATTCCGATACAAGTATCGGTGACTTCTATTGCAACCTTCTGTCTTCCAATATGGTTTCCATTGACCATTCTGAAGAAAGTGATGAAGACGAGGAAGAGTTTGAAATCTCACCTGAATCAGAACAGTGGGCCCAAAGATTAGATAATCAATGGGAGTTCCGTTTCGAACAAAAAGAACCTCCGACTGAAGATAAACTTGTTCAAATAGATGTTGGTGAAGAGGGGTCTCCCAAACCAATATTCATCAGTGAAAGTATTTCAGAAACTGATAAGAAAGACATGATCAAACTCATTCGTGAATACATTGATGTCTTTGCTTGGAGTTATGAAGATATGCCAGGTCTTGATCCACAGATTACAACTCACAAGCTCAACATCTTGCCGAATGCTAAACCGGTCAAACAACAACAGCGACGATTTCGTCCGAACATCATGGATGCAATTGAAGCTGAAGTCAATAAACTTATTACATCTGGGTTTATTAGAGAAGAACAACATCCCGACTGGGTGGCTAATATTATTCCTGTTCTTAAAAAGACTGGCAAGATCAGAGTATGCATAGACTTTCGCGATCTCAATGCGTTTCGCGATCTCAATGCGGCATGTCCTAAAGACGAATTCCCTCTACCAATCACTGATGTCATGGTTGATAATACCTGTGGATTTGAACGAATGTCATTCATGGACGGGTATTCTGGGTATAATCAGATCAAAATGTTCCCAGAAGACGAGAAGCACACTTCTTTCAGAACGCCGATTGGTACATACTGTTATACAGTTATGCCATTCGGTCTCAAGAATGCAGGAGCAACTTATCAACGAGCTATGAGTACTATATTCCGTGAACATTTGCGGAAAATAGTCGAATGCTATGTTGATGATATTGCAGTCAAAAGTCAACAAAAGGAGGATCATATCCAAGATTTGAAGACTATATTTGATCTAATGCGTAAGCATCAATTAAAGATGAACCCTACTAAGTCCTTCTTAGGCGTCTCTAGTGGTAAATTTCTCGGCTTCTTCATTACCTCTAAAGGTATACACGTAGATCCCGAGAAGATCAAAGCCATCCAAGAGATGCGTCCTCCACGCACCTTAAAAGAGCTACGAGGATTTCAAGGAAGAATTGCTTATATCAGGAGATTTATCTCTAATTTATCAGGACGCTGCAGACCATTCAACAAACTTATGAAGAAAGGTGTCTCTTTTGTCTGGAATGATGAATATCAGAAAGCATTCGATGATATAAAACAATATCTGATGAGCCCTCCAGTATTGGTACCTTCCGTCTCAGGAATACCGTTCCTCCTCTATACTCGAGCAATGAGTCATTCATTGGGTGCATTACTCGCTCAAAAGAATCAAAATGGCCATGAACAAGCCATTTATTATCTCAGCCGCACTATGACCGGAGCTGAACCTCGATATTCACCAGTTGAAAAAGAGTGTCTAGCCTTGATGTTTGCTGTCCAAAAGACACGTCATTATATCATTGGTCAGACTATTCATGTCATCTCCAGGATCAATCCTATACGGATCATGATGAAGAAACCCAGTGTTTTGAATTCTCAATTGGCTAACTGGGGAATCCTACTTGCTCAGTATGATATGCACTATATTCCTCAGAAATCAGTCAAGGGACAAGCTTTAGCTGATTTTCTGGCTGCTCACTCAATTCCAGAAAATTCAAAACTCTATGATGAAATCCCAGATGAAGTCCTAGATTCAAATCAAATTGCTGAAGAAGATCCTACTTGGCGTCTATTCTTTGATGGAGCGTCAAGAATTGGTCCTAATGGCGATATTGTTGCTGGAGTTGGAATTGTTCTTGTATCGCCAGAAGGTCTTGCCATCCAAAGAGTTTATTCTCTCGATCAGCCGTGTTCAAACAATGTAGCTGAGTACAACGCATTACTTATTGGTTTTCAACTCGCTAAACATCTGAATATTCAACATTTGGAGGCGTATGGAGACTCTAAACTTATTGTCAATCAGATCAGGGGTACTTATGAAGTTCGCCATCAAGATCTGGTTCCTTATCATAGAGCGGCCATATCTATGGCCTCATCATTTAAGGAATTCTTCATTGAACATGTTAGGCGAGCATGTAACACAGAAGCTGATGCCCTTGCTAATCTTGCAGCGGTGCTGGCTATCCCAATCAGACGGCAACAAATGATTGTTGTTCATAGTCGAGAATTATTTCATCTTGAAAATAACCTGACTCTAGGACTTCCAGTTGACATTGAAGAATCAACATCTCATGACGTCAACACAACAAGAGGATTTGGATTTAGTCGTAAATCGATATCATTTTCATCCGATTCCAGCATGGAATTCATCTTCAGTAACTCGACTGAGAATCAGAATACGGATAAAGATTGGAGACTTCCTTTCTTAGATCTTGTATTGTATGATATTCTTCCGGACGATCCGAGTGAGGCAGCATCTATCAGACGACGATCACTCAGATTCTATTACAATCATACAACAAAGACCTTATATCGTCGAGCTTATGATGGTTTACTCCTTCGGTGCATTGCCGGTGATGAAGTCCAACAAGCTATTCGTGAAGCATATGATGGAATTTGTGAAGCGCATCAACCTGGGCCAAAACTTCAAGACCGTATTCGACGGATGGGTTATTATTGGCCAACTATGGTATCAGATGCCATTGAATATGCAAGGAAATGCAAAGCTTGCCAAATCCATGCGGATTTTATACATCAACCTTCAGAATTTCTACATCCGACGGCAGCATCATGGCCCTTCGAAGCTTGGGGCATGGACATTGTCGGCCCGATCAATCCTCCATCATCTAAAGGTCATCGGTTCATTCTTGCAATAACCGATTACTTCTCCAAATGGGCCGAAGCTATTCCTTTATCTGAAGTTAAGACGTCTAATGTCATCAGCTTTATTAAGCACCATGTCATCTACAGATTTGGTGTTCCTCGACGCATTGTTCATGATAACGGACCACAGTTCGTCAGCCAGAAATTTACTCGATTATGTGACGATTACCGGATCAATAATGTTGCTTCTACCGCATATAATCCAGCAACTAACGGATTGGCAGAAGCTTTCAACAAGACTATCATCAAACTCCTAAAGAAGTTTGTCTCCACTAACAAACGTAATTGGAGTGACAAGCTCGGGGAATGCTTGTGGGCTTATCGCACTACAGTCCGTAATGCTACTAAGTGTACACCTTTCTCTCTGGTGTATGGATCTGAGGCTGTTCTCCCATTAGAGATTCAAATTCCTTCTTTAAGGATAGCAATCGCTAATGAACTCACTGCCGAAAATAATGATCGTCTTCGACTTCAAGAATTGGAGGCTCTGGATGAAAAACGGTTATCTGCTCAACAGAATATTGAATTCTATCAAGCTAGAATTTCAAGGGCTTTTAACAAGAAAGTCAGAATTCGAACATTTCAGAAAGGAGAACTTGTGCTTACTGTCAGACGCCCGATGACTATGACACACATGAATAAGGGCAAGTTTGATGCAAAATGGGAAGGTCCATTCATTGTCAATAAGATCTTTTCTAATGGGGCTTATCAACTCACTACTCTAGATGGTAAAGCCACTATGATGCCCATCAACGGCAAATTCTTGAAGAAGTACTACGTCTGATATTTCTATCAAAATTGTCCTCCCATCACTCTCCAGTTGTTTCACTGTTCTTTCCGAAGAATCATTCTGATATCTATTATCCCCAGTGGAGATAGGTATTCTACTTTGTATCGTTTTCTCAACAAATTTGATATCCAGAAAATCATGTCCACATTACCTCTAAATTTTCTATCTCAATATCATATTTATGAAAATGATATTTAGTCTTTCTGATTTCTGAGTCAAAAGATCAATGAATAAAGGCAAATATAAAGTGGGAAGGATATATCGTAAACAAAGTTTCCTTAAACGGAGTTTATTTGAGACAAAATTCCTCAAGAAAAAAGAGTACATCATCATGGAAGATCACTATGATCCCTTTCATATTTGGGACGAGGACCACATACATAATCAGCAAAAGAATTGAATACATCTTTTCCTGACCGTACCAAGAATTGGCAGGCAGCCAGCCTCATTGCTTCTTCTTCTTCGGTTTCTCCTGGTTCGACCAGGAAATCCAGGATATCTTTTGACGGCTTGGGAGTAGACGAGCTTTCGCCCATTTCCTTCTTCTGCGGAGGTGGATGTTCTTTAACACCTTCAGTAGCTTCAAGGGCGACTTCAGCCTTCTTTATGTTCTCTTCAAAAGACATTGTGGATAAAATACGATCCTTCTATTTCAAATATATGCTCTATTTATAGGCATATGGTTACAAGGATCGAAGGGACGTATTCTTTCCCGATATTCAGTTCATCCATTCATTTCTCACATTCATCCGACGTTTCACATGTTCATTAATACTTGACGGTTCGTCCGTTCATTTATTACATTCACTCGACAGTCTATCTGTTCATCATTTCCTAACGGTTTATCCGTTCATAATCTTCTATCAGTTCATTAAGTGGGGATTCGTTATTTATCATGTTTTCATAACCTCTGAATCAATTTCGAATCTGTTTACTCATTTGTCATGTTTTGACCTCTGTATAGAAATCAATCTATTTTCTTTCGAGTTCCTATATATTATCATGTCCATAATACCTCTGATAATATCATATACTCTAAAAAACAGAAAAGATGATTTTATTATCTATCATGTCCACAATTCATCCACAAATACAAATCATTGAGCGTAGAAGAAATGTCATTTCCATTCCCATTTCACCACAAAAAGTCTATTACATTTTCTTAGACTTTCCTACAAATCATAATGGAAATCTATTACAAATCTTGGATTTTCATTCTATGTACAACTGAGATCTATTTCTTCTTGGATCTTCTCTGGCAATCTCGTTGTTTGTGGCAATTCCTGGGTGTCCAGCAGGAATCAAACTCTGGTCTTATCTCTCAGACGAGAGGAGAACCACAGAGTAGGGCAACACGAAAATGTGTTGCTGCCAATACAACTGGTGGATGGGGGTAACCTCTCATGGAAGACAGGAATGTATCCAAACCTTGGGATACAATTCCTAGTTCTCCCGTGAAAGGAACTCTACTACCCAATCTCTTGGTAGTAGAGTTAACTCCACCATCCAACTCTCGTGTATAAAGGCTCTTCCTACCATCTAAGGAAGACCCTTCTATCTCACGAAGAGTTCTGAGTTGTCTGATATACGCGTCAAAAGCGTATGAGCTCCCTGATGTAAATGTCAGAAGAATATTGTCCACAGCATCCACATCACCAATGCCAGTTCTGAAGAAGGTTTTCAGCCAAAATTCTGCAAGAAACAGTAAAGAAAAATCAGTCAACAGAAACTGGTCAAGCAAAGACAGATGCATTCTGTTCATTTCAGGAAGATGAATTTGTCCTTAGCAAATAAAAAAAATTCGATACGTGTATATTGAACTTACCGCTGAGTTTGCTGCTAAGGATTGACAGATCCATGTCTGGTATCGTGCACAGAGATTTGACATCAGGCAACATGGCTTTCCTATTTCCTTCTCATAGAAAATTCATTCTCAGAAGAGAGGAAGAAGAATGGGAAGATGAGTTTGCGTGGAGTTCATCCATCTATTTAAAGGGTCAAGTGCAGGTCTATTCTTGGAAAAGATCCGCATAAATAGCGCTCGTAAATTGTGGAATGAGTGTCACGTGTACTTCGGGAGACCGTGCAACATTGGAAACAGTCAAAGAGTGCTAATTAATATTCTTCATTAAAAGGCACGCAGATCAAACACAAAAGTTGTACTTCATTCTTTAAACAGGCACTGATGGCCTTACAAAAGACAAGACAAAAAGAGTACAACAAAAGCATAAAAGTCACGCTCTATTTTCCAGAGCGACTGAGCTTAGTGCCTAGTTCTTCTACACTCCTAACTCCCAGACAGTGCAACAGAGCTTTAAACATTTCACGCTGCTCTATGAAGCTGCGCCCATCAGAAGAGGACGAGCTATCCAAGCTAAAATAGCTCAAGAAATTCTTGGCTAGTTGCAAGGGATCATCTTTGAGCTCGAAGACAAGGGGCTCTGGCTCTTCACCCCCAAAAGTGGGGTCACCATGGGAACAAAAGCCCAACTTGCGTGCTTCTTCCTCAGCTTCTTCCTTTGGTGTCATATTGACGTAAGATGAAGATTAAAAATGAATCTTCTCCCTGTTTATATAACAGAGCTCGCCGGCGGTTTATATTCCACCATAAATTGGATACAATCAGTCTCGGAGAACGAAGAGTCATTATGACATTTAATAAGTTCATTTGGATGTTTTCAAAGAACTTCGAAGTCTTTTCAACTTCCGAAAAAAAATTTGGAGCCATCTCAGCGTGACTTTAACTCATTTCATCATCTCTATTTTCAAAGTATTTCGAAAATATTTTATCATTTTTCGAAAACTTTGAAGGGGGTTTTGTAGGCCTCAAAAATGAAAGTCACGCTGAGTTGATCAGAACAAGTCACGCAGAGTGATCCAAGAAGCAGCACAAAAGATACGCTAAAGTTCTGCCTGGCCATCTCCTTTAGAAGTCACGCAGAGACAGCTCAGCCATACGTCAGAATCATAATGACTGACAACACAGCAGTCGAGAAACGTCTCCTCGTATGCCACGTATGCACAGAATTCGAGAGATCATCGCCGTCTTTTGCGTGATTTTCAAAATCTTCCTTAGCAAGACTCACTCTTCACCAAGTTGGCGTGACTTTGGGTCTTATCTTCATTTAATGCGGCTGACAATATAATCAATGTCAAAGATTTTGTGTCAGACGAAGCGTGCCAAATCAAGACAGCTGGCGGTTGGCGTGGATTCTGAACATTCTCCTTCCTCAAGTTTGCGTGGATTTTTGAGTTATTCTTCTCAAAGCCTGCGTAAATTCTGAAGTATTCTTCTTCAAAGCTTGCGTGGATTTCGCCTTCAACGAGTCTGCGTCAACGAAACTGCGTGGATTTTTGCCTTCAGCAAGACAGCGTGGATTTCATTTCAACTGGAGTACGTGGCAGCCATGCCACCGATCTCTCTCTCGCGTGTCCAGTAACTTGCACACGACCCATGCACTAATGCCATGTGTCCAACAGTTACGGGCCACGTCCAGTAACTACTCACTAACCCTGCGTGTATTTAGAGTCTGCGTGACTTTTCAAATACACTAGTGGTGAGGTAGTTATCTTTTCAGTTACTATTTTGACTCTATAAATAGAGTTCTTTTTTTATTCATTGTACAGATACATTGATATCTACTGTCAAAATTTTGAGAGCTTTTCTTCTTCGCATAGTCCAAAGGATAAAGCGATCGTCTTCTAGATCGGATTCCTACAGTTGTAATTTTCTCAGATACAAAATAAATAAAGTGAATTTATTTATGGAAAACATGTAGCATCTTCAAAGTCTTGAAGTTCTAACTCGTGAGTGAGTATCTTACCTATGAGTGTTTCCAGAGACATTGTTGAGAGATCATTTTCTTCAATGATTGCTGTAGCCTTTGGAATCCAGTTCTTCGTGAGAGCTCGTAGAAGTTTACATATCTTCTCATGGTTACTGTATTCCTTGCCTAATGAAGAAAGAGGATTTATAATATCCAGGAATCTCGTAAATATCTGAGTGACGGATTCATTTGGCTTCATCTTGAACGCCTCGTACTCTTGAGTAAGTCTGCTGATCTTTGACTCCTTGACTTGTGTTGTTCTTTCGTGGATTACTTCGAGAAGTTTCCATACTTTATTTGATGTTGTGTAAGTCGACACCCTGTTAAACTCGGTTCTGTCTATAGCATAAAATAAAGCGTTAATAGCACGTGCATCAAGACTGGCCTTTTTTTTTTATCCTCAGTATATTTATCATGGGGTTTATCAACTAAAACTCCCTCAGCAGTAATACGAGGAGGCTTTTTGTATCCATCAATAGCTATAGACCATAAGTCAAAATTAAAAGATTTTAAGAATAAACTCATTCGTGTTTTCCAATAAGTGTGGTTTGTGCCGTCAAACAGTGGGGGTCTATTTGTGGCTTGGCCTTCACTTGTGAATTTCACAATTGCCATATGTAATGCTTTGATCTATAAAATAATTAAATATAACTGCAACTTTATTTTGCTTTACCTGTATAACCCGCTCTGATACCAATTGTAGGAACGAAGTCGTACAGCAGAATACTTTAGAGGAGGGTGAATAAAGTAGGCAGCGAAATATTGCTAATTAAAAACTTGTTAGCAGTTAGATCACAGAAATAATATCAATAATCAAAAAGTAATAACTGTAAAAGAAAAGAGATCAGAAGGCAAACGCAAACATAGCGATGCATATTGGTTTCCCTCTTGTGAGGACTAGTCCAGTCGAAAGAACTCTAGCTTCCAGTTGAATCCACTATTGAAAAATCCTGCAAGTTTTCATACGAAGTCCTTGCAACTTCTACAGACGCGAGCTTTGATACGAAGAACTCGACCAACTTTAATTTTGAAGAGTCTTTCTTCAATCAAGCCTCTGATTACAGTTTCTCTAAAATCTTCTAGACCGTACCGTACCGGCAAATTGACTAGAGAATTGTAACTGGCTTGGGATTTAAAAATTAAAGCTTTTTAGATCTCTTTGGAAGAAACGTAAGCTTAAAAGAGAAGAGATAGAAGTGAATCAGTGATTTGAAATGATCAGAATTTTTTACTATTTATAGTTTTTCTAAAGGCAAAACTCTGGCAGAATTCGGGCAGAATTTGGACAGAACTCTATGTAACAATCCGCAACTGAAGGAAGACCAAGTTTTTCAAACGTTCGAAAATCAAACGATCACTAACTGAACTCTGGCCGAACTTGGGCCGAGTTATGTCAGGGTTGGTCAGGATTATTTTAAAAATGATTTTTGGACTTTTTAAAATCCTTCAGAAGCTTTTGTAAATAAGGAATATTTTTCAAAAACATAGGTCATTTTTTAAAACGATTTTGGATAGCCTATTTTCCAGTACGACACGGTGTACAATGTATTCCTAGACTCAATAAAAATAAAAATTACATTACATAAAGAAATACAGTCTCGAGTGGCAAACATAGCTTCGGTCTTGACCTGAGTAGATATCCTATCTTGATCAGACATCTGAGTAACTCCGTATATCGAGACAGAGTTTGATCAATTATTAAAATTAGGTTTGACCATGACCAATGGGCCAACAATGAAGACGGTTAGGCGGTTAGGAAAGTTTGTTAGAGAATCAGTTACAAACGAACGGCTAGGAGAGAAAGGGCGGTGGAGATCCTACGGTTAAGGTGAGTTGGAAACTTCTAGAGTTGGCCTCCGCCACAGATCGGAGTTGTCGTCGACTTCAGTTGAGTGGAGGGAAACATTTGAAAAGAAAAGAATTTTGAATGAATGGAAGCTTGAATTTTAGCCAACGGTTGGAGGATTAATCGGTTATCAGGTTAGAGGGTTTTGGGTCCACAAGGATCCGCACCCCAACTAGATGATAGGCTGGACTGAGAAGTGGGCTATTGGCCCAAGATTTAGAGGTTGGCTTTAAACCCCAAGTATGGTTGGTTGAAAGATTAAAAGAATTAGAATTAATTTGGAAATAATAGTAAATTAATTAAATCAATTAATTTGGAAAATTAATAGTAATCAAAGTAACTTAGAAAGTCATAATTTGATTAATCCTAATAGGAATAGAAAAATAGAAATTTTATAGACATAATTCCCAAAATTTATTTTTAGGAAAAGTGGAATTACAAATCTCTCCTCTTTGAAAAATTTCGTCCTCAATTTCAGATGGCACGATTAGGCACGATTAAGTATAAACAAACAAATTAAAAATTGGCATGATTCAAGCGGTACAAAGTGACAGTCATGAAACATGATCAGGAGATAATAGTCTCAATAGTATCCGACAATCATACATATCTGGAGTCACTTCCCTTATAGTTCCTGCCCCGCTAGTATGTATCTGGCTACAGTGAACCTTCGGTTCCATGGTCCCGATAATAATATATTACCAAAATACTCTGTCAACTTTATTCGATGTCAAAAAACATTATGAATTTAGGACTTAGTCTCAATAATATCCGAGAGCCCATTATTACATGTAATCACTTTAACTTAGAGTCCATGCCTCGCCATTGTGCATCTGGCTGCAATGAACTCACAGTCTCCATAATCCAGATAAATGACTGCAGTACATATCTGCCACGTCATAGTAGGTCATCGAATTTTTCTTAACCTTATCCAAAAAATTTCTAAGGATTTATGAAGATTCAAGTGAATTTTTTTAACAGTCAAAGTCATGATAGGAAGTGAACAAGTAGTTTTATTAGGTACTAAGGGACAATAAGGATCAAACAAGCGGCCATTACGAAACAACAGTAAGATACAGAGACTTTAGAAATAAGTCTTGAATATGAAACAAGTAAAGTCTAGATGCTAGAAAGAATCACAAAGGAAAGTGGTGACCCACGGTCTGCTCCAGCTATGAGAGAATGCCTTCGGTCTCTAGTCCTCGTCCGAAATCGAAATAGCCTCTGCAATTTCCTCTGACATAAGGTAGACTAGTCCCTCTGGCTGTGGAAGTCCCGAAGATCCAGCTGATGTACAAGCAATTGTGCACTCCCTAGCCTGATGATCAGCTGCACCACAGATAAAGCACTGTCCAAGTCTCTTCCTACACACCTGCCAGGTATGGCCCACTTTCTGACAAAATCCACAAGACTGCTGTACTGGTAGTTGCTTGTGTTCTTACATGTGTCTTGTATTTGGCCTAACTTGCAACGACCCAACTTGATAGCTTGATACTATTAAACTTGACTTGGACATGAACTTTAACCTTGACTTGAACATGATAATATAAATTCTTCTTGATAATCTTGATAATGGCCCGTCGAGGCGCACTCTTGACAAGCAACAAGCAAATTTGGCATAACATGTATAATCTTGATAGTGGCCCGTCGAGGCTCACTCCTGACGAGTAATCCCGATAAGTAACAAGTGACCTGACATGACATAATAATCTTGAAAGGCTGTTGCGACAGCTACCCTGACTTGCTAAATAACTCTTATCTTGATACCGTGGTTGACTTTCTTGATTGTGCCTATACAAGCTACTTGTCTCATCTTGCATCATGTCTAGGACATGGATTCCTGGTTACCACGGTCAGGAATTCATAATGAATCTGACTAGGTTAATGACTAGATTGATCAAGTAGTCCATATAGGGATATTTTTCTAGTTACAGGCAATTCTGTTATCCCGGCCACACTTGAGGGACTTGTAGCCTGCCGACGAGTAGGATACATTTCCAGTCCATTGTCATGTGCGGCACTTTTTGAAAACATAAGTATTGAAAGTACACCAGCAATCTTGATAACTCTTGTAAATCATCGCACCTGGATAACCTGGATAGCTGTAGGGCATGTGACTGAGGGAACATCTTAACTGCATCTTGCTAAAAATTAGGCCTGTGATAACCCTAGTTAGCTAATGATAGCAAGCCGTAGGACTTGATTGGCCGTGCTTGAATGCTTGCTCGTGATTAGCATGGGAATTATATTCCATCTCTTATTCTTCCTAATACTAGCTATTATTTTATTCTAACCCTGTTTTCTTGTCATTTAAGCCTTTTTTTTTATTTATTCTTCTATTTATTATCTGCTGGTTTAGTTCCTTAATGAAGCCTCCCTTGTGGCACTTGCTCTTTCTGGGGTCTGACCCAACTAGTTTTGTATGGCCAGATTTTGGAATGATACTCGAGGATCTTTCTGCTTATCAGCCAGATGGTGAACACCAGACGTAAACCTGGCAACGAGTGAGTTTCTTATTTTGCTCTCCCACTCTATTATAAATTATTCTTTAGAAGCGTTTAGCCGTCGAGCAATTGGTAGCTCGTGTTGAAACTAAATTTCTGTTTGCCTAAGCGCTGTAACGTGATTGACAAATCCTAGGATTGATCATGTATGACTTAACTCTTACTAGTCTCGTACTTTGTATGACTAGCTTTATGATCATCTGAATATATAATGTTTGGGACGCCTTACTTTGTATGTCTGATGATCTAATATCTTGTACATTTATTTGCTTGCTTAAGATTGAGTCACTAGGCTTGTTCCTGACCATAGAGACTGATGGATTGTAGTTTAACCCTTACGCATCTAGACAGTCGTGACCGTATTACGAGGTGGGTTGTACTTCGATGTACGTAACTGGCTGTGTCTGTCCTCCGCTTTTAAGTATTCTGGTTCTGGGGCGTAAAACAGTTTAAGTGGTAGCCCAGGCAGGTCTTGTAAATCAAGAATGTGTGAGGGTTTTACCGTATAGATGTCTCAATCAGCATTCGCCCTTGATCTCTACTCGTGCTTTCTAATCTTCCCGAATCTTGGCCTGATAAGGTGCTTTATCCTTGATCTATCTTGGCCCTTCCTTATTATTTTTTATGTCATTTTCTTCAGTGGAATTATTTATGGTCCTACCGATCAGCCAGATGGAGCACAACAAGTGAACCAGCCGCAACCTGGAGACCAAACCTAGCACTTAGGGGCAGTATCCCGATTCATGCCTTTTGGGGAGCAAGAGCCGATAGTTCAGCCAGCCCAACCTGCATAGCCTAACAATAGAATCCTGATTCGACTCATCTGGGACTTGCTTGCATCACAAGATCGTCGGGGCGATGCCCTGCAGCAGACAGTACATGATGTCATAGGCAGAGTTGGTTATTAAGGGAACGATGCAGCTAACAGCTTCAAGCATCTGAAACCTTCTTTCTTTGATGGTAGTGAAGATGCTATTGTCGCTGATGCTTAGTGTTTGCCATGAAATATACAAAAGCAGAACAATTATCGGAGGACTGGACTTTTACTTCACAATACAAACTCGCTTGTACAAAGAAAGCCTAGGGACGAAAGCCTAGGTACAGCAATCTAAGTACAATTGTTTATTTTAGATTGTGGGGGGTGACGGTAGAGGCTCGGGAAAGCGACGGCAGCTCTGCCTTACTCCTTGGACGATCGGGTGCAGCATTGGCTCTATAGAAGAACTGCTGGGCGTTGATGAAGAAATGCTATCTCTTCAGGCTCTCGGGCTCTCTCTGTATATCTCTGTGTATATCTCTCTCCCTCTGTGTCTTTTCTCTTCCCCTTTTTTTTATCTCCGTCTCTTCGCAAGGGAATGGCACCTTGCTATTTATAAGAGTGGAGGGCCTCATTAGGGTTTGCAATGATTGCTCATTCTTGAAAGTCGGCGGCTAAGGATCACTGGATCTGGGTCGTTCATCAAGATTTGAGCAATAAATGTGATTGCATCAAATTTTTTGTGGGTAATCAATGTTGATTGACATAAATCCTCCCGATTTGTTATGCCAACCTCGGATTTCTCGACACGTGTCACTAATTTGCTTGTTTGCCAATGATCTGATTTGACCCCAATATTTTATTAGGATTTGTTGGGGGATTTTGATCAATCTGATACCACGTGCCTTGCTATCATGCCATGTGTCGTAACCGCAAGCCACAGCAGAAATCTGAGCCGCAGGAAAGTTACTCCTCATTGAGCCGCATAAGGCTGGCCACGTGTCAAGGCTGCCTGAGAGTGGCCCCCTGACTATTTGGACCGTATGGTAATGATTTGAGCCGCATGAGTGTGGATGACCGCATGAGTGAACCGCATGGAGATAGTCCTCGTGAGCCGCATGGGGATGGTCTTCGTGAGCCGCATGGAGCTAGTCTTCGTGAGCCGCATGGGGCTAGTCTTCGTGAGCCGTATGGAGCTAATCTTCATGAGCCACATGGGACTAATCTACGTGAGCCGCATGTGGCTAGTCTTTATGAGCCGCATAGGATGGTCTCTACTTGAGCCGCATACGATTGTCCACGTGTCAAGGCCGCATGACAGTTTCTGAATCTCGGGGGATTGTGCCAGAGATTTCCCTCATTTCCCTAGGAGTCTGCCATTATGACGGAGTCATCATTGTATTTTTGTGTCAGGGCTGCCATGTGTCAGAGCTGTCAGCTGTCAAGGCATTTAATGCAGTAGAGGACAAACGGAAGAGTTGTTTGCAGGCCACGTGGCTCCTTTCCGAGCCGCATAGAACTTGTTCGAGCCGTATAGACGCTCGAACCGTATGGATACTTGAGCCGCATGACTTCTCTGAGCCGCATGGGGCTCTCTGGCCGCATAGATCTTTCTTTATTCTTTTCCATGCTTCTACAAGACCCCTTTCAAAGTTTTCAATTTGTAAAATTGAAATACTTTGAATAAGAAGCATGGCCATGTATAAATTCTCCTGGCCGCGTATGATGTCCTGGCCGCATAGATGTCTCGACCGCATGGATGTCTCGGCCGCATGGATGTCTCAGCTGTATTGAGTCAATCAGCCGTAGGGACTTTCGGGCCGCATAGCTCCTTGCCACGTGTGCGCGTCATTAATTGCCTCAAATTCGTTTTAGTGCCGCCTTTTGGAGTTGTGTAATACCGAACTATAGTCGGCCTTTTCTTGTTTCTGTTTTTCTTTTCTTTTCTTTTTGAGAGGGAGATGGTCCCCGCCACATGCAATACTTTTTCGTCTTTTAGAATAAAGAGTACTTTTCATTCTACCCTTCATTTGTATTGCTTGTTGTGCTTGTGGTGTTGTGGTGATGTTTGCCCCGCATGGGGGGCTTGTTTGTGGACCTGTTACCCATGGTATACCTTGGTTTTAGGTACGGATAACAAGTTTGATTGGGGATACCTAGAACAGCTCCACGGTAATGTTGTTGTGGACGTTCCAAGTATCGGGAGATAGAGTGCCATGGAGTAGCTGGGCTCCCGGGACATGATGAGGAATGGTGGGCCTGTACTAAGAGACTTAGCAAAGGACATTTGTGGGCCTATTATCCTTGGCGTACCCCGACTTGGGATACGGATAATAGGATGAAGGGGAACCAACATACTTACTCAGAGGTAATGAGGACATGGCAAGTATGAGGGTTTTATCGTGGAGTCTTCCTACTCAGAGGTAATGAGGACATGGCAGGAGTGGACTCAACGGAGGATATTTGTGGTCAACAGAGGACATTTGTGGTCAGCAGAGGACATTTGTGGACCTATTACCCTTAGCGTACCCTAGTTCAGGGTACGGGTAATAAGACGAGAGAGAACCAACATACTTACTCAGAGGTAATGAGGACATAGCAAGTACGAAGGTTTTACCGTGGAGTCTTCCTACTCAGAGGTAATAAGGACATGGCAGGAGTGGACTCAACAGAGGATATTTGTGGACCTATTATCCTTGGCGTACCCTGGGGTTTTTGTTTTGTGGTACAGATAATAAGTCGAGGGAGGACCAACATATTTACTCAGAGGTAATGAGGACATGGCAAATATGAGGTTTTCTTCGACGGAGCCTTCCCACTCAGAGGTAATAAGGACATGGCAGGAGTGGGCTCAATGAAAGAGGGTACATAGAACGACTCAGAGGTAATAAGGACATAGAAGTTCTATGTAAAGGGGTAATTTGTTTTTGGCAGAAGTGAAACGACTCAGAGGTAATGAGGACATAGCCGTTTTAGAAATTTGTGGATCGGTTACCCTTTTGTGCACTGGGAGTGCGGGTAGTAGATCATGAGGGAAGATCTCTTCCAGTAAGAAAGTTCAGAGGTATGGTCATACATGACTTACTATCTAAAAGAGTGACCGGAATGTGAGTTCAGAGGCACCTGCGGGTACGTGACTCGATAATTTGGAATATGGAGAGGTGAGTTCAGCGGCACCAGCGGATACATGACTCGATAATTTGGAATATTGGAGAGGTGAGTTCAGCGGCACTAGAGGGTACATAACTCGATGATCTGGAAAATGTTGTGGAAGTGAGTTCAGCGGCACCAGCGGGTACATGACTCGATAATTTGGAAAATGTTGTGGAAGTGAGTTCAGCGACGCCAGCGGGTACATGACTCAAAAATTTGGAAAATATCGTTTAGACATAATATTTCTTCAGGAATTTGCCGTTGACGGGCAACATGAGCAAGTCTCTATTTTGTTTTGCGAGGCGGTAAGCACCGTTGGAGAATACAGCCTCTATGATGAATGGACCTTCCCATTTAGGCTAGAACTTGCCGGTGGTCTTGTGTGTCATGACCATCAGCCTCCGGACTGCCAGAACGAGATCGCCCACTTGGAATGTTCTTATTTTAACCTTTTTGTTGAAGGCTCCAGAGATGCGTGCTTGGTATAGCTCGATTCGCTGCTGAGCCAGGAGGCGCTTTTCATCTAAGGCATCTAACTCTTGTAGTCGACGACGGTAATTATCATCCGTCGTCAATTGATAAGTGAGAGCGACGCGAAGTGAGGGTATTTGAGTCTCCAATGGGAGAACTGCCTCACTCCCATACACCAGGGAGAATGGTGTGTTCCCTGTGGCCGTTCGGACCATGGTACGGTACGCCCATAAGCATTCACCAAGCTTCTCGTTCCAGTCGCGTTTATTGGAAGAGACAAACTTCTTGAGTAACTTGATGATGGTTTTGTTGAATGCTTCTGCCAACCCATTTGCTGCTGGATTGTATGGCGTCGAAGCAATATTCTGGATGCGGTGCTTGTCGCAGAACCGATAGAAGGCGTGGCTTGCAAACTGCGGACCATTATCGTGGATGATCCTTCGGGGCAGTCCAAAGCGATAGATGACGTGATGCTTAAGGAAGCTGATCACGTTTGAAGTCTTTACTTCTGCAAGCGGGACAGCTTCCGCTCATTTGGAGAAGTAATCTGTGATTGCGAGTATGAAGCGATGTCCTCGGGAGAAAGATGGAGTAATAGGACCAATGATATCCATTCTCTATGCTTCGAACGGCCAGGATGCCACTGTTGGATGTAGAAATTCAGATGGTTGGTGAATGAAGTCCGCGTAGACTTCGTAGGCTTTGCACTTTCTAGCATAGTCTACTGCATCTGCTACCATAGTGGGCCAGTAGTAGCCCATTCGGCGGAGGCGGGCTTGCAATTTAGGGCCAGGCTGATGGGCCCCGCAGACACCGTCATGAGCTTCTCGTACGGCTTCTTTAGCTTCTGCGTTTGACAGACACCGAAGCAATAATCCATCATAGGATCGACGATACAGCATTTTCGTCTCTGTATCGTAGAAGAATTTGAGAGAACGCCGTCTGATGGAGGTGTCTTCCTTTGGGTTCTCGGGCAGGATATCATAGACGACGAAGTCAATGAATGGTTGTCTCCAATCTGCGACATCGTCGATTGTCTGGGCGGAATAACTCGCCATGACTTGAACGTTGTTCTTGGGGCAGACCTGTTCGTGGCCTATCACATCCACCGATTGATGAGTATGATTAGGAACTGCTAGGGAAGCGGCCAGGCCTGCTAAGGCATCGGCTTCGATATTTCAGAGTCTGGGAACATGCTCGATGAAGAACCCCTTGAACGACGAGATGATGTCGATCGCTATTTGGTGATAGGGGATCATATCTTCGTGGCGGACTTCGTATGAGCCTCGGATCTGATTGACGATTAACTGAGAATCGCCGTATGCTTCAAGATATTCTACCCCCAGCTCTCCTGTAAGTTGGAGGCCAATGACCAAAGCGTTGTACTCGGCCACATTATTAGAGCAGGGTTCTGTGAGAGAGTAAGCACGATTGATCACCAATCCGGAAGGAGAAACCAGCACCACCCCGACTCCGACGACGATGTTGCCCTTGGGTCCAGTTCTCGAAGCACCGTCGAAGAACATTCGCCGTATATTATCGTGAGAGGTTGCATGCGAGTTGGCGACCTCATCTGGGATTTTTTCATATATTCTGGACGACTTCGAGCCTGGGTGGGCTGCCAAAAAGTCTGCCAGGGCTTGACCTTTGAACGCCTTTTGTGGGGACGAAGATCATATGATAGGGGGACAGTAATATTGCCCATGTAGCGAGATGAGAGCTGAGTGCCCCTGGTTTAGTCATGAGGACCCTGAGAGGGTTGACTCGTGAGATCACATGTATTGTTTGTCCAGTGACATAGTACCGCGTCTTCTGAATAGCGAACACCAGGGCGAGGCATTCCTTCTCTACAGCGGTGTATCGGTGCTCTGGCCCAATCATCATTCGACTGAGGTAATTTATGGCTTGTTCATGGCCTGCGTCGTTGTTTTGAGCTAGCAGGGCGCCAAGGGAATGCTCAATTGTGCGTACATAGAGTAGGAATGGTTTTCCAGCAACCGGTGCCACCATGACTGGAGGGTTCGACAAATATTCTTTGATGCTGTCGAAGGCATGCTGACATTCTTCATCCCATACGAATGAGACGCCTTTCTTCATGAGATGGGTGAATGGCCGACATCGCCCGGAGAGGTTAGAGATGAACCTCCTAATGTAAGCTAGCCTCCCTTGAAGGCCTCTGAGTTCGCGGAGATTTCTCGGGGGACCCATCTCCATGATCGCCTTCGTCTTCTCGGGGTCTACGTGGATACCCTGGGCGGTGATGATGAAACCCAAGAATTTTCTGCTGGATACGCCCAAGAAAGATTTTGTAGGATTCATTTTTAGGTTGTGTGCTCGCATCAGGTCGAATACTGTCCTCAGATCCTGCAGATGGTCTTCCTTACAGCGACTCTTGACGACGATGTCATCAACATAACACTCCACCGTCTTGCGTAAGTGGCCTCTGAAGATGATACTCATGGCTCTTTGATATGTGGCGCCGGCATTTTTTAAACCGAAAGGCATGACTGTGTAGCAGTATGTGCCAATCGGTGTTCGGAATGATGTATGCTTTTTGTCGTCAGGAGACATCTTGATTTGGTTGTACCCCGAGAAGCCATCCATGAATGACATACGTTCGAAGCCGCAGGTATTGTCAATCATGATGTCTGTGATAGGGAGGGGGAATTCATCTTTGGGGCATGCCTCATTCAGATTGCGAAAGTCGATACAGATTCGAATCTTCCTATTCTTCTTGAGGATGGGTACTATGTTGGCGACCCAATCAGGATGTTGCTCCTCACGAATGAAGCTGCTGGATATCAGTTTGTTGACTTCGGCTTCGATCGCATCCATGATGCCCGGGCGAAAGCGTCGCTGTTGTTGCTTGACTGGCTTTGCATCTGGCCGAATATTGAGTTTGTGTAGAGCAATATCGGGATTTAACCCCGGCATGTCCTCATAGATCCAGGCGAACACATCAATATATTCTTTGATAAGTTCCAGCAGCGATTCTCGCTCTTTATCTGTCAGGTTTTTACTGACGAAGATTGGTTTTGGAGAAGATTCGCTGCCGAGGTCGACCTGTATAACCTCGTCTTCAGTAGGAGGCTCTCTCTGTTTGAACCGCTTTTCCCATTGTGCATCCAACTGTTGGGCCCACGGCTCTAGCTCGAGGATTTCCGGAATGTCTTCATCTTCTTCATAAGCGTCGGCGAATGCCATGTTGACTGACAAGACTTGTCTGAATACATCTCCGATGCTGGTATCTGAGTCAGAAGTTGGTGACCCGGTTGAATGTGAATGCTAGTCACATTCTTCATCCAAACTCTCAGGGGTCGTCGTGGGTGTAACATACCCTAATCCACATCGAGTCTTGCTGTAGTAGTCCCGTGGTTTACCAGCCGGGACTAGTTGCTTCAAAGGTAATCGTCGCCCAGTGTCGTAGTTCAAGCCTGGCATCGTCTCCAGATCAAACCCTTGTTTTTGCATGACATACTTGGATTGGGGGCTATAAAGATACAGAGGCAGTCTTCCGGCATCTGATTCAAGGTCGGCTTCTTCTACGGTGAAGGGCTGCGGATCGTCCTTCCGGCCGAAGATGATTGGATGGTCTCCTCCCTCGATTATGCGGTAAGCGTCTTCTACTGGAGTAAGCTGGATTGCGGTGTACACATTTGTCACATGTGTGTGTAGGTGAGTGCCTATACCGTGTTCCATAGCATATATTGCACAAAGCTTATTAAGCTCGAGGTAGTTCAAAGATAGCCCTTTATTGATGAAGTAAGGTATCTTTTCTAGCGAGATTACATCATCTACGGAGGGTGCATCAGTGTGGGCAGCCACATACTTAGCTAGCTCTGGTTCCTCTTCGGCTACCCCCTGCGTAAATGAAGACTGAGAGGACGACCTAGGCAGCTTGATCGTCAGGGGTTCAGTTGGCGAAGCAGAGCGTAGAGTTGTTGGCAGACTAGCGACCCCCAGCTTGGTACTCGATGCTGGACGGGGAGTGGTTGGTTCGCTAGAGGTTCCAGGCCTTGCATCGGGGTGACGACCCTTCTTGGGAAGGCGTATCGTCATTGGTTTGTCGGAGGGATTGAGCTTCTCCGTTTGCGGCTGGCCGACTCTCGGCAGCCTGATTGTCAGTGGCTCCGTTGTGGGTCTTGGTACTTGGCCAGACCTTGGCAGCCGGATTATCATTTGTTCTTCTTGTGCCGAGAGACTGATTGCGTCCTTACGCAGAGTGGCTGTAAGGGGTACGAACTTGCCAGGTTTGCGAGCTTGGAGATGGATCGTCAGAGGCTCTTCTGATCCTGTGGCTGTCTCGGTATGAGCTTGCACATCTCCTTCATCAAGGTACCTCTTTGACTTTTCGTATAGGCAGAAGTCTGGGTAGTAGGATTCGATCCCTTTAAAGGGATCGATATCAGCAAATTCTGTCCTCACAAAGCCGTGTTTGTCGATATATTTGAAGCACTGGTGCAGAGTGGAAGGCACGATCATATAATCGTGTATCCATGGGCGCCCCAAGAGGATGTTGTAAGAAGTGTCTGCATCTATGACGTAGCAGGTAACTTCTGACTGGAGATCGCCAATCTGACACTTCAGACGAATTTTCCCAATTGGGTAGCTCCTGTCCGAATTGAAACCACTGATGGCGGTACTTGTAGGCGTCAAACGATGCATAGGGATGCGGAGATGATGTAACAGACCCTTCGGGATGATGCTTATGGAAGAGCCAGGATCAATGTGCATCCGATCCACCTTTACGTCGCCGATTTATCCAGTGTAGTATAGCGGGCGATCGTACAGGTTGGTTTTGATGAGCATATCCTGCAGAGTGAAGACAATGTTGGGCATCGCTCCCGTGCAAGCGATGTCTTAGAGATCTAAAGGCGGGTTCTCTCCTGTGAGGTTGACCTGAGCCAGGTATGCGTCAGCATTTTGGAGTACATCGCTCAAAGCTGCTCGTACATCCTTTGAGAGTCTCAGAAGCTCGTATAGTGACAACTTGGCCGGTGTATTGGCCAATTGCTCCAGAATGTCGAAGTTGTAGGGCCTCTCCAGCCCCTGTTGTGTCTCTTTTCGGAGGGATTTGTCAAAGCGAGTCTCCTTCGGCCTAGGCTTATCGGTCGTCGGAGGCTGAGCCGGTCCCGGAGCGTCAGTTGTAGCGGGCTGATGATCTTCGGTCGAGTTGTCAGCCACAGGTTGGGATTGTGCCCCAGACTGAGTGACGACGGTTGTAGCTTCTTCGATATCTGCCGAGATTATGCGGCAGGACCTGACTTTTCCACTTTTCTTCTTGCCAATGGAAGATGGCGTGGGCTGAGTCACTTCAGATACCAAGTCTGGATGGACCCACATGACCTTCCCTTGTGATGTGGTGAGGGGCACTAGACCGGTAGCCTGATCTCGGGGAGGTGGAAGATTCGCAATCTCCATTGTCGCCAGAGGGATAGGGACCACACCATCTTGAGTTTCTGTCGGAGGGAAGCTGCCAAATTGTACTGATACCATATTGGCTGCCACTGTTACCTCTTCGAAATCGATGGCCAGAGCGTTCGAATCGATGAGATTTTAGATGTACCGTTTTAGTTGGTAGCAGTCGTATGTAGCATGGTGGACGTAGCGGTGGTAATGTCAGTACTTAGGATTCTCCATTTTCGCCGGCCGCAGTTCCCGTCTTGGTGGAGGGAGCTGAATTCTGTCTCCTTGTATGAGCATGTCCAAGATGGGCTTCACGTGACCGTCTTCGAAGGAGTAAGTAATTTGCGGCCATTGTTTGTCTGTCGGCTTTGGCTCAGGTTTCTGTGCTGTATCGGCCACCATAGCCTGCTTGCCCTTGTTGTCCCAATTGTTGGAGGAGCTACCCCTATTGTTGGTGTTGGCGTTGGGACGCCTGCTCTTGTTCTCTCCTTCTGAGATGTGTAATCCCAGTTGGCGAGCCTTCTTTAGTCGTTCTTCGGCGCTTGTGGCACTGATGATAAATGTTTTCCAGTCCTTGAATTGACTTTCGCCCATCCAGAGACTGATTGTTGGGAGCAATCTCTTTTAGCAAATTTCAATCAAGGAGGAATCTGGATTTCCAGACGACAACTTCATTGCGGTTTGGCGAAACCGCTCGATATAGTTCCTTGTCAGCTCTTTCTCTCCTTGGACGATGTCCATGAGAGTGGACATTGTGATGTCTTGCCCTACTTCGTAAAATCTCTCCAAGAACATGCGCTTGAAGCCGGCGAAGGAGTGGATGCAGTTGTCCGACAGGTTGCGATACCAATCGAAGGCGACTCCTTCCAATGCCCCAATGAATAATCGTGTGAGGATGGCATCGTAATAGGGCAGATGGTCGGTGGTGACCTCGAAGTAAGTGATGTACCGACTGCCGGAGGTCTTGCCATCATACGGGTTGATGTTGAACGGCTTATATCTTGGCGAGAATAGAACATCCCTCCAGGCAGCAGGGTACGGTTGCCGTATTCTGAGGTCTTGAGAGGTTTTTCGAGCGTAAAACATGGCTCGGAGCTCCTGGACCTCTCTTCTCGCTTCTCGGGCCTTATCCACAGCGGTGGGGGCCGTTACTTCAGGAGGATTATTGCCCGGCTTCGGTGCCGCTGAATTCGAGTCCGTATTGACCGCGGGACCCGTACTTGTTTGGCCAGGCGTCCCTCCTTGGAGAGTTGGAAGGGCCGCTTTGATCTCATCCACAGACTTGACCAAGGCGAGCAGTATGGCCTCCAGAGTGTCGATGCGTTGGCGATCACTGGAACTCCCTTGGCTGCTGTCCGTCATGAACATCGTCTTTACATGAGGAGAGATGGACGGAGCAGTAGAGGAAGCGCCCTCCGAATCATACCCCTGTAGTGAGAAGTCATCGGGATATGTGGGAATGTTCTCCTCTGGTTTGGACTCAGAAGGAACAGTACCCCCAGTTTCCGAGTTTGTCTCGTCTTGGGAATTGTGGATGTCCTCGGGGACGTCGGGGTTTGCTGCATCTGATGGGAGAGTTGTTTCCCCCGGCTCGTATTCTTGGAATATCGGATTATCGTGGATATTCTGAGGAGTGCTACCCCTAATCCCAGCAACCCTCAGTGGTGTGGACAACGAATTTTCTACTGTAGCAGATTTTGTCTTAGAACGGGTGCCTTGGAAAACTCCGGTGGTGGGCACCCGCTTAGACGACAGTCTTTTGGTCAAAGTGGTTAAAATCTTCGGGCTAGGAGTACTGGTCTTCTTTTCTCTCCCATCGGCGGGGACTTTCTGAGCAAAGTTGCAGGAGACGACGGAAAGTGCCTCGTCTTCTGAAGACGGCTGTTGCAGTCTTTGAAAGACGGACTGCCGGTCTTTTCGTACCGACGCGTTATTGCAGCAGCAGTTGACGATGACTTGGGTGCAATGACGTCCATGGAAGGACTCTTTGTGCCCCGATGCATCTTTTTTTTTCTTTGCGTTTGTGGAAGATGGCCTCACGCAAGTCAGATGGGTCTGGATCGACCATGTTCGCTCCCTAGATTTTGGGAGACTTTTGTGGACCTCTCTGTCTGTTTGCCGCCGGGGGCTGGACTTGAGTGGTTCTGTATAACTTTCCATCAGAGGCCCGTATAATGGTATATGGGACGCTCGGATGGTCAGAGGTCGGATCAGCGGACCGAGCTTGCCAAGCTCGTGCTGCCCTAGACTTTTTTACTCTAGTGCGTAAGGGCACATAGTAGGAAGAGTCTAGGTGGTGTTGGAGAGAGTCAGACATGTCTTCTTGAGAGCATAGGAGATCAGGGCCATAGGAGAGGCGATCGAAGACAGAGCCGCGTGGAGCAGGCGACATGCGGCTAGCATCAATAGTCTCCATGCGGCTGGCAGTCGTAGCCGCATGAGCTTTCTTCATGCGGCTGAAAGTCTCAGCCGCATAGGTCTTCTCCATGCGGCTGGAAATCCTGGCCGCATGAGTATTGTGCTTCTGGCGAGTAGTCTCAGCCGCATGGTCATCGTTCATGCGGCTGGCAATCTTGGCCGTATGAGTCTTCGTCTTGCGGCTAGTACCCTTTTTCGATTTCTTCCTGGAGCACATAAGATCGCACTTTGCCCGTGCAAGTCCAGCATCATAGTACTTTCCTCTGTCGGACTTGGGGACATCAGAGTCCTCTATGGCTCGAAGTGGGGCCGCGCGAGAGTCGCCTTCGCCGTCTTGGGCAGCAGAGAGTACTCCGTCCAGAGTTTGGGGAGGAGCAAATGATTTTGGCCTCCACTCGCAGCGAGCTTTCTTTGAGCGGGTTCGCTTCTGGACCGGGCCAGCGCTTCCTTCAGAGAGCATTTCTTCAAACGCCTATTGGTCGACGCGGACGACCATCTTCTGTTGCGTTGAGCCAAGTTTGGCTGCATCCGATTGCGTCACCAACTCCTCAGCCGTGGAGAAGTTTGTCCCCAGCAGAGTCGCCATCGTGTTTGTCATGAAATATAAAAAAGCAGAACAATTATCGGAGGACTGGACTTTTACTTCACAATACAAACTCGCTTGTACAAAGAAAGCCTAGGGACTAAAGCCTAGGTACAGCAATCTAAGTACAATTGTTTATTTTAGATTCTGGAGGGTGACGGTAGAGGCTCGGGAAAGCGACGGCAGCTCTGCCTTACTCCTTGGACGATCAGGTGCAACCTTGGCTCTGTAGAAGAACTGCTGGGCGTTGATGAAGAAATGCTATCTCTTCAGGCTCTCTGGCTCTCTCTGTATATCTCTGTGTATATCTCTCTCCCTCCGTGTCTTTTCTCTTCCCCTTTTTTTATCTCCATCTCTTCGCAAGGGAATGGCATCTTGCTATTTATAAGAGTGGGGGGCCTCATTAGGGTTTGCAATGATTGCCCATTTTTGAAAGTCGGCGGCTAAGGATCACTGGATCTGGACCGTTCATCAAAATTTGAGCAATAAATATGATTGCATCAAATCTTTTGAGGGTAATTAATGCTGATTGACATAAATCCTCCCGTTTTGTCATGCCAACCTCAGATTTCTTGACACGTGTCATTAATTTGCTTGTTTGCCAATAATCTAATTTGACCCTAATATTTTATTGAGATTTGTTGGGGGATTTAGATCAATCTGATGCCACGTTTCCTGCTATCATGCCACGTGTCATAACCGCAAGCCATAGCAGAAATCTGAGCCGCAGGAAAGTTACTCCTCATTGAGTCGTACAAGGCTGGCCACGTGTCAAGGCTGCCTGAGTGTGGCCCCTGACTATTTGGACCGCATGGTAATGATTTGAGCCGCATGAGTGTGGATGACCGCATGAGTGAACCGCATGGAGATAGTCCTCGTGAGCCGCATGGGGATGGTCTTCGTGAGCCGCATGGAGCTAGTCTTCGTGAGCCGTATGGGGCTAGTCTTCGTGAGCCGCATGGAGCTAATCTTCATGAGCCGCATGGGGCTAATCTACATAAGCCGCATGGGGCTAGTCTTCATGAGCCGCATAGGATGGTCTCTACTTGAGCCGCATACGATTGTCCACGTGTCAAGGCCGCATGACAGTTTCTGAATCTCGGGCGATTGTGCCAGAGATTTCCCTCATTTCCCTAGGAGTCTGCCATTATGATGGAGTCATCATTGTATTTTTGTGTCAGGGCTGCCATGTGTCAGAGCTGTCAGCCGTCAAGGCATTTAATACAGTAGAGGACAAACGGAAGAGTTGTTTGCAGGCCACGTGGCTTCTTTCCGAGCCGCATAGAACTTGTTCGAGCCGTATAGACACTCGAACCGCATGGATACTTGAGCCGCATGACTTCTCTGAGCCGCATGGGGCTCTCTGGCCGCATGGATCTTTCTTTATTCTTTTCCATGCTTCTACACTTAGCTACAAGATATAGTGGTTATTCTGGAGGTAACCCAAATTCTAAAGAAAAAGAAGGTGGCCGTTGTGCGCCTACAATTATTGGACTAAGCCCGCAGCTGGTGGGTGATGCTAGTAGTTGGATTGGCGACACCTATCTTATGGACGGTATTCAGTGACAAATTCTAGACGAAGTACTTTGATGCAGTAGCTCGGTATGATCTACAGACCAGATTCAGTAATCTCAAGCAGATAGGAAGGACGGTCGATGGATATACGGACGAGTTTTTTAGGCTTAGTCGATTTGCTCCCACCTTTGTGGCGACCGAATTGGACCGAGTGCAACGATTCCAGTAGGGACTCTACCTAGAGATCATTCTAGCATTGGAGCTGTTTGAGCACCAAACCTTTGATGCTATTTGAGAGCAGCTATGAGGCATGAATATACCTCCCAGAGGATAGTAGATCGAACTGGAGGACGGAAGATGCCTCATGGACAGTTGTCCCAGTCATCAACACCAGTCCCGACAACTAGGGCTTTGACTATTGGAGCTCCTAGAAGGATGACCACAGTTTTGTCGGTTCAGCACTCGACACAGACGTACCCTCGGCAACAGAGGCAGAAACAGTCTTCCGTAATGGGCAGCACTCATTGTGGAAAGCCTGGACACGTGGTTTCAGAGTGTCGCAGGGCACAGGGGTTATGCTTGGCCTGTGGGGCACCGGATCATAAAATTGGGTCCTGTCCTCATAGAGCCAGTTCATCTTCATTAACCCTAACTGGTCTATTAGTTAGAGGACCAGCACCAGTGCAGCAATAGTACCAGCCTCCGAGGCTGTTACCACCTCAGGCTCAATAATATGCTCAGGCCCAAGCTCGGATTCAGAACAGGCATAGAGGTCACCAGCAGAGGGGACCAGCACCAAGAGGACAGGTTCAAGCTATGGCTCTGACCGTGGCAGAAGCATTGGCATCAGGTGAGGTGGTGGCAAGTACCATTCTCGTCAACTCTTTTTCAGTATCAGTATTATTTGATTCGGGTACATTGCATTCATTTATGTCTGCATGATTCGCTATATGAATAGGACTGGAGCCCGAGTCATTATCAGTAAGGCTCAATATACTTACTGGTAACGGTCTTGTGGGAGTAGATAGAGTCTTTTTTTTGTGTCAAATCGTAGTTAGTGGTAGAGAGTTTTCCGCTAGATTGATAGATTTCCCGATGGTCGACTATGATGTGGTCCTAGGAATAGATTGGTTGAAGGATCAATACGCAAGAATAGACTGCCATATTGGCAGGATTATTTTTGGTATTTCGACGAAGAAGAGTTTTCATTTTCTAGAGGCGAAGTAGAACCTTTTCCACTAGTCTTGCAGATGGCGGTAGCAGCAGCAGTTCAGTTTCCCAGAGTAGTAGAAGAATTTTCTGATGTATTTCCCGAAGAGCTCCCAGGCATGCCGCCAGAGAGAGAGATAGAGTTCACCATTGATTTGATTCCAGAGACGACACCAGTATCAGAGAGGGTCTATAGAATGGCACCATCAGAGTTGGAGATCCTGCAAGATGATTGATGAACTCAGAACCTGTCATCACCACTTTTCTAAATTGGAGTATTTTATTAATTGTGTGATAATTTAAATTTTTGATTATTTTATTATTAATTGATTGGTATTTTGGCTTTGAGTAGTGCTTTTGGTAGTAGCAGATGGTTTAACCATTGATAACATTGATTAGAGACTAATCATGTGATTAGAATCCTATTTAGCTAATTAGATTTCAATTTAGAGCATTAGTCCTTTTAAGGAAACAATTTAATTCATTTAAAGGCTATTTTAGCATGTAGCTTTTTGGCCTTTTTGCTAATGGGCTTCATATGGACTTTAGTTGCATGGTGGCCCATCCTAAACCCTAACCTAACCCTAGAAACCCCCTGGTCGGCAATAGTTGTAGCCCCCCTTTTTGGTGTTATATGTTAGTAGCCACCTAGTTTGTAAAACCCTAGAAATTGCCCTTCTCTTCTAAAAGCCTATTTCCCTCAATTCTCATCCAAATCAATCCAAACAAAATGCATTACAATCCATGGGAGGAGAGGAACTTGCTGGAGACTTGCTAGCAAGGAATTGGAGGCTTTGGACCGGAGAAAATCGACGTCGACACGTTTGGAGGCTCGTTTCATTGAGATATTGACTCTCAATAGGTAAACCCCTCTAAACCCCTATAAATTCCAATTTTTCTTTATAGATTCATCCATCTAGGTACCTCGGACCTTTACATATAATTTGGAAGGATTTTGCATTCGTTTGATAGGCGTATCGGACGTATGTCGGTGCATTGGAACACGTGTTCGACGAAATGCCTTTTAGGATCGAAAGTTTAAATTTTTTCGATTCCGTTTTCACGAATTTGTTGTTGTGTATATTTGAAACAACTTTCGTGAAGACGAATATCGATTTGACACGTTTTTGGTGGCCAAATTGGACACGGACACCGTGCACAGGACCCCCGTGCGTGTCCTGCTACTCGAGTGTCATAACTCGATGCACAGGATACAGTTTCGCATGAAATTTGATGGACATATAGGGGCAACCTCTTCCCACATGCTCCTAAAATTTCATGGGGTTTCGTGGAGCGTGCATAGAGAAATCGAGGCCGCACGGGTTCTGCTGACTGTGTACGTGCGCGGAAATTGCCGCTGATACGGTCTTCGTTCGCGGACACGACGCGACGAGGACACGAATCAGGAGCATGGACACGAAGCCCTAGACCTAGGCTACCCAGAGACTCAACTATGTGGCACGATGTAGCTCGTGTTACGACCTACGGGGGTCGACACGCGCCCACGAGGCCCGGCGCGCGGGTGTACAGCCGCGCCGATGTGCGCCTTGTACGACACGTGGACACGTATTAAGGTGGTGTACACCTAGACCTAGATGTCACGTCCCGATTCTGTAGAATCGATAGTCGTCCCCCGGGCGTGATGCCGTACGAACCTAAGTTGCGATCGCACAATGCATAGTCATAAGGTTATCCGAAACACAATGTCAAGTTAGAGTACGCAGAAAAAATTGATTAACACAATTGAAATAGAAGTAGACTTTTTATTGATAATAAAACTTCATTTACAATGACTTCATTATATTCATTGCGGCGCGGGCTACAACATGACTCGACTTACAAAATGAACGCCGATGAGATAGTCGTTCCATACATTACATCCCTTTTACAAGCAAAATAGTTACACTTTCCACCTGCGATCGAGGGAAGCCGAGCCGCCATTGGTTTTCTTTTGTACTGAATGCGGAGTCTTCAAAAGGAATTCAGAAACAAGCCTTTACACGGACGAGGCTTCAAAAGTGTCCACGTCGCCTTAAGATTTAAGTGGCACGCCCTTCGGGATTCGGGGTACCTGCGTGGAGAGCGAGGATCAGTACATTACACTTTGTACTGGTGCGTGACAAATTTAAGTTCCAAGCTCTCATTTGGTTGAAGAGTTTATATGACTTAGTTCATGAATGTTTCTAACCATCCTAATGAATTCCAAACGAGCAATGACAAGCATAATGTAATTTACGTCGGAACTTACCACGGCGGACCGCGTTGCGCCTTATGAAACTTACCATGTTCTTCCCTGTCAATTGTTATCATTTTCATACCAAGTGCAATATTACGTGTGATTGGTCACTGGCATAACAAGCCATCCTAGACTCTATAGCTTTTGTTAGCCGGGGCCCTTGCAGCGCAAGTAACGAGCCCTGCTGCAAGTCCCTGCTTAACCCGTGCTATCATCCAGCACAGCTATACACCGTGTTTCCTTTCTTGGCCGAAACGGTCCCATGTCCTTGGGTTGCCGTTACGGAGAAACTTTACCTTGTCGACAAGTTGTCCAATGACCGAGTTCAGACAATATTTAGTTATTAAGGTCTAGCCTACATTCTCTTTGAAACTTGATCATTTCACCGTGTCCGTACCCTTGCATTCATTCTTTCATCCGCACAACACTATCGATTTGCTTAAGAAGGGGTCGAGAAAAGAAGGGTCAGCCACTCACCTTGAGTTTACTTCAGCGAGAGAAATTGTTGGCCGTGCTAGACGTCGCCTACGCGATTACCTAAAATTGCACAAGCAACCGATTAGAGTACTGCATTATTCAAGGAGTTCGATAGAAAATACGAGTTCGAAATGCAAGCCATGAAAACTATCGAAAATATTCACGAAAATGCATTCAGAAAACAAAGCCAAAACCAACGCAAGCGGTATAAAAAGCAGAGCAACGAGAGGTCTCTCCCGACTCAGCCGCAGAGTCAATCCTTGAGGCGCAACCCACTGAATATGGGACTTGGTTCCGAAGAAGACATTCTATAACGAGGAATGGATCTTAATCCAACCGTTCCCGTTCGATCGACTCGGTCGATCCTGACCTATCGGTCCCGACCGAATCGATAGCGACAGTGTTCCTTTCTCGCGTACCCCGTAAACAAGTACGGGGCACGATGTAGGGACGGGGCACTACACCATAACCAACTAAGAAAAAGTTTCGTCCTCGAAACTTAAAATAGAACCTACCTCTACGAGAACAATGAAGGAAACTTTTCTTTCATTTCTGACTCAAGCTCCCACGTCGACTCTTCGATCGAGTGGTTCCTCCAGAGGACGCGGACGAGGGGAATAGCACGGTTGCGGAGAAGTTTATCCTTACACTCCAAAATTTGTACTGGCTCTTCGACATATGACAAGTCCGCCTTCAGATCCAGCTTACCCAAATCTACAACATGGCTCGGATCATGCACGTACTTCCGCAATTGTGATACGTGGAAGGCGTCATGTACCTCTGACAACGTAGACGGCAAGGCGATTTGGTAAGCTACCGGGGCGACTCGCTTCAATATTTCGAACGGGCCGACAAATCTTGGGCTCAATTTCCTCTTCGTACCGAACCTGGAAACTCCCCGTATGGACATGACTTTCAAGAATACATGGTCGCTGTTTGCCATTAAAATTGTTTTGATTGAAATCTTAATACAAACAGAACAGTGATACAATATAGGACTTAGATGTAGTTCTAGGAGTACACTTTTGTTTAAGCTGGGTCCTTAGTGCCAATGGAGCGAGTGGTAATGCGTTGACTCCGTTGACCGGCTGACGGCGGTTATCGGTTCTCTGAAGGTGTTGATTGCTCTGGGTGCTGGAACTTGCTGAGAGGAGGAAGACGTTGAGTGTCTAGAACTGCCTCTCCGGTGATTCTCTGTTGTGGATTTTCTATGAGTCTTGTGTTCTGAGTCTCTGTGTGTGTGTGAAGGGGATGATCCTTCTATTTATAGTTTTGCAGGCTGGCTGCTCATGCGCGCATGTAGGATGCGCCGGTGTGGGGACGCCACGTGGAGGTTGCTGATGGAGGCGCATGGATGCTGCGCCCTGATCGAGGGGGAGAACTCTTCATACTGCTGTTGTGAGCCGGCACGTAGCAGAGGGAAGATCTTTTCGTTATGAAATCTCGAATGAGTTGAGTCAAAGGACACGTGTCGTCGTCTCATGGTTCGAAGATCTCGGATTTGGTGGAGAGGAGTGATCTGGTGAGCTGCGCCTTGGATTGGGCGCAGGAGGAGGCTGCGGCTCATAACCTTTAGGAGTTATAAACCATTTAGAGCGCATGGCTTTTGAGGCGCATGCAGGTGACCTTCCTTCTGTCTTTCGGGATCAGAGATCAGTCTGGGGCGCATGGCTTTTGAGGCGCATGCAAAACTTCAACCGGAGACTCTTCTTCTGTCTTTAGGGATCAGTGAAGGGTCTGAGGCGCATGGCTTTTGAGGCGCATGCTGGTTTGGACGCATGGCCGTAGAGGCGCATGCGGGTGTGGACGCATGGCCGTAGAGGCGCATGCGGGTGTGGACGCATGGCCGTTGAGGCGCATGCGGGTGGCCACGTGGCAGTAGCCGTCGGAATAGAGTCATGATGATGCTGACGTTGCCGACGCTTCGTTTTCTGAATAAAGCTGTCAACTGTTCAGACTTTGGGAGGCGTGCTGCCAACTCTGTCAGTTCAGCATTTAATGTTGGTGACGTTCGATGGACAGCTGAGTGGGCGCGTCGGTTGGCGTTCTACTCGGTATGGAGATGTGTGGGGGCGCACCCTCTATAATGCGCCGAGTACTGTAGGGCGCGTCTGTGTGATGCGCCTGATGCCGAAGGGCACGTCCGTGTGATGCGCTGTCTGGCTGGCGCATCGGACATGTCTTTTAATGATGCGGCTGTCTCGCTCTTCGAGTGCTATAAATAGCCGTTTGGCTGAATTCGAGGCGTCCGGTTCATCCATTTAATGTAAATTCATTGCACGGAATTCGGAGGGCCATCCACTTGGCGCGTGGGTTTGATCTGCCCGACCTATAAATAGTGACATGGAGAGAAGGTTTGCTTCTCATTCCCTCACGTACTTCCAATATGAACTTGAACATGCGGGTGCATTCTGTTGACGAAGTGCTCCCGAGGGTGAAAATGAGACGCTGTGTTGTCTTTGATGCACTTGAAGGTGACTGTTACATCCAAAAGACGGAGTCGAGGGCTTCTGAGGCAGGCGAAAGGTGCCTGTTGCATCCAAAGATAGGGATGCTCGAGCCTCGTCTCCGTTATTCCGGAAGAGCCGTAGATCGGAATGGCGGTGCTCTCTCTTCCTGCAAAGTGGGGTTTCCCCACTTTGATCGTGTCGAAAGCTGCTCCTTTAGCCGCGGTTTCGATCACGGTCTTCCTTCGGCTTTGGAGGCTCTTTCGAAGCCTCCCCTGGCCACAGCATTTGCGGTGCTCTTCTCTTCCTTGGTTCCAGCCAGAGGGTTAAATGCTTTGTGTATCGAAGCATTTATCGGGCGAGCCTGGTTGGAAGAGCGGCACATAACTGGGCTCTGTTCGGCCAGGTGAGCCTGGCTGGAAGAATTTGGCTGAAAGAATGCACATAACTGAGCTGCTGAAGAGATGATGGGATGCGCCTGGATGGAGGCGCATGGTATTTGCTGCGCCTAACTGACAGCGCATGGTGACTGCTGCGCCTATCGGAAGGCGCATGGTGGCTGCTGCGCCTATCTGGAGGCGCATGGTGGCCGCTGCGCCTATCTGGAGGCGCATGGTGGCCGCTGGCTGTAGATCTAGGATCTTTCTTTTGTAGAAATTCTCCTTTGTACAACCTTTTCTAGACATGTAATAGACTTTTATATATAAATAAAAAGTCCTTCTTCAAATGTCTATACTTATTGATTTTGCTGTGAAATTCTTCGTCTGAGTTCTAGCGCATGTAGTGTCTGGCGCATGGGCTTTCTGGTTGTGAAATTCCATGCTTCTACAAGACCCCCTTCAAAGTTTTCAAAACTTTTGAATAAGTTTTGGAATACTTTGAATAAGAAGCATGGAGGTCAGGGCGCATGATTTCTGGGCGCATGCCTGTTCGGGCGCATGCTCTTCTCAGTTAATGATGATGATGCCTCGGTAACCGAAAAGATTAATGATGATCTTTTGGTCTTATTTGCTGCTATCCTTGCACAGAACCCGAGGCGACGGCTGAGATCACACGTCATCTGTTCACGCGTGCGACCCTGCCCTATAAATAGGTAAGAGTTGGAGAGAGAAAGGGTTCTTCTTCTCTGTGCCTCTGCTTCTTTAGAGTTTCTTCTTCAAAACCCTAACTTCTCCTTCTTCGAGAGAATGGCTCCCAAGACTCCTCGCGGCGCTGCCGGCAAGGGGAAGGAGAAAGCGAAGGAGTCCGCGGAAGTTGCGGCGGCGGTCGTTCCCCGTCGGCCTGTCGAAGTTCGGCCGGAGGTGGTTGGTAAGTCTCATTGTCCGTACGCCAACGCACATAGGCCTTGAGTCTTTAATGATGTGCCGCGGTCTTTGTCCGCCGACGCGCATGGGTTTAAACCTTGGATGCGCCGAGGCTATGCCGCTGACGCGCATGGGTTCAAACCCTGAAGATGCGTCGAGGCTATACTGCTGACGCGCATGGGTCCAAACTCTGAAGATGCGCCGAGGCCATACTGCTGACGCGTGTGGGTTCAAACCCTGAAGATGCGCCGAGGCCATATTGCTGACACGCGTGGGTTCAAACCCTGAAGATGCGCCACAGTTTTCTCCTTTAGACACATTGTGTGTTCTCTTCTGACTTTTTCTGATCCTTTGCTAGTGTCGATGGCAATCCCACTTTTGAGTGAAGTTTTCTTGGAGGCTGCCTTCAACCAAATGGGAGTAGAGCATAACGAGGAAGTGATAAACCCTGCCCAAGATGCTCTTATGCTGGATCAGCCTCCTGAGAGAATGACCATAATTCGTGAACAGCAGTATTGGTTCCTCAAACGGATGATGGAGCGTGGAGTCATTAAGCCTTCCACATCTGATAAAGTGACCTTCCTGAAGCCTGAGTTCCTGTTCGGGGACCGTCTCACTTCTACTGACTCGTCAGTACTGAAGGTCAGGGAGGACTGGTTCTTTACTGCGAATGGAGTGCATATGACTGTTAAGCAACTTGAACGTCAGTGGCCTTTGACGTCCTTCTGTCGCCTTATTTCCCAGAGGAGGATGTCTTGGGAGCTTACCCCTTCTCAGGGGGGAGCGGTGACTGGTGTCATCCAAATTGATTCTACTTCCGACCAAAGGGATGCTTTGACCGTTGTACGGTCTGGGTCTTCTTACACTTGGCGGACTTTACGTCCTGGGAGCCTCTATAGTGATGTACCCATTGATACGTTTGCTTATAGTGCTTCGACTTTTACACATCGTATGTTTTTGATGGAACATTCCTACCCGACAGGAGAGTTTCGGGTGGAGGGTTGGTGCCATTACGTCTCCAAATGGGATAAACTGACGCTCTGGATCTTGTCGCGGTTTCAGACTGAGCTCCGAGAGATCGGGTTGACTGCCACGATCCGTGCTACCCAGGCAGGTGTTGACCTTAATAGGCACATGTTCCTCGCACTCCTGGAGATGTTTGATATCCATACCGGGACCTTCTTTACTCTGGTGGGGGAATTAGGGTTCGCACTTCATGAGATGTACGAGGTGTCAAAACTCCCTTGGGGGTCGGAACCCTATGAAGAGTACTTTCCCACCAACGAGGAACTTCAGGTCCTGGGGGACAGGGCTGAGGAGATGACGGCCGTCTTCAAGGAAGTGGCGAGTCATCATTACTATATGCAGAGACGGGATAGGAACGGGACGCAGCCTCATGTGACCGCTTGGAGAGATCATGTCTTTAGACAAGACAAGGAGGATCCCTCACAATTTTCCACTCCACCGGCGCTCTCTCGTAGCGAAGTGTTGTCCGAAATGAGCAGGTTAGGGGAGAAAAAATCCCCGAGGAAATGAGGACCAGCAGTCAGATGCACGTTCCTACAGCTGCTTCTGGCATCTTGCTTATCGGATGTCACCCAAGGCGGTGTTGGCATCCTACCTGATGATATGGCTCCGGGATTGCATATTTGCGGGCGGATCCGGTACCGTAGAGAGGGTAACCCGAAACTTAATCCTGCCAGCCGTGAAGCTGGTTTTCGGCCGGCGTTTGGCTCTTCTCCCCGCAATGGTATGTAACCTGCAGCGAGGTTTGAGAGAGTTTGCTGGAAATGTGATTCATGACAGAGGCCGAAACAATAACTTCCCGCGCGCCGAACTGCCGTTTCACTATTTGATGGGATGGCTGATTCTGCATCATCCCAGTGTGATGAGCCCAGGCTCGGAAGGGGATTATAAGGCTGGAGATGCATTCCTTCGTCGTTTCCATCGGAGGAGCTGGTCACATACTGGTGTCCCGGTTTGTAGAAAGGTTTTATCCCGTTTTCAGGGTTGGGAGATCACCAAAGTTGGTCCCATCTATTTGGGTTTTGAGGCCAACGAGGATTTACGGGACCTGGGCGAAGGCACTACCACTCTGCCTCAATGGGGATTCCGCTGGTTGCAAAATATCCGGCCGTCCCATCTGGTGTACCGGAACCGGAATCAGTGCTACCTGGAACCGTACTTGCCGAGCCGTTTTGCGCGGCAATTTGGTTATGCTCAGATGATGTTGGATAACCCCAGTAATACCCTGGGGTATGTTGGAAGTTTGTTGGATGGTGCACGAGCTTGGCATTACTATAATTCCGGATGTACCGGAGCTCGTTTTACGTTGCCCGTCCCCGATCCGCGGCCGCCCATTCTTTACTCGGCCGCCAAATTTTACTGTGTTATGGCTGCCCCGCCTCCGGATATGATAAGGAGACCAGCCTTATCGCAGGCACCCAGTTAGCAGCGACTGGGGATACGCCAGTGAAGGCCCGGCCGCATCGTCCGTCAGGGGTGGGTCAACGGAGTGCCCCATCCGCATCATAAGCCGAACCCTCGGGCGATCGACCGAAACGATGTACAGATGCAGGGGCTGAATCTCTTGTGTCGAAGAAGCAGAAGAAGGCATCGTTACCGACGGTGTCATCGGATTCGGCGTCCGAAGAGGTAAGGACATCCTACTAAATCTGATTTTGGTTCCGCCACTTACGAGATCCCATCTTCTTTTGTAGGAGCCGCTAAAAAGAAAACCTCGTACCCCAAAGTCGGGTGGGAGTAGGCGAGAAGAGATGGCGAGCTCGTCTGGGGTGCGTATCCCGCCGACAATGATGTCTCTCATGGAGGAAGATCCGGAGGATACTGTCATCGTGGAGGTTCCGGTTTTTCCGGGTTATGTCAGGAGGGAACCTGAGGATGGTGCAGCTTCCGAGGTGGTGAAGGCCACAGCGGAGGCTTCACATATCGAAGGTTTAGCAAGTGCGCAGCTTCCTGGTGATGAAGAGGAATGGAGTTCATCATCTTCCGATGACACCGCTCCGGAGCTGCAGGAGTCTGTTGCGGGGGCAGCAGAAGCAGTGGGGATAGAGGAGAGGGTTGATTCCCCTCCTGGTCATGATGAAAGAAGGTCGGCCGAATCATTGCCGAATCCTTCCTTGGCTTCAACCATGGACATAGAGATGGCTACCGATCAGGCGGTAGCGACAGATTTTGTCCCTGTAGAGGGATTTGAGAAGAGTGAGACCCTTCTGCCGGTCTTGTCTCCTGGGGCTGGCCAGGAGATAAATGTTGATCTCCCCGTTTTGTCGGGGGAGGTAGCTGATGCTGATAGAATGTCGGGGGTAGAAGAGGTGGCCGTTGGCGTCGATGATTTCTCCGAGCTTGAGAAGGGTAAGGGTGTGGAACCCTCTGTTGCTCCTTCCACTTGGGGTACTATCACGACGCATGTGCCGGCTCCTTCTGTTCCTTCGACTCCTCGGGCTAGCAGTCTGGGCCCTGTTGATGAAGAGCCTATTGCTGCCGAGGTTCGAACCTCTCAGATCGAGGTTGGCAGATCTTCCTCCGGTCCGCAAACTGTAGTAGCTCCCTCAACTCCTGCTATGACGCCGCAGGTATTGGCGGAAGCCGACGGGTATGTGAAGTTCCTCGTCGAGGGAGTGTACAAAATGCTGGAGAAAGGCGTATCTGCAGTGATGGATGCCAAGGGGAGCTTTGCGGCGGTAAAAGCTTTGGCAATGCCTTGTATCGAGCTGATCCGCATTCACCAGGGCCATGACCATATGGCCGAAATTCTGGAGGTTTCGGTGATGGAGCTGGACGAGCGGCTCGCGGAACTGCAGCGCATCCAACGAAATGACCTCTCGGTCTTGATAGATGCAGAGATAGGGAAGTCGATGGCTGAGATCGAGGCTTCCCATCGAGCCGATGTGAGCAGTTGGGAGCGTGAAGTGGCTGGGACTGAGGCTGCGGCGGAGCAGTTGTCTCAATCCATGAAGAAGACGACGGAGAAGCGGGCTGTGGTGGATGCTAACATCGCAGAGGTTGATGCTCAGATGTGCCGTCTTGAAGACCAGCGGGCCCAACTTCAACTAGAAGCTGATCGTGTCCTGGCTGAACACGTGGCATTCAAGCAGGAGGAAGCGACTCTTACTCAGCGGACCCTTGCTTTGGCTCAGCAGCGACGACAGCTTGATGAGAAGTATGAGAGTAAGACTTCCGCTGAGGCTGTCGGGTTAATGCGTCAAGAAGCCGAGCTGTGAGTCCAGGCGACTGTGGAAACTCGCACTGCCGACCTGAGACGTCGAGTCAGAGAACTCTCATCCTACCCTGGGGAGGATCGGGGATTGTAGCTTCTCTTCTTTTTATGTGTTTTTTGCAACTCTTGCTGGGAAAATAGCGTATTTCTGTACTCCTTTTGAAAATAAAGAAATACACTATCTCTTTGTGATGTGTTCATTTTTGATCTCATGAACTTGATGATTTATGTGGACCTATTATCTTTTGCGCACCTTGGTTTTTAGGTACAGATAATAAGTATAAAGGAACCAACATGTTTGCTCAGAGGTAATGTGGACATGGCAATCATTAGGTTCAAATGATAGAATCTTCCTACTCAGAGGTGTTTATGGACGTGGTAGGAATGATCCTGGGGGATACGCTGAACAACTCAGAGGTAATGTGGACGTGGAAGTTCTGCGATCAATGTACGACAACACAGGAGTTATTTGTACGGGATGTTTACTCAGAGGTAATGTGGACATGGTAAACATGAAGGATAGCGTAAGCTCACGAAATGTAAGGTTCCGCTTTGTAGGATGTAGAGAGACAACTCAGAGGTAATGTGGACGTGGTTATCTTTCTACGGAAGGATGCCACGGAACAGCTGGGTTCCGGAAGCGATTGATTTTGTGAAAAGAGGTTGTTTGGGGAAATACATGTCTTGGAGGATGTCAAAAATAGTACTTCTTTAGGAACTTGCCGTTGATGGGCATCATGAACAAGTCTCCATTGGGTTTGGCGAGCCGGTAAGCACCGTTTGAGTATACCGTCTCAATGATGAAGGGTCCTTCCCATTTGGGCTCGAACTTCCCTGGTGTCTTGTAAGTTAACACCATTGGCCTTCTGACTGCTAAAACTAGGTCGCCAACTTGGAAAGTTCTTTGCTTGACCTTCTTGTTGAAAGCCTGTGATATACGGGCTTGGTAAAGTTCGATGCGTTGTTGAGCTAGGAGACGCTTTTCGTCAAGTGCCTCCAGTTTCCGCAGACGACGACGTTGATTGTCTTCTTCTGTGAGATCGTTTGTGATTGCCATGCGGAGCGAAGGTATCTGTATCTCGAGAGGCAGTACTGCTTCGCTCCCGTAGACCAGGGAGAATGGAGTGTTGCCTGTTGGGGTCCGTACCGTTGTGCGATAGGCCCAAAGGCATTCGCCAAGCTTTTCGTCCCAGTCGCGTTTGTTGGACGACACGACCTTTTTGAGCAGCCTGACGATAGTTTTGTTGAACGCCTCGGCCAATCCGTTTGCTGCCGGATTGTAGGCGGTTGAGGCCACTGAAGGTGTCCTGATCAAGGCCGACCGCATCTCAAACACTGCTTGAGTTAGTGCTTGCATTGAGGCAGAGAGGGTTTTGAGTCCTCCCTCTAGCGAGTCTATGCGCTGGACAATGTCCTCTGGCGGCGCATCAGTCTCAAGATCACCCCCGGTCATGTATACTGTCATGACACGGCCGGAAGTGGATGGATTAGTTGAGGCTTCGCTCTCAGCCTCGCTCTCATGTGGGGGAGTCACTTCTTACGGTGTTTGGCCACCCCCAGCCACATTCTGGAGTTCGTCTTCGACAGGCGCATCTGCAAGGGCCTGACTGCCCTCAGCTCTGTCTTGAAGGGCCTCTTCATTTTCAGCACTACCCCCGACGGTGTCCTGGTGGACATCGTCCTTTTGAGGGGCTTCAAGGAGGCCATCTTCGCCTTGATGAAGATCCGCCGCAGCTGTGCTTTGGACATCTTCGTCTTCGGAAGGAGGCTCGACAAGGGTCTGGCTACCCCCAGCTTCCTCCAAGGACTTCTTCCTCGACCGAGTGCCTTCGAACACTCCAGAGGTCGTGACAGCTGCCTTGGATTTCCTCGGCTGGCTTTTGGATGAAGACGAGGAATTGGCAGTCATCTTCCAGACAGATGAGGAATTGGAGATCACGTTGCATGACGCAATCTTTAGTTCCTCTTCTGCTGACACCTTCGTCCCCAGGCGATGTCGGAGGGGTGTCGATGATTGTAGCCGTTGGAAGACCGACTGCTTTGGCGGTACTGCCGTCTTGCAACAGCAGTTGATGGTGACGACTGCACAAGTGTGCCCCGTGAGAGGCGCATCGTGCTTGTTGGTCAACTCTTCTGACCGGCGCTTGTGAGTGATCACGTTGCGCAAGTCGTTGGAGGAGAGTGCTACCCTCACACCCCTCTCAGGCGCATGGCAGGGCCAAGCGCCGGGGTGGTCGGGTAAGTGCTGCGCCCCCTGATCTAATACCAAGCAGGCATCACGATCAGTAGTGGGGGAACCACAGCATTTGAAGTGACTTGAACGGACCTCGAACGCACAACCAGAGGAGGCGCGGGAGTTCAAGACCACAGAGTTTGCCTCTCTCGGCTTGGTTGTGCACGCAGTGAATGCGCCCAAGCGAGATGAGGACTTTGAAGGTCGACTCGTTGTCGGTGCAGAAGCACTTGAGTCAACCTTGTACAGCTTGCCATCGGCAGCGCGCGTGATTGTAAGCTCGTGCCTCTGGCTGGCTCCTGGCATAGCACGTTTGTGGCGCATGGCCCGTGCCGCCTTGGATTTCTTCGTACCAGCCCGCTGGGGCGCATAGTACTCAGCATCCAAATTCTCCTCGCCATTACAGCGAGTGAGTCTGTCAAAGACAGAGGCTCTTTGTGGCGCATCAGAAGTGATACGCAGGGCATTGGCTGCGCCCCTGCTCCGTCGACGTATCTTCCTCGCCTGAGAGGAAGATGGCTGGGGAACGTGGTCAGCCGCACGCTTCCCCGAGAGATGCGCTGCATCAGCGGGCGCACCTTGACTGCTGAGGACGTCAGCAGAAAGGAAAGGCTGGACGGGCGCATCCCCTTCGACGGTGGTGCCCGAGGCGTCGACTTTGCGCACCCAGACTGCGCGGGTCTTCTTCGGCTTCGACAGCCGCTTCGAAGGACTCGCACTTCCTTCAGAAATGAACTCCTCGTACGCCTGTTGATTAAGGCGCACTACCAGCGTCTTGTGGGAGGAGCCCACCTTCACGTCGTCGGCCTGTAACATGACTTTCTCGGTAGAGGAGAAAGAGGTCCCCAGCAGAGTCGCCAGCTTGTTTGCCATTAAAATTGTTTTGATTGAAATCTTAATACAAACAGAACAGTGATACAATATAGGACTTAGATGTAGTCCTAGGAGTACACTTTTGTTTAAGCTGGGTCCTTAGTGCCAATGGAGCGAGTGGTAATGTGTTGACTCCGTTGACCGGCTGACGGCGGTTATCGGTTCTCTGAAGGTGTTGATTACTCGGGGTGCTGGAGCTTGCTGAGAGGAGAAAGACGTTGAGTGTCTAGAACTGCCTCTCCGGTGATTCTCTGTTGTGGATTCTCTGTGAGTCTTGTGTTCTGAGTCTCTGTGTGTGTGTGTGAAGGAGATGATCATTCTATTTATAGTTTTGCAAGCTGGCTGCTCATGCGCGCATGTAGGATGCGCCGGTGTGGGGACGCCACGTAGAGGTTGCTGATGGAGGCGCATGGATGCTGCGCCCTGATCGAGGGGGAGAACTCTTCATACTGCTGTTGTGAGCTGGCACGTAGCAGAGGGAAGATCTTTCCGTTGCTGAAATCTCGGATGAGTTGAGTCAAAGGACACGTGTCGTCGTCTCATGGTTCGAAGATCTCGAATTTGGTGGAGAGGAGTGATCTGGTGAGCTGCCCCTTGGATTGGGCGCAGGAGGAGGCTGCGGCTCATAACCTTTAGGAGTTATAAACCATTTAGAGCGCATGGCTTTTGAGGCGCATGCAGGTGACCTTCCTTCTATCTTTCGGGATCAGAGATCAGTCTGGGGCGCATGGCTTTTGAGGCGCATGCAAAACTTCAACCGGAGACTCTTCTTCTGTCTTTAGGGATCAGTGAAGGGTCTGAGGCGCATGGCTTTTGAGGCGCATACTGGTATGGACGCATGGCCGTAGAGGCGCATACGGGTGTGGACGCATGGCCGTAGAGGCGCATGCGGGTGTGGACGCATGGCCGTTGAGGCGCATACGGGTGGCCACCTGGCAGTAGCCGTCGGAATAGAGTCATGATGATGCTGACGTTGCCGACGCTTCGTTTTCTGAATAAAGCTGTCAACTGTTCAGACTTTGGGAGGCGTGCTGCCAACTCTGTCAGTTCAGCATTTAATGTTGGTGACGTTCGATGGACAGCTGAGTGGGCGCGTCGGTTGGCGTTCCACTCGGTATGGAGATGTGTGGGGGTGCACCCTCTATAATGCGCCGAGTACTGTAGGGCGCGTCTGTGTGATGCGCCTGATGCCGAAGGGCGCGTCCGTGTGATGCGCTGTCTGGCTGGCGCATCGGACATGTCTTTTAATGATGCGGCTGTCTCGCTCTTCGAGTGCTATAAATAGCCGTTTGGCTGAATTCGAGGCGTCCGGTTCATCCATTTAATGTAAATTCATTGCACGGAATTCGGAGGGCCATCCACTTGGCGCGTGGGTTTGATCTGCCCGGCCTATAAATAGTGGCATGGAGAGAAGGTTTGCTTCTCATTCCCTCATGTACTTCCAACATGAACTTGAACATGCGGGTGCATTCTGTTGACGAAGTGCTCCCGAGGGTGAAAATGAGACGCTGTGTTGTCTTTGATGCACTTGAAGGTGACTGTTACATCCAAAAGACGGAGTCGAGGGCTTCTGAGGCAGGCGGAAGGTGCCTGTTGCATCCAAAGATAGGGATGCTCGAGCCTCGTCTCCGTTATTCTGGAAGAGCCGTAGATCGGAAGGGCGGTGCTCTCTCTTCCTGCAAAGTGGGATTTCCCCACTTTGATCGTGTCGAAAGCTGCTCCTTTAGCCGCGGTTTCGATCACGGTCTTCCTTCAGCTTTTGAGGCTCTTTCGAAGCCTCCTCTGGCCACAGCATCTGCGGTGCTCTTCTCTTCCTTGGTTCCAGCCAGAGGGTTAAATGCTTTGTGTATCGAAACATTTATCGGGCGAGCCTGGTTGAAAGAGCGGCACATAACTGGGCTCTGCTCGGCCAGGTGAGCCTGGCTGGAAGAATTTGGCTGAAGGGATGCACATAACTGAGCTGCTAAAGAGATGATGGGATGTGCCTGGATGGAGGCGCATGGTATTTGCTGTGCCTAACTGACAGCGCATGGTGACTGCTGCGCCTATCGGAAGGCGCATGGTGGCTGCTGCGCCTATCTGGAGGCGCATGGTGGCCGCTGCGCCTATCTGGAGGCGCATGGTGGCCGCTGGCTGTAGATCTAGGATCTTTCTTTTGTAGAAATTCTCCTTTGTACAACCTTTTCTAGACATGTAATAGACTTTTATATATAAATAAAAAGTCCTTCTTCAAATGTCTATACTTATTGATTTTGCTGTGAAATTCTTCGTCTGAGTTCTAGCGCATGTAGTGTCTGGCGCATGGGCTTTCTGGTTGTGAAATTCCATGCTTCTACATTCGCCTTCCGAAAACTCGAGGGGGGCGTAGGTACGTGTCGGCATAGCTTTTCTGTCGGCTTTGTGCTATCTTCAATCTCTCTCGTATTAACTTGACCTTCAGTACGGTCTGCTCCACCAGCTCCGGACCAAGTATCTGCCGTTCTTCGACTTCATCCTAGCAAATGGACGATCTGCACTTCCGGCCGTACGTACAAAGCTTCATACGGCACCATTTGGATGCTGGACTGATAACTGTTGTTGTATGCAAACTCGGCCAGCGGTAGATGGACGTCCCAACTTGACTTCAAGTCGATCGCACAGAGTCGTAACATGTCTTCGAGAATTTGGTTCACCCGCTCTGTTTGGCCATCAGTCTGAGGATGATAAGCTGAGCTGAACTTCAACTTGGTCCCCAGTGCTACTCCAGAAGCGTGCTACGAACCGTCCATCCCGATCAGAGACGATAGAAACTGGGACCCCGTGCAGCCGAACTATTTTATCAAGGTATATCTGAGCAAGGCGGTCGACGCTCAAAGTAACTTTGATGGCGATAAAGTGCGCTGACTTTGTTAGTCGATCGACGATGACCCAGATGGCGTCGTTTCCCCACGGCGTCCTCGGCAAGCCAACAACGAAGTCCATAGTGATGTGATCCCATTTCCACTCTGGAATGGCGAGGTTCTGCATCTCCCCGCCCGGTCGCTGATGCTCGGCTTTGACTTGCTGACAAGCCATACATTTTGACACAAAGAGCGCTACGTCCCTCTTCATGTCGTGCCACCAAAAGACAATGCGGAGGTCCTTATATATCTTGGTGCTGCCAGGATGCAAGGAATATTTTGCATAATGTGCCTCCGATATTATCTCCTTTCTAAGTTCTGCGTCGTCCGGTACGCATAGTCGTCCCTTCACGCGCAACACTCCCGACTCGTCCTCTGCAAAGTCGGACGCTTTCTCTGTCGATATCAGCTTCCGCATCTTCTCCAGGTATGGGTCATCCTTCTGTGCAGACTTGATCCTCTCCAGTAGGCTCGGTTCCACCCGCAGTTGTGCTAGTTTCATGTCTCTGAAACAAACTCGGAGCTCGATGTCCATTCCTTTCAAGTCACGCAGCAGTCGGTCGTTGATGCATAACGAAGCTAAGTACTTCTGGCTCAGCGCATCCGCTACCACATTTCCCTTGCCCGACGTATAGTCGATTGATAAGTCATAGTCTTTGATCAGCTCGAGCCATCGCCTCTACCGTAAATTCAATTCTTTCTGGATGAAGAGATACTTGAGGCTTTTGTGGTCCGTATAAATCCTGCATGCCACACCATAGAGATAGTGACGCCACAGCTTTAACGCAAACACAATCGCCGCTAATTCTAGGTCGTGCATGGGGTAGTTCTTCTCGTACGGCTTCAACTGCCGAGAAGCAAAAGATATCACCTTATCCCGCTGCATGAGCACACACCCCAAGCCCTGGCCAGAAGCATCGCTGAAGATTAGAAATCCCTCTGTCCCTTCAGGAAGAGCAAGTATCGGGGCCGAAACGAGCCGTTGTTTGAGCTCCTGGAAGGAAGCTTCACAGTCGTCTGACCACTTGAATGTGACTCCTTTCTGGGTGAAGCGAGTCAAGGGCGATGCAATCTTCGCGAAGTCCTTCACGAAGCGTCGGTAGTATCCCGCCAAGCCTAGGAAGCTTCGAATTTCGCTAACTGATGCGGACCGTTTCCAATCAGCAACTGCCCCGACTTTCTTCGGATCGACTGCAATGCCCGTGACGGAGATGATGTGCCCAAGGAATGAGACGCTGTTCAGCCAGAATTCTCACTTACTCATCTTCGCGTACAACTGATTCTCTCGAAGGGTTTGGAGTACCGTCCGCATATGCTCTGTATGTTGCGCTCGATCCTTCGAGTAGACGAGAATGTCGTCGATGAAGACTACTACGAACTTGTCAATGAACGGACGGAACACCCGATTCATTAGATCCATGAAGACGGCAGGGGCGTTCGTCAGACCGAACGGCATTACCAAGAATTCGTAGTGGCCATAGCGAGTGTGGAAGGCAGACTTCGGCACGTCATCTGGCTTGACTTTGAGTTGGTGATAACCCGATCGCAGATCAATCTTTGAAAATACTGTTGCACCTTGGAGCTGGTCGAACAAGTCGTCGATGCGGGGCAGGGGGTATTTGTTCCAGACGGTGGCTTTGTTCAATTCCCGATAGTCGATGCAGAGCCGCATCGATCCATCCTTCTTCTTCACGAATAGCACGGGCGCACCCCACGGCGAGACACTCGGACGGATAAACCCTCTGTCGAGTAATTCTTGTAGTTGTGCCTTTTGTTCCTTCAGTTCTGCAGGGGCCATTCTGTACGTAGCCTTCGAGATCGGCCGGGTGTCGAGGAATGTGTCGATGGTGAAATCTATTTCTCGATCGGGCGGTGCCGGGTAGCTCATTCGGGAATACGTCTGGGAATTCTGCCACAACGTCGGTCTGACCCACGTTTGTACCATCCTGTCGCATGTCTCGAACGGAAGCTAGATAGCCTTCGCACCCGGAATGCAGCATCCGTCGAGCAGATATTGCGGAGATCACCATGCAGGTCGGCGATGCCTCACCATACGAGTAGCAAAATTTCGGCACTCCAGGTATGCGGAATGTGACCTTCTTTTCAGCGCAGTCTATGGTTGTGTTGCACGGCCCGAGCCAATCCATTCCCAGAATGATGTCAAAGTCCTTCATGTCTAGAACTATCACATCCAGACCGATCTTTTGACCTCCGATACAGATAATCCTGCCGGCGCAAGCTAAGTTTGTAAGAATTGGTGTGCCCAAAGGTGTGCTTATGCTAAGGTCAAGACCTAATGATATTACAGGAAATTTGTGCTCGGCGGCAAAGTCCGCCGATATAAAACTATGCGAAGTGCCTGAATCAAATAACACACGAGCAGGCACATTATTGAATTTTAGTATACCTGACACTACTGTATCTGATGCCAGCGCTTCGTCTTGAGTCAAGGCGTAGACGCGCCCTGAGTATTGGGGCGACGATCTTGGCCATTTTGTAGTGCAGGTTGAGTGGGCAGAGGAGGTCGGGGAGCCTGTCCTCGATTCTCTTGGCGGTGTTGTTGTGGTGGTGCATTGGGACGATTCGGTCTTCGACCCATGCAGTCTCGAGCTCAGTGGCCCCTTTCTCCACAAACGAAACATGCTCCCCCGGTGAAGCAGTAGTTGGCATCGTGTCCGAGATTGTTGCACTTGGTGCATCAAGGTAGTGGGTTCTGCCCTCTATAGCCGCCGTTGTTTGGACGCTTTGACGCGTAATTGTTGCCTCCCATATAGCTAGGACGTTTGTGATTGGAGTGGCGCACAACGTCGTCAGCACCGGAAGGATGCAGGTTCTCAAGGCGGAGAGCGTGATTCAGAGCCTCGTCCACAGTCTTGTACTCCAGGACCCCGACATGCGCACCGATAGAGTGTCGCAGACCCACTTCGAACCGTAGTACATGGCACTCTTCAGTAGGCAGAAACTGACCAGCAAACTTAGACAACTTGTTGAATTCTGCGGCGTACTGTTCCACTGTCCGGCTCCCTTGCTTCAACTGCATGAATTCATTTTCTTTCGCTTGACGAACGGCTGATGGAAGGTACTGGACTTCAAAAGCTTTACGGAACATGGCCCAAGAGATCGGCACGGTGTTGTTGTCCGGTCGGATCGCTCGCTTGCGTATGGCCCACCAGTCGTGCGCGTTCAACCATAGTTGAAGTTGTGCGCAGGCGACTTGCTTTGATTATTCAATGCCGAGAAGTGATCTTCCAGCTCTTCCAACCAGTCGATTGCCATGGAAGGACCCTCGGTACCGCTGAAGGAAGTGCGGCACGCCTTCTTGAATTCGGATACTTCAAAGTTGTACTTTTTTGGTGTCACTAGTTGACGCTCGAGCTCCGTCATGTCGACTTCAATGGATTGGATTGTCGGTACGGTGGCAGCAGGTACGGTGACGGTAGGCGTATTCACAGAATTTCCGTTGGCCGCCATTGTCTGGACGATCTGCTGCAGGGTATCCAACTACTTTTTTTGAAGTTTGGCATGTGCGTCGAAACGAGCTTCGAAGCGAGCTTTGAACTGGGCCTATCGTTCCTTCATCTGTTGATGTCGGTTCTCGGACTGGTTCCGCTGTGCCTCCATCATGCGCAGCATCCTTTCGATGGTATCGTTAGAAGGTCCGCCCCGCGAACGATGCGAACTACTAGAGCCGCTATAAGCGCTCTGCTCTTGCTCAGCCGTGGGTTCCGTCATTTCTGCGATACGAAGGCAAACGCATCAGTCACAAAATATTACGGACTCATTATATGGAACAACTTATCTCATCGATGCGAGGTCAAAGGATGTAAAGCTATGCTTTGATACCATTATGTCACGCCCCGATTCCGTAGAATCGATAGTCGTCCCCCGGGCGTGATGCCGTACGAACCTAAGTTGCGATCGCACAAGGCATAGTCATAAGGTTATCCGAAACACAACGTCAAGCTAGAGTACGCAGAAAAAATTGATTGACACAATTGAAATAGAAGTAGACTTTTCATTGATAATAAAACTTCATTTACATTGACTTCATTACATTCATTGTCGCGCGGGCTACAACATGACTCGACTTACAAAACGAACGCCGATGAGATAGTCGTTCCATACATTACATCCCTTTTACAAGCAAAATAGTTACACTTTCCACCTGCGATCGAGGGAAGCCGAGCCGCCATTGGTCTTCTTTTGTACTGAATGCGGAGTCTTCAAAAGGAATTCAGAAACAAGCCTTTACACGGACGAGGCTTCAAAAGTGTCCACGCTGCCTTAAGATTTAAGTGGCACGCCCTTCGGGATTCGGGGTACCTGCGTGGAGAGCGAGGATCAGTACATTACACTTTGTACTGGTGCGTGACAAATTTAAGTTCCAAGCTCTCATTTGGTTGAAGAGTTTATATGACTTAGTTCATGAATGTTTCTAACCATCCTAATGAATTCCAAACGAGCAATGACAAGCATAATGTAATTTATGTCGGAACTTACCACGGCGGACCGCGTCGTGCCTTATGAAACTTACCATGTTCTTCTCTGTCAATTATTATCATTTTCATACCAAGTGCAATATTACGTGTGATTGGTCACTGGCATAACAAGCCATCTTGTACTCTATAGCTTTTGTTAGCCGGGGCCCTTGCAGCGCAAGTAGCGAGCCCCGCTGCAAGTCCCCGCTTAACCCGTGCTATCATCCAGCACAGCTATACACCGTGTTTCCTTTCTTGGCCGAAATGGTCCCATGGCCTTGGGTTGCCGTTACGGGGAAACTTTACCTTGTCGACAAGTTGTCCAATGACCAAGTTCAGGCAATATTTAGTTATTAAGGTCTAGCCTACATTCTCTTTGAAACATGATCATTTCATCGTGTCCGTGCCCTTGCATTCATTCTTTCATCCGCACAACACTATCGATTTTCTTAAGAAGGGGTCGAGAAGAGAAGGGTCAGCCACTCACCTTGAGTTTACTTCGGCGAGAGAACTTGTTGGCCGCGCTAGACGTCGCCTACGCGATTACCTGAAATCGCACAAGCAACCGATTAGAACACTACATTATTCAAGGAGTTCGATAGGAAATGCGAGTTCGAAATACAAGCCATGAAAACCATCGAAAACATTCACGAAAACGCATTCAGAAAACAAAGCCAAAACCAACGCAAGCGGCGTGAAAAGCAGAGCAACGGGAGGTCTCTCCCGACTCAGCCACAGAGTCAATCCTCGAGGCACAACCCGCTGAATATGGGACTTGGTTCCGAAGAAGATATTCCATAACGAGGAATGGATCTTAATTCAACCGTTCCCGTTCGATCGACTCGGTCGATCCCGACCTATCGGTCCCGACAAAATCGATAGCGACAGTGTTCCTTTCTCGCACACCCCGTGGACAAGTACGGGGCACGATGTAGGGACGGGGCACTACACTAGACCCCACCTAGCTACGTGCACGAGCACGAGGCTCCTCGTGTTGCTTGCGGCATTCTATCGAGCGTGGCACGTGTGTACGAGGGTTTTCCTATGCGCGTGTATGTACCCGTGCGATACGTACTGTTTGGACACGATATGGATACGAATTCGACTCGACTCTGACACAAACATGTCATACACATGTACACCTTCGTGTTTGTCGAGTTTTATGAGTTTTGGTTGTGTATTTTGGATTTCGGGTATCTAGTTGGGTTTTGCTTATCGAGGTTTTCAATTTTGACAATTGAATTGAACTTGGGTATTCAAATTCCAGTTTTGGTATTTTCTGATTGATATAGTTTTTGCTAATTCTAGTGTTTGCTTGATTCATTAGGATGTTGGGTTCATTGAATATATATATATATATATATATATATATATATATATATATATATATATATATATATATATATATGTATGTATGTATGTTTTCAGTTGGAATGGGATTGTTGGGCAGCCCCTCGGCAGCCCCTTCCTTACCCACAGCACACACTAACACACACACACACACTCCCTTTCCCTATCTTCCTATATAAAAAAAAAAAAATATATATATATATATATATATATATATATATATATATATATATATATATATATATATATATATATATATATTATATATATTATATATATATATATACACACTCCCTTTCCCTATATATATATATATATATATATATATATATATATATATATATATATATATATATATATATATATATATATATATATATATATATATATATATTTTATATATATATATATATATCTTCTTTATATATATATATATATATATATATATATATATATATATATATATATATATATATATATATATATATATATATATATATGTCATGTTACTACCCCTACCAGCAGCCCAAACACACACAACAGCCCCTACTCACACACACACACACACACACACACACACACACACACACACACTTACCTTCACTTCTTGATATGTAGACATATATGAATAGTAGTACATTTGTGTGTGTATATATTTTTTAGCTTAGGGATTAATGAGTTAGTTTAGAAATGACCCAATAGGCCTACTTGGCATAGTTAACTAGCAAGTTCACCAAGTTGACAAAAGTCAACTTTGGGTCAAACTTGACCTAGACTTGATCCAAATGGACTTAAAATGACTAGATAATTCAAGTTTGACCTAAATTTGGGATAATGGACTAGTTGACTTAGGGTTGACCTAGTTTGACCAGAATGGTTGACCAGAGTTGACCAGAGTTGACGAAGAGTTGACTTTGACCTAGAACGACCTAGAAGCATGTAGTTTGCATTATAAACTTCATTTATTCTATCTTGAATACATTCTAACCTGTAATGCTCTAAATAGGACATTGTGACTCCGGTTTGGGCATCTGTATTCATCAGTCACTCAGGGAATCAGGTGAGTACATTCTCTGATAGTTCTTTCATTTACTTGTCGATTTTTATATTTTAGCTCTAGTCAGTTCTATTTGATTCTCTGTTACAAACAAGGATTGATATTTCTGGAATTTATGTATACGACACACACACCTTACTTGTCTAGCCTCTATTACAAAACCACTACAAGAATCACCTACAAGCACCTTCATGTTCTGACTAGATTTATTCTCGATTTATGTGTCGTGTTATGGATTCACTCGTACTAGTTGGGCGAGGAAATACTTGAGTAGACATATAAACATTCCCAAATACTCGAACCACCTCCCTGTGAATTATACAAGAACGATAGCCATCCCACACTTGGTCAGTTCATGATGTGCCGGATTACCCCTAGCCGTTTACATGTCGATCTCAATATTTTAAAATACACCTTTGAGTATTGTCTAGAACCATTACTAGAATCACCACAAGAATCTTTACAAGAATCATCACAAGGTTCATTACAAGAATCATCCCACTTGGATCATTGATTGGAATCACACTTGACCTACAGTGTACCATCTGGATTCATATCACATTATTATAGTTCAGCTAGCTTTTATTTACAGTCTTCATTGACATGATCTTTTATTTCACAGCATTTACTTTCTTTATTTTTAACTGTTGCTTTACATCTTAAACTGTCTAAAACTTCTATGCTTTATCAATATAACTGTCTATAATTATTTTATAGTCTTTGTCATTTACTTGGATTTTCTTGATGAGATGTATTCGTTCCTGTCCTGACTGGACCTATTGAAAATATTACAGATGATAGCCCTGAGGATACATATGTAGAAGCATAGAAAATATTAGAATAATGATCCATGCGGCTCTGAGTAAGAAGCTTATGCGGCACACACAGGAGCGGCCCTATGCGGTTCAAAGAAGACTCTCAATCGCATGCGGCTCGGGAGCGTATGCGGTTCAGCAAGGCATATGCGGCTCGATGGACGCCATGTGTGATCCTTCCCTACAGCTGGTCGTTTGAGTAGTGGCCTCATTTATTGCTCCAGCACGATTCACTGTGGCGGCCCTGACATAAAGTTTCATAATGGCCTTGCCATAATGACTGACTCCTCGGGAAAAGAAGAAAATCTTTGACCAAATCCGACAGAAGTCCCAGATTGCCACGTGGCAATCAGTCATATGCGGCTCCCTGAGAACCCGTTCCATACGGTTCGATACAACGCTAGCACATGCGGCTCCCTGGGAACACATTCCCTGCGGCCCAATACAACACCAGCTCATGCGGCTCACAAAGATTACGCATATGCGGCTCGATGAAGCATCGTCCTATGCGGCTTACAAAGAGTATCTCTCTGCGGTTCGAGGATAGTCAATCCTATGCGGCTCTGACATGACTCACAATTAAGACACGTGGCATGGGATCAATAAGAGATTTAACCGAATCTCAACAAATATATTTGACATCATCGTCATAATTACTGAGATCAGGGCATATCATTTATCATCAAGCTAATGGGACACGTGGCGAGCAATCAGACATTGGCATAATCAATCACGAGGATTTAAAGCAGCTAGCATTAATTGCTCATGAGATACGATGCTATCCACGTTAATGGCCGAGATTCACTGTAATCAGGATCAAGGGTTCAGATAGAATGAAGGAGCGCCGACATTTCAAACAGATAATCATTAGCAAACCCTAATGATCACCCCCCACTCTTATAAATAGCCAGCATCATTCCCTTGAGAAAAAAAAAGAGAGAGGAGAGGTCGGCAACAAAAGAATAAAAAAAATAAGAAGAGAGAGATCTACACAGAGAGAGCTCCCCCTTTCTTCTTGATAATCACAGAAAGAGAGAAGCCAGGAGAGCAGTCCGAGGAGAGCAAGAAGAGCGTTTCTTCATCAACGTCGAGCAGATCTTCCCCGAGCCAAGGCTACATACTGATCGTCCAAGGAGTAAGGCAGAGCGGCCGTCGCTTTCCCGAGCCTCTATCGTCACCCCCCAGAATCAAAAATAAACAATCGTACTTAGTCTGCTGTACCTAGGTTTTCGTCCCTAGGCTTTCTTTGTACGAGCGAGTTTGTATTGTGAGTCTAAATTCAGTCCTCCGATAATTGTTCTGTTCTTTTACAATCAATGGCAAACACGATGGCGACTCTGCTGGGGACTAACTTCTCCACGGCTGAGGAGTTGGTGATGCAATCAGATGCAGCCAAACTTGGCTCCACACAAAAGAAGATGGTCGTTCGCTTCGACCAACAGGCGTTCGAAGAGATGCTCTCTGAAGGCACCGCTGGCCCGGCCCAGAAGCGCACCCGCACCACGAAGGCTCGCAAAGAATGGAGACCGAAGTCATTTGCTCCTCCTCAAGCCCTCGATGGGATGCCCTCTGTTGCTCAAGACGGCGAGAAGGATTCTCCTGCGGTCCCACTTTAGATCGTAGACAACTCTGCTGTCCCCAAGTCCGGCAGAAGAAAACATTATGATGCTGGACTTGCAGGGACAAAGAGGGACTCTACGCGGACCGAACCGCAGAAGAGTATTAGCCGCAAGGAGAAAGCCCATGCGGCTACATCCGCAAACCGTATGAAGAAAACTCATGCGGCTACTTCTGTCAGCCGTATAACTTATGCGACTACAGTTTCTGACAGCATGGATGAAACTCATACGGCCAGTAAAGTCAATCGTTTGCAGAAAATCCATGCGGCCACAGATGCCAACCGCATGCGGCCAGCCTGCACGGTCGTAACCCCTAGCCGCATAAGAACTCATCCGACGACAGGAGACAACCGCATGCAGACAGCCTGCACGGTTTCCGCTCCCAGCCGCATAGCATCTGCTCCATGCTCCTCTCGATCAGTTTTCGACCGTCTCTCGTACGGTCCGAACCCTGATGACTCTCTGGATGATAAGCCAGACTCTGTGATGTTCAACTTGGACTCTTCCTATTATGCACCCACGAGTGCTAAAAAGAAGAAGTCTAGGGCAGCGCGGGCTCATCAAGCCCAGACAGTTGCCCCAACCTCTGACTATCAGGGCGTCCCACTGATTATCACACGGGCCTCTGATGGGAAGTTGTACAGAACTGCTCAAGTCCAATCCCCGGCGGCGAACGGAAAGAGTGGTTCCTCTGACCTGCGTGAGGCGATCCTCCACAAGCACAAGGAAAGAGAAGGGGCCTCGGCATGCAAAGAATTCTCGCATAGACGTCACTGCACCCAGATCATCGTCAACTGCTGCTGCAACAACGCGGCAGTGACGGAAGATCGTCCGTCCGTCTTCCACAGACTACAGCACCCGAACTCAGAATATGAGGCACCTCATGTTGTCTCCTGCAATTCCGCTCAGAAGGTCCCCGCCGAAGGGAGAGGGAAGAAGACAAGCATCTCCAGTCCAAAGATATCAGCCACTACAGCTAAGAAATTGTCGGCTAAACGGTTGCCCTCCACCGGAGTATACCAACACACCCGTTCGAAGACAAAATCTGCTGCAACAGGAGGCTCATCGTCCCCGACCCTGAGGGTCGTAGGAGCTGGGGGTAGTACTCCTCCGAACATCCACAATAATCCAATGTTTCAAGGAGACGAACCCTGAGAAACAACCCTTCCATCGGGTACAACAGATGCTGATGTCCCCGAGGACATCCATGATTCTCTAGACGAAGCAAGCTCCGAAGCTGGGGGTAGTGTTCCTTCCGAGTCCGAACCTGAAGAGAACATCCCCACATATCCAGATGATTTCTCGACGCATGGGTACGACTCGGAGGGTACATCCTCCACCACTCCCTCCGTCACTCCTCATGTGAAGACGGTATTCATGACAGACAGCAATCAAGGCGGTTCCAGCGATCGCCAGCGCATCGACACGTTGGAGGCCATATTGCATGCCTTGGTCAAGTCTGTAGACGAGATCAAAGCGGCACTTCCTACTCTGCAGGGAGTGACACCTGGCCAGACAAGCACGGGTCCCGCAATCAACGTAGATTCAAATTCAGCGACGCCAAACCAGGGCAATAATCCTCCCGAGATAACGGCCCCTACCGTGACAGATGAGGCTCGAGAAGTAAGAAGAGAGGTTCAAGAGCTCCGAGCAATGTTCCACGCCCAAAAAAACTCTCAAGACCTCAGAATACGGCAACCATATCCTGCTGAATGGAGGGATGTTCCCTTTCCGCCAAGATATAAGCCGTTCAATATCAACCCATATGATGGCAAGACTTCAGCAAGTCGATACATCACTTACTTTAAGGTCACTACCGACCATCTGCCCCATGATGACGCTATCCTCACGCGGTTATTCATTGGGGCATTGGAAGGAGTCGCCTTCGATTGGTACCGCAACCTGCCAGACAATTGCATCCACTCCTTCGTTGGCTTCAAGCGCTTGTTCTTGGAGAGGTTCTATGAGGTAGGGCAGGACGTTACGATGTCTACCCTCATGGACGTCGTTCAAGGAGAGAAAGAACTGACGAGAAATTACATTGAGCGGTTTCGTCAAACCGCAATGAAGTTACCATCTGGCAACCCGGACTCTTCTTTGATTAAAATTTGCCAAAAGAGACTACTTCCAACAATTAGTCTCTGGATGGGTGAAAGTCAGTTCAAGGACTGGAAGGCTTTTATCATCAGTGCTACAAGTGCTGAAGAACGATTGAAGAAGGCTCGCCAACTGGGGTTGCATATCTCGGAGGGAGAGAACAAGAGCAAGCGTCCCAACACCAGCAACGACAATGGGGGTAGCCCCTCCAACAACCGGGACAACAAAGGCAAGCAGGCTATGGTGACCGATACAGCCCAGAAGCCCGAGCCACAGCCAGCAGACAAACAATGGCCTCAAATCACTTATTCCTTTGAAGATGGCCACGTCAAGCCTATCTTGGACATGCTTATACAAGGAGATAGGATTCAGCTTCCTCCACCAAGACAGGAGCCTCGGCCGACTGATCTGGAGAACCCAAAGTTCTGCCATTACCATCGCTACGTCCACCATGCTACACACGACTGCTACCAACTGAAACGGTACATCCAAAACCTTATCGATTCGAACGCCCTGGCCATCGATTTTGAAGAGGTAACCGTGGCAGCCAACATAGTGTCCGTATAATTCGACAGCTTCCCTCCAACAGAGACTCAGGACGGGGTCATACCCATCCCTCTGGCAACAATAGAAATTGCTAATCTGCCGTCTGCTCGCGATCAAGCTGCTGGTCTAATACCCCTCACCACATCACGAGAGGAAATTATGTGGGTCCATCCGGACCTAGTCCACGAGGTAACTCAGCCCTCTCCACCTTCTAAAAGGAAAAGTGAAAAAGTCAGATCCTGCCGCACTACCTCGGCGGAAGAAGAGGAAGTCTCGGCCGTCACTACTCGATCTGGAATACAAGCCCAACTGGTAACCGAAAGCGCGACTGATGATCATCCGCCCACTACCAATGATGCTCCGGGACCGGCTCAGCCTTCGACGACCGACAAGCCTAGGCCGAAGGAGACTCGCTTCGACAAGTCCCTCCGATAGGAGACACCTCAGGGGCTGGAGAGGCCCTACAACTTCGACATCTTAGCGCAATTAGCTAATACCCCGGCCAAATTGTCCTTATATGAACTCCTCATGCTCTCAAAGGATGTCCGTACGGCTTTAAGTGAGGCGCTCCAAAATGCCGACGCATACTTGGCTCAGGTCAACCTCACGGGAGATAACCAACCTGCAGAGCTCCAAGATAGTGCGTGTACGGGAGCAATGCCCAATATCGTCTTCTCTCCGCAAGATATGCTCATCAAAACTAACCTGCATGATCGCCCGCTATACTACACTGGATACATCGGCGACGTAAAGGTGGACCGAATGCACATTGATCCTGGGTCCTCTATAAGCATCATTCCGAAGGGTCTGCTACATCATCTTCGTATTCTGATGCATCGCCTGACACCTACAAGCACCGCCATTAGCGGTTTCAATTCGGGCAGGAGCTACCCAATAGGGAAGGTCCGTTTGAAGTGTCAGATCGGCGATCTCCAATCAGAAGTCACCTGTTATGTCATAGATGCCGACACTTCTTACAATATCCTTCTGGGGCGGCCTTGGATACACGATTATATGATCGTGCCTTCCACGCTACACCAGTGCTTCAAATATGTCGATAAGCACGGCTTCGTGAGGACAGAGTTTGCCGATATCGATCCCTTCAAGGGGGTCGAATCTTATTACTCAGACTCCTGTCTATACGAAAAATCAAAGAAGCATCTGGTCGAAGAAGATGTGCAAGCTCACAACAAGACGGCTACAGGATCAGAAGAACCTCTAACGATCCACCTTCAGGCTCGCAAACCGGGCAATTCCGCACCTCTTACGGCCACTCTGCGTAAGGACGCAATCAGTCTCTCCGTACAAGAAAAACAAATGAGAATCCGGCTGCTAAGGTCCGGCCAAGCGCCGAGACCCATAACAGGGCCACTTACCATCAGACTACCGAGAGTCGGTCAGCTCCAAACGGAGAAGCCCAATCCCTCCGACAGACCGCTCACAATACGCCTTTCCAAGAAGATTCTTCACCCCGATGCGAGGTCTGACACTTCTAGCGAACCAGCCACCCCTCGCCTCACATCAAGTACCAAACTGGGGATTGCTAGTTTACCAACAACTCCACGATCTGCTCCGCCAGTTGAGCCTCTGAAGATCAAGCTGACTAGGTCGTCCTCTCAGTCTTCATTTATACAGGGGGTGGCCGAAGAAGAACCAGAATTGGCCAAGTATGTGGCTGCCCACTCCGATACCCCTTTCGCAGATGATGTAATCCCTCTAGAAAAGATACCTTACTTCATCAATAAAGGGTTATCTTTGAACTACACCGAGCTCAATAAGCTATGTACAATGTATGCTATGGAACACGGTATAGGCACTCACCTACATACACAGGTGACAAACGTGTACACCGCCATCCGACTTACTCCAGTAGAAGACACTTTCCGAATAGTCAAGGGAGGGGACCACCCGATCATCTTCGGCCGGACAAACAACCCACATCCCCCCGCTATGGAAGAAGTCGACTTCGGGTCAGATACCGGAAGACTGCCTCTGTATCTCTATAGCCCTCAATCCAAATATCTCATGCAGAAACAGGGGTATGATCTAGAGACAACGCCAGGACTGAACTACGGTACTGGACGACGATTACCTTTGAAGACGCCAGCCCCGGCGGGCAAACCACGGAACTACTATAACAAAACCCGATGCGGTTTAGGGTATGTAACGCCTACTACGACCCCTGAAAGCTCAGATGAAGAATGCGACTGGCAGTCACATTCAACCGGATCACCGACTTCCGACTCAGATACCAGCATCGGAGATGTGTTCAGACAAGTCATGTCAGTCAATATGGCATTCACCGACGCTTACGAGGAAGACGAAGACATCCCCGAAATCTTTGAGCTAGAACCATGGGCCCAGTAAATAGACGCACAATGGGAAAAGCGGTTCGAACTGAGAGAACCTCCTACCGAAGAAGAGGTCATACAAGTGGATCTCGGCAGCAAATCTTCTCCAAAACCGATCTTTATCAGTAAAAGCCTAACTGACGAAGAACGAGAATCGCTGTTAGTACTCGTCAGAGAATACATTGATGTGTTCGCCTGGAGCTATGAAGACATGCCGGGGTTAAATCCTGACATCGCTCTCCACAAACTCAATATACGGCCAGATACAAAGCCAGTCAAGCAGCAACAACGACGCTTCCGCCCAGGTGTCATGGACGCGATCGAAACTGAAGTCAACAAGTTAATAGCCAGCGGTTTCATTCGTGAAGAGCAACATCCTGATTGGGTCGCCAATATAGTACCCGTCCTCAAGAAGAATAGGAAGATTCGAATCTGCATCGACTTCCGCAACCTGAACGAGGCATGCCCCAAAGATGAATTTCCCCTTCCTATCACAGACATCATGATCGACAACACATGCGGCTTCGAACGTATGTCATTCATGGATGGATTCTCGGGGTATAATCAAATCAAGATGTCTCCCGACGACGAAAAGCACACATCATTCCGAACGCCGATTGGTACATACTGCTACACAGTCATGCCATTCGGTCTGAAGAATGCTGGCGCTACATATCAGCGGGCCATGAGTATTATTTTCCGAGAACACTTACGCAAAACAGTAGAATGCTATGTCGACGACATTGCCGTCAAGAGTCGCCATAAGGAAGATCATCTGCAAGACCTGAGAATGGTATTTGACCTGATGAGAGCCCACAACCTGAAGATGAACCCTACGAAATCATTCTTGGGCGTATCCAGCAGAAAATTCTTAGGCTTCATCATCACGGCACGGGGTATCCATGTAGACCCCGAGAAAATAAGGGCAATCATGGAGATGGGTCCCCCGAGAAATCTCCGTGAACTTAGAGGCCTCCAAGGGAGGCTAGCTTACATCAGGAGGTTCATTTCCAACCTCTTCGGGCGATGCCGACCGTTCACACACCTCATGAAGAAGGGAGTCTCATTCGTATGGGACGAGGAATGCCAGCGTGCTTTCGACGACATCAAAGAATATTTGTCGAATCCCCCAGTCCTGGTGGCCCCGGTCCCCGGAAAACCATTCCTGCTCTACGTACGAGCAATGGAACACTCCCTTGGTGCCCTGCTAGCACAAAATAACGATGCAGGCCACGAGCAGGCTATATATTATCTCAGCCGGATGATGATTGGGCCAGAACATCGATACACCACCGTAGAGAAGGAGTGTCTCGCCCTGGTATTCGCTATTCAAAAGACGCGGCACTATGTCACAGGACAAACCATATATGTGATCTCGCGAGTCAACCCCCTCAGAGTCCTCATGACTAAACCAGGGGCCCTCAGCTCTCGCCTCGCCATATGGGCAATATTACTGTCCCCCTATCATATGATCTTCGTCCCGCAAAAGGCTGTTAAGGGTCAAGCCCTAGCAGACTTTTTGGCAGCCCATCCAGGATCGGAGTCATCCAGAATCTATGAAGAAATCCCAGATGAGGTCGCCGATTCGAATACAGCCACCCACGATAACATATGGCGAATGTTCTTCGATGGCGCCTCAAGGACCGGACCCAAGGGAAACATCGTCGTCGGGGTCGGAGTGGTATTAGTTTCTCCTACTGGGCTGGTGATCAATCGTGCCTACTCCCTCACGGAACCCTGCTCCAACAATGTGGCCGAATATAATGCTCTGGTCATTGGCCTCCAACTTGCAAAAGAGCTGGGGGTAGAATACCTTGAAGCATACGGCGACTCCCAACTAATCGTCAATCAGATCAGGGGCTCATACGAGGTTCGCCATGAAGATATGATCCCCTACCATCAAATTACGTTCAACATTATCTCATCATTCGAGGGATTCTTCATCGAGCACGTCCCCAGACTCCAAAATATCGAAGCTGATGCCCTAGCAGGCCTGGCTGCTTCCCTAGCAGTGCCAAATCACTCTTATCATTCGGTCGATGTAATCGGCCATGAGCTGGTCTGCCCCAAGAACAACGTTCAAGCCATGGCGAGTTATTCTGCTCAGATGATCGACGAAGCACCAGACTGGAGACAACCATTCATAGACTTTATGGTCTACGACATCCTGCCCCAGAACCCGAAGGAGGCTACTTCTATCAGACGGCGTTCTCTCAGGTTCTTCTACGATACAGAGACGAAAATGCTATATCGCCGCTCCTACGACGGATTACTACTTCGGTGCTTGTCGAACGCAGAAGCCAAAGAAGCCATACGAGAGGCTCATAACGGTGTCTGCGGGGCCCATCAGCCTGGCCCTAAGCTGCAAGACCGCCTTCGCCGGATGGGCTACTACGGGCCCACGATGGTGGTTGATGCAATAGATTATGCCCGAAAATGCAAGGCCTGCCAAGTCCACGCAGACTTCATTCACCAACCATCCGAATTTCTACATCCGACAGTAGCGTCCTGGCCATTCGAAGCATGGGGAATGGATATCATTGGTCCAATCACCCCACCTTCCTCCCGAGGACATCGCTTCATACTTGCGATCACTGATTATTTCTCCAAATGGGCGGAAGCTGTCCCACTCGCAGAAGTTAAAACTTCAAACGTGATCAGCTTCCTTAGGCATCACGTTATTGTCACGACCCGCACCCACTGTTCGGGTACAAGTACGTAACCACGCCCAGCCTACGCCGCAGTGTCGGCGGTAGAACGCTGTTCTAGGTCACAGTTAAAACTAAATACAATATGATATACTCTCCGTACGGAGGACAATCACAGCAGGATACAACTCAATCATCCAAACTAGAAGAAGCACGATAAGATAACTATGAATCTACAAGATAAGTACAACAGAGAGAAATAAATCCCGGTGTAATCATCACCAACTCAACAAGCATAAAAATAATACAACTCAGGACAACCAAAAATAAATAAGAAGAACTCTAGCTATCTACTCCAACCTCTACTGTGTCTCCTCTAGGCTAGCAGGTAACCTCCAAGCTATCTGTAAAATTTATCAACAGGTCCAGTCAGGACAGGAACGAGCACAATACATCTCACACAGTTCATATCATGTTAGGAAATACGATACAGGCAATAGAGTAAGATACATGAACTGCTGAAAGGAAATATACGCTGTAAAAGAGATAGCTGTAATGAAATATCTACTATAAATAGAGAACTAACAGTGGCTAGTGAGTCAGAGTACGAGATAGCACATGTGAACGGACGGATTTGTACATGATCGAGTTTGCACATGAATACACTACTTTGGAATTGTTCACACGACTACTAGCACTCCCCCGTATCCCCAATCAATACACAAGGATCTGTACAGGTTACGTTATTGTACATGATATCACATGGGGCCCATGAAAGGGTGCACATGATAGTATACATGAGAGCTCTGTGAGCATGAGAGTACATGATCACATGAGTGCACATGAATGATGAAAGCATAGGTGTACATGATGATAGTGAAACACACATAACATGAAGTACCCGATGCTCCCGAGGGGGATAACATCTCATGTAAAGATCCATATAGTACCAATCCGTGTTACAAATGTGACAGCAACAAGTAAAGTAATCTAGAGCAAGAAGTAAAGCCTGAACAAGTATGAAACGGTCAGAGAATGTACTCGCCTGATAACCTGAACAGCTGCTGATAAGTGTAAGGTCCAAACTGAAGTCACAGAGTCCTATTTAGAACAACACAGGTTACAAAGTGTCTAACATGAAATAAAAGTAATCTACGATGTGTTCTAAGTAATTCTAGGTCCTTCTAGGTCCAAGTCAACCCTTGGTCAACTCGGGTCAACCGTGTTCAATAATCTAGTCAACTAGGTCAAACTCTAACCAATTGGTCAACTAAGTCACACCAGGACAACTAGGTCAAAAATAAGTCAACTCGGTCAAACTAGGTCAACGGTTGACCTTCAGTTGACTTTTGGTCAACAGGTCAACCTTGGTCAGATGGGATCAATCTAGACTAAGTAATAAAATATAAGGTTGTACTAATTCCGAAATACGGACAATAAGAATTAATTATAACTAAGGGTGACATATAAAAATATCTACAACATTGTCGGATGATAAAACAAATATCACCAACGTGTCCAGAATGGTCAAATTAGCTAGGATAGCTTGTCCAAAAGTCCAATTTGGACACAGGGACAAAACGGTAATTTCGGGCCAAAATGGTGTCCGCCGTTGGAACCACTTTGCACCGAAAAACGTGTCAGGGTCAAAGGTCTCTAAAGTCGTCAAACTACATGTCTACGGAGTTGTTTTGACGAGACGATTCCAACGGTATGTCCAATTTTGGATTCCGCGGACCCGAACTCAAAATAGTCCGTTGACCAGAACATTGAAACCCCGATTTGCACGGAAATGCGTGCCGGAGCCAATGTTCTCAAAACTCAGCAAATTATATGTCAACGAGTCCAGAATGATGACACGAACCCAACGGTATATCCGGAATTGGATTCCGATGAGCCGAAGTCAAAAAGTCCCGTTGATATGGACGGTGGGGCCCGCCTTGTACCGAAATGCGTGCCAGGGCCCACGTTCTCCAAATCAGGCAAATTTTATATGAAAACATGCCAGAACGACGCCACAAGTCTATTGGTGGTGTCAGAAATTGAATCCGGAGTCCCGGGTTCAAAATTGGAATTTAACAAGTGCAATTTAAAGAATTCGGACGACCAACTTTGGCAGTCGAATTCGACCAACCAAACGTGCTTATAATAAAATGAAACCTAAAGGAGGCAGGAAGAGGGTTATACCAGCTGTGCACCGGAACTGACGGCGCGCAAAACGGAGCTGCGACGACGAAGATACGAACCCGCGAAGTTGGCGTCACAAAACTGTCCAAAAACAGTTCAATTTAAAACGTCAACTTGGTGGCCAGTTTTGATGTATCAAACGACAATATTAACGGACGAAACTTGACAGGGTTGAAGAGGGATATACCGAGATGGAGACGGAGCAGACGGATCGCCGATCCAATGGTCGGATCTCCCGGAAAACGCACGCAAAGTTGCTGCGACGGAGCGCACTTTTGACTTCGTTTCCGAGCTCGTGCCGACGGGATTTGGTACGAAACGCACGAATCGCCTACGTGGCTCGTCGGGAAGGTCGACGACCACCCAAGAGGGGTCGCCTGAGGTCGCCCAGGGGGTCGGGTGCCAAGGAGGCCGAGCCACGGCGTCGTGGCGGTGCACAACGGCGTACACGCGCGCGCGAACGCGCGACCACCGCGCGCTGCTGCTGCTGTCGCACGCGGCTGTGCGGCCAGCTTGGCCGAGGGGGCTCGCCGGCCTGTGGGGCGGCTACGGCGAACTCCGACGAGCGGCGGAGCGCGGCGGCGCTGCTGCCCCGCAGCTGCTGCTGCTACTGCAGCAACTGCAGCTGCTGCTGCATGCTTCTGCGGCTGTTGCTGCCACCCGCGGTGGCGCACGGCAAGGCCGGCCGGGGGGCTGCTCGGCCTGGGGAGGTCGAGCTCCGGCCAGGGGCACGGCGGAGGTGAAGGTCGAGGGAGAACTCAGGGGTTGTGGTGGTGGTACGTGGTGTGTTAAATGAAGAAAAGAAGAAGGAGTTGAAGAATAAGAAGAAGAAGGAGTAATAACAGCAGTAGTAGTAGTAGTAGTAAAAGGAGGGGGTGTGTGTTCTCCATACCTAGGAGAGAGAGTGATGGTGAGAGGGAGAGAGAGAGGTCGGTGGAGAGAGGGGAGAGGTGTGTGGTTGTGAGGGAAAAGGGGGAGTGATGGTGATAGTGTGTTTGAATAATGAGAGAGAGAGAGAGAGTTAGAGAGAGAGATATTTAGATAGAGAGAGGGAGAAGTCGGCTGGGGTGGGGGGGGTTCCCTTTGCTGTGAGGTGAGGTGAGGTTGAGTGTGTGTGAGTGTTTGGATAAGGAGAGAGAGAGAGATATTTACATGTATATATATACATATATATATATAGAGTGTAATCTATATACACATATATATAATGAATATATATATAGAGGGGTATTTTTGAATGGGGAAAAATACCAATAAAATGGTGGGGTGTATGGGTGGACATGACAGGGTCTACGCCAAACGGGATCGGTATTGGGCCAAGTTCGGACAAGTTCGGGACCAAGATTTAATTAATTAATAATTTCAAACTAATTAAAATCATGGATGGAATGTGAGCACAAGGGTGACCAATTTCGTGGCACGCAAGTGGCGAGCGCACAGTAGGCTCGAAACAGGCCAGGATCATATATTGGGTCGAACAGATTGGACCGATGTCGGGCCCGGAAATTAAATTGGAAAATTAAGTCACAAATTACGGCAGACGATAAATTGGTCTAAATTGACCCGAAAGTTGTGCGAAGCAAATAGAGCACAAGGGAACAAGTTTGAGTGGGACACCATATATCAAAATGAAGATAATCTGGTCCACTACAAAACTCAAGAAGGGAGTTTCCAGAGATTGGCATCTCTGATGCTCCAGGAATTAAAGGCACGGAAAAGAGTATTTAATGATAAAATAATCAATAAAGAATTTATTATCGCAAATAATTCTTTTTAGAAAAAATCAAAAATAAATTCCTGAAATTCAGGGGGCTTACATCCTACCCACCTTATAAAAATTTCGTCCTCGAAATTTAAAGGCCGGTAAGGGGGGGGTGAAACAGATAGAAAGTTTAGGCAATATCTTAGGCACGATTTTTAGAGATAAGATAAAGTCATTAGGGCATGATCTTAGTTATGACTAAGAGGATCGAAGGTATAATGGAGTTCAGGTACGGAATGATCTGTAACACTTTGGTTGATGAAAATCAACCCCAAGGTTACACAAGCCCGATTAAGATGAAAGGTTAACCATGACCAAACAAGGTTTGGCACGATTGAGATAACATTTAGGCAAATAAATCGAAGTCAAGGTCTTATAGGCACGATTAAAGATTAGAGAGTATGATTAACAAGATCATGAAGTACGTTCCAAGTTCGAACGTGATTAAAATTTAGAAGTGTCTAAGTTCACTGGGCACGATAGAGATATGAATACGAAATCAAACTTGAACATGTCTTAAGAATAAAACCGAAACATGAGTATTTTCATAATCGATTTCCAACATGAATAGAAAGTGGTTCAAACATAAGCAAGTCCAAATTTTGGCACGACAACTAATCATATAGTCGTGACCGAGAATCAAGGTTTTAGGCAAAATTTAGAGGCAAGATAATATGCATAGTTATGATTGATAATCACGATCAAGGAATTCAAAGTCGTTTTAGTCATGCCAGGTCATCTAGACATGACTAATCACGAGGGGTTCAGATATAGTCAGGGAATTAAATCAAGGTTGAAAAGGGTTTAGGCCAGAGTGTTTGAAATCTAAACATGATCAAAATCGAAAATTACAGCACGAGTGGTAACAACATTGAAATCTAATCACAATATATGTATTAGGAAAATTTAGTCTCGATACGATCTAAGTTGATCAATTTGAGTAAATTAGAATTTGGACAAGATGGAGAACAAGATTACCAAAGTCTAAGCACGAGCATACAAGGATGGAGATTCAGGTCATAATTAAATTTAATTTAATTGAGTATGACCCAAGATATTAATATGATAAGAAAAGATGATCAAGGTTGATTGGTCGTGATTAAGGGAGCTAGGATTCAATGATATTGAAAACTCAAAGGGTGATTCAAAGATATGTAATAAGTCAAATTTCTTCGTTTAAAGGGAAGCAAGAGAAAAGATTTCATAGGAAAGTCAAGTTAATCATCCTTCTCTGATACTATCAATTTTTTTTTCCACTTGCCAATCATATTTTTATCTCACAAGTCCCAAAATGAACCTTTATATGACTACCGTCAAAATTATACCCTTCTATCATAAAGATTTGACCTTGCCATGATCACCATAGGCTTAATTCCTAAATTCCAAAACATTATTCATGAAGTATACCCCTTCCAAGTAGGAATCAACACTAACCACTTAATTATCAAAAATCTAAATTCTTCCATCTTGTCCTAAATTGGATCCAAATCTTTAAATCAAGTCTTATGAGTCCTTAAACTTATTCAATTTGCTCCCCTTGTATTATCCAATTCTAATACCAGTAGGCCTTACCAAATTTATTCTCCATTATAAAATCAACATTCCTATTTCCTTCAACGTACACCTTAAATATTAGTCTCCTGAAATTTTAAAAATTTACAAAATCTCTAAATTTCTATAACTCCAAAATCCTTGTGTTCTTCCCGTTCTTAGTCATCATCTTACCAATATTTTATTTAATTCATATCATCATCACGTATACTTGAAATCTTCTCTCTATCATTTAAATTCCTAAATTCAACATCATAGCCTTAAAGCTCAATACCTCAAGGTTAATAACCAGAATTTCTCAAGTTCCCAAAACTAGGTTGACCTTGAATATATTTTTTTTCATCAGTGTACATCTATGAATTTATTCATACAAGAACATTTCTCTAATTGTGTTCGTCTCTAGACTGATAATATAGGTCTCTTGATTTCATCCTCAATTTCAGTCGCATCTCTATTCCAACCTATATCAAGGTCCATCTTATTATACCCCTAGCAAGATTATCACAAAATAATAAATCAAGTCTTTTCCGAGTTAGATGATTTACGTTACTTCCTCGACCTTTCCAAGGTGATAAGATATAGATATTTAAAGTTTCAAAGTTCAAAGTTTCAAGTACAACTGACAGAATTAGATACGAGACAAGTGATTGATGTAATTAGGACAGAGTTTAAATTAAGACGAAGGATGATGGCGGCATAAGGAATAATGACAAGAGAAATCATGATAAAATCTTTTTGTGCTCAATAATTTAAAAGAGAACCATTTTGAAATCAAAACTATGCTATCAAATCTAAGATAAGGTCTAGCAAAATCATCAATTCATTTTTTTTTGAAGAAAATTATAACAAGGAAGTTACACAAAGGTTTATAATAACAGCTAAGCTACTCCTACTCCTACTCCTAAGCTAAACGATGAGAAAGCAAAACAAAAACAAAACAACAAACTCATCATTTTTTTTGAAAGACTGAAACAAAAGTAGAGAAAACATTTTCAAAAGCATCTAAGGTACAATCTGATAATCATATGCGTTTATCCAAAATCATGGTACTCTAAATCCTTGTCATACTAGTAAGCAAGGCTACGATAATCACAGAGTCCTTGACTAAGGCACATACCTCTAGAATCATGGTATTTAAAATTTTCGCTCTGCCGCTAGCATGGCTGCGAAAACCTTAAATTCCCACACCCGAGAAATATATCCAAAATCTGACTATATGTCCTCACCATGCTGGCTAATGTGACAGTAGAAGTTTAGATTCCATAACTGAGATAATCTAACCCGTATAATTTCATCTTGACAGAAAAATTAAACCAACAATAATTACCAAGAATCAAATTTATCAACGAACAATGAAAGTGGACAGAAACTGTCGGAATCGAATATCGAGATAGTTTACAATGAGATTCTCAAGGGTCATCCCAGGAATCTCTCAAGTATCCTAGCAGTGATTGAGTATCCACTCTCTCTAAGCATATTCCTCAAATCCTATCGCAGGCTGTAGTGATACTCTAGTTCGAATACCACTACATAAACTCGACCTGCATGGGCCACCACTAAAAACGTGTCACGACCCGCACCCACTGTTCGGGTACAAGTACGTAACCACGCCCAGCCTACGCCGCAGTGTCGGCGGTAGAACGCTGTTCTAGGTCACAGTTAAAACTAAATACAATATGATATACTCTCCGTACGGAGGACAATCACAGCAGGATACAACTCAATCATCCAAACTAGAAGAAGCACGATAAGATAACTATGAATCTACAAGATAAGTACAACAGAGAGAAATAAATCCCGGTGTAATCATCACCAACTCAACAAGCATAAAAATAATACAACTCAGGACAACCAAAAATAAATAAGAAGAACTCTAGCTATCTACTCCAACCTCTACTGTGTCTCCTCTAGGCTAGCAGGTAACCTCCAAGCTATCTGTAAAATTTATCAACAGGTCCAGTCAGGACAGGAACGAGCACAATACATCTCACACAGTTCATATCATGTTAGGAAATACGATACAGGCAATAGAGTAAGATACATGAACTGCTGAAAGGAAATATACGCTGTAAAAGAGATAGCTGTAATGAAATATCTACTATAAATAGAGAACTAACAGTGGCTAGTGAGTCAGAGTACGAGATAGCACATGTGAACGGACGGATTTGTACATGATCGAGTTTGCACATGAATACACTACTTTGGAATTGTTCACACGACTACTAGCACTCCCCCGTATCCCCAATCAATACACAAGGATCTGTACAGGTTACGTTATTGTACATGATATCACATGGGGCCCATGAAAGGGTGCACATGATAGTATACATGAGAGCTCTGTGAGCATGAGAGTACATGATCACATGAGTGCACATGAATGATGAAAGCATAGGTGTACATGATGATAGTGAAACACACATAACATGAAGTACCCGATGCTCCCGAGGGGGATAACATCTCATGTAAAGATCCATATAGTACCAATCCGTGTTACAAATGTGACAGCAACAAGTAAAGTAATCTAGAGCAAGAAGTAAAGCCTGAACAAGTATGAAACGGTCAGAGAATGTACTCGCCTGATAACCTGAACAGCTGCTGATAAGTGTAAGGTCCAAACTGAAGTCACAGAGTCCTATTTAGAACAACACAGGTTACAAAGTGTCTAACATGAAATAAAAGTAATCTACGATGTGTTCTAAGTAATTCTAGGTCCTTCTAGGTCCAAGTCAACCCTTGGTCAACTCGGGTCAACCGTGTTCAATAATCTAGTCAACTAGGTCAAACTCTAACCAATTGGTCAACTAAGTCACACCAGGACAACTAGGTCAAAAATAAGTCAACTCGGTCAAACTAGGTCAACGGTTGACCTTCAGTTGACTTTTGGTCAACAGGTCAACCTTGGTCAGATGGGATCAATCTAGACTAAGTAATAAAATATAAGGTTGTACTAATTCCGAAATACGGACAATAAGAATTAATTATAACTAAGGGTGACATATAAAAATATCTACAACATTGTCGGATGATAAAACAAATATCACCAACGTGTCCAGAATGGTCAAATTAGCTAGGATAGCTTGTCCAAAAGTCCAATTTGGACACAGGGACAAAACGGTAATTTCGGGCCAAAATGGTGTCCGCCGTTGGAACCACTTTGCACCGAAAAACGTGTCAGGGTCAAAGGTCTCTAAAGTCGTCAAACTACATGTCTACGGAGTTGTTTTGACGAGACGATTCCAACGGTATGTCCAATTTTGGATTCCGCGGACCCGAACTCAAAATAGTCCGTTGACCAGAACATTGAAACCCCGATTTGCACGGAAATGCGTGCCGGAGCCAATGTTCTCAAAACTCAGCAAATTATATGTCAACGAGTCCAGAATGATGACACGAACCCAACGGTATATCCGGAATTGGATTCCGATGAGCCGAAGTCAAAAAGTCCCGTTGATATGGACGGTGGGGCCCGCCTTGTACCGAAATGCGTGCCAGGGCCCACGTTCTCCAAATCAGGCAAATTTTATATGAAAACATGCCAGAACGACGCCACAAGTCTATTGGTGGTGTCAGAAATTGAATCCGGAGTCCCGGGTTCAAAATTGGAATTTAACAAGTGCAATTTAAAGAATTCGGACGACCAACTTTGGCGTCGAATTCGACCAACCAAACGTGCTTATAATAAAATGAAACCTAAAGGAGGCAGGAAGAGGGTTATACCAGCTGTGCACCGGAACTGACGGCGCGCAAAACGGAGCTGCGACGACGAAGATACGAACCCGCGAAGTTGGCGTCACAAAACTGTCCAAAAACAGTTCAATTTAAAACGTCAACTTGGTGGCCAGTTTTGATGTATCAAACGACAATATTAACGGACGAAACTTGACAGGGTTGAAGAGGGATATACCGAGATGGAGACGGAGCAGACGGATCGCCGATCCAATGGTCGGATCTCCCGGAAAACGCACGCAAAGTTGCTGCGACGGAGCGCACTTTTGACTTCGTTTCCGAGCTCGTGCCGACGGGATTTGGTACGAAACGCACGAATCGCCTACGTGGCTCGTCGGGAAGGTCGACGACCACCCAAGAGGGGTCGCCTGAGGTCGCCCAGGGGGTCGGGGGCCAAGGAGGCCGAGCCACGGCGTCGTGGCGGTGCACAACGGCGTACACGCGCGCGCGAACGCGCGACCACCGCGCGCTGCTGCTGCTGTCGCACGCGGCTGTGCGGCCAGCTTGGCCGAGGGGGCTCGCCGGCCTGTGGGGCGGCTACGGCGAACTCCGACGAGCGGCGGAGCGCGGCGGCGCTGCTGCCCCGCAGCTGCTGCTGCTACTGCAGCAACTGCAGCTGCTGCTGCATGCTTCTGCGGCTGTTGCTGCCACCCGCGGTGGCGCACGGCAAGGCCGGCCGGGGGGCTGCTCGGCCTGGGGAGGTCGAGCTCCGGCCAGGGGCACGGCGGAGGTGAAGGTCGAGGGAGAACTCAGGGGTTGTGGTGGTGGTACGTGGTGTGTTAAATGAAGAAAAGAAGAAGGAGTTGAAGAATAAGAAGAAGAAGGAGTAATAACAGCAGTAGTAGTAGTAGTAGTAAAAGGAGGGGGTGTGTGTTCTCCATACCTAGGAGAGAGAGTGATGGTGAGAGGGAGAGAGAGAGGTCGGTGGAGAGAGGGGAGAGGTGTGTGGTTGTGAGGGAAAAGGGGGAGTGATGGTGATAGTGTGTTTGAATAATGAGAGAGAGAGAGAGAGAGTTAGAGAGAGAGAGATATTTAGATAGAGAGAGGGAGAAGTCGGCTGGGGTGGGGGGGGTTCCCTTTGCTGTGAGGTGAGGTGAGGTTGAGTGTGTGTGAGTGTTTGGATAAGGAGAGAGAGAGAGATATTTACATGTATATATATACATATATATATATAGAGTGTAATCTATATACACATATATATAATGAATATATATATAGAGGGGTATTTTTGAATGGGGAAAAATACCAATAAAATGGTGGGGTGTATGGGTGGACATGACAGGGTCTACGCCAAACGGGATCGGTATTGGGCCAAGTTCGGACAAGTTCGGGACCAAGATTTAATTAATTAATAATTTCAAACTAATTAAAATCATGGATGGAATGTGAGCACAAGGGTGACCAATTTCGTGGCACGCAAGTGGCGAGCGCACAGTAGGCTCGAAACAGGCCAGGATCATATATTGGGTCGAACAGATTGGACCGATGTCGGGCCCGGAAATTAAATTGGAAAATTAAGTCACAAATTACGGCAGACGATAAATTGGTCTAAATTGACCCGAAAGTTGTGCGAAGCAAATAGAGCACAAGGGAACAAGTTTGAGTGGGACACCATATATCAAAATGAAGATAATCTGGTCCACTACAAAACTCAAGAAGGGAGTTTCCAGAGATTGGCATCTCTGATGCTCCAGGAATTAAAGGCACGGAAAAGAGTATTTAATGATAAAATAATCAATAAAGAATTTATTATCGCAAATAATTCTTTTTAGAAAAAATCAAAAATAAACTCCTGAAATTCAGGGGGCTTACATCCTACCCACCTTATAAAAATTTCGTCCTCGAAATTTAAAGGCCGGTAAGGGGGGGTGAAACAGATAGAAAGTTTAGGCAATATCTTAGGCACGATTTTTAGAGATAAGATAAAGTCATTAGGGCATGATCTTAGTTATGACTAAGATGATCGAAGGTATAATGGAGTTCAGGTACGGAATGATCTGTAACACTTTGGTTGATGAAAATCAACCCCAAGGTTACACAAGCCCGATTAAGATGAAAGGTTAACCATGACCAAACAAGGTTTGGCACGATTGAGATAACATTTAGGCAAATAAATCGAAGTCAAGGTCTTATAGGCACGATTAAAGATTAGAGAGTATGATTAACAAGATCATGAAGTACGTTCCAAGTTCGTACGTGATTAAAATTTAGAAGTGTCTAAGTTCACTGGGCACGATAGAGATAACATTTAGGCAAATAAATCGAAGTCAAGGTCTTATAGGCACGATTAAAGATTAGAGAGTATGATTAACAAGATCATGAAGTACGTTCCAAGTTCGAACGTGATTAAAATTTAGAAGTGTCTAAGTTCACTGGGCACGATAGAGAT